>BSYO01000027.1:1500252-2100252 GCA_033239525.1 Nepenthes gracilis | reverse complement strand
TTGGTAGGCCAATACAGTATTCATACCGATTTGGACTCTGTACCAATTTGCAGCTTAGCCAATACAACAATATCTATTGGTGCCATATTGGTACACCACAAATCATGGAAGAGTATAGACAGAAAAGGCCAAAGCTGAGATATGGTGATATCTTTTCTGAATCTAGAGACTGAGAGGTGGTTGAGAGAGCGAGATAGAGGAGAGATGACAGAGTCCTGCTTGGTGTGGCAGGACTGTTATATTCTGTTGGTATTCAATATTTTAGATACTCGCATCTATGAAGTTGGACTGTTGAAACATTCTGTAAAAAAGTTACATTGTTGGGCTCCTATTTTGGAAGTATTGGGCTTTATCGATCTCTCATACTATCACTGCTTTACGAATGGGCCTTTATTTGAGAGTTGAGAAAATGAATATTTTTCATAAATCTCATAAAAACCCACCAACTTGAGAATGGAGAACACTTCATGAACACCCACCAACTTAAGAAAATTGAGGACAGGTCATAAACACTAACCATTTATGGAAAAAAATTTGGAAGCATTTGAAAATAAATTAATTTTTGTTTGGGGAAAAAATTAGAAGATTTGAAATCCATTTTAACCATACATGAAAAAACAACAATTCATGATGGTACATTTTTTAAAATATCAAAAAATATCATCAAATTTCCTTAGATGTCTTAAAATTAATGTCTATTGCTCAAATTCTCTCGTTTCTATGCCTTAGGGTCAATTATAGTCTTTGCTAACCATTCATAGTTGTGGTCACCACAACCTTTATGATATGTGCACAACAGGCACAACCATAACACCGCAATTTTAATTACTGGAGCTCTGTGAATGTGACAAAAAATTGATGTTGAGGCACAGGTGCATAGTGTAAACCAGTTTTCTGCTTTTCAAATCTGGGAAAATGATAATGAAGTATGTCTTGATAGTCTAAATTTTCAGAACTATGCCTGACAAGGAGTAATGTTATGGGTCAGTAATGTTATGATTTATTTTTTTCCTTACCTCTCTGATATTTGTGAACTACTGGAGGCTGATAATTTGAAATATTATATTATCTTTGACAATTTGGAATAGTTGTCAAGAGTTGCTTGTAATGCAAGGACGTGATTGGCATTTACTTGAGCTGATAAATGAACCTTATTAATAGATGTTTACTGACGATTAGATACTATGGAATTATTTGAGAAGAAATTTGGAAGAGATTGAGAAGTCATTGACAAGGTACTTAAAAAGGTGTTGACAAGAGATGCTTGCTAGTGCTGAAAAATAAAAGGTCGATAAATACAAGAAAATGCCTCGTTATTAAAGTGATGAAAATTATCTTATGGATTAAGACTAAGCACAAATTAATAAGGCCATTCTATGGAGTTTAATCTGCATGATTTAAATTGTTTTAATTATATTTATTGTGTAAGAATGTTCTAAACTCTATGCTAGTCTTTTGCAGTACAGTCGAAGATGACATAATTGTAGATCAAGTTGATTCTCCAGAAATTATTGATGATTTTGAACTTGGACAAGATGAAGCTGTGGACATCAAGGATAACGAGGTTAACCAGAAGAAATTAAGAAAACGTATTGATCAATACAAGGTCAGTTTTATCTTATGGGAACAGGAAATACAAGGAATTAATATCTCCCCCTGGGCCTCAAACAAAATATTAGGAAACTGAAACTCCAGAATACTGGAGGTCTATAATTACTGGAAACTATAATGAAGCATAATGTGGGTGGTTGACATTAGGGACATGGCAGTTGGTTCAAGGAGTGCTGCTATCAATCTACCTGTGACACTTATTCTATCATATGAGTCACTGTCTATACTCCATTTGTCCACTCCTTGAGCCTCAATTATCGATAATGTCCAATTCTCTTGGTCCTTTCTAGACATTAATTAATCATCATTGAGTACAAACACTACACTTGATTAATAAGGGCAAATTGTTGAGCACAAAGTATCATTTTTGCAGCAATATTACTGGTTGTCTTACATTTCTAAAGGTCAAGATTTTAAGTTTGGAATTTTCTTCCGAAATAGTGATTGTTGTCATATCTCTTCACCCTTTCTGGGGATGCTGATCCTCAATGGTGTGCAAGGTGTCCTGGAAATCCTAGGCTTTTTTGGTCTTGTGGGGAGTGGCGTTTGAACTAGTGAATGCTATGGAAAAAACATCATCCTGATAAAACAATGAATCTACCAACAAGACTATTTTTAAAAACTTGTCTACGAGCCATTGCTCATAGATTGCCCCACAGAAAATTGACCATTTTCCTTAAAATTGACTTTTATTATGCACATGGCTTTATAATTGCCTTACAATTTTGCCTGCTGAATTGTAGATTAAACTCCGGAATCCTTGCCGGAAAGGAAAGAAACTTCTTGTTCTTGATATTGATTATACACTATTTGATCACCGATCCCCAGCTGAGAACCCTCTTGAGCTTATGCGGCCTTGTAAGTAGTTTCATTTGATGTATGTTTGCTTGTTCAGTTGCTGGCAGTAACTTCATGATTCTTACGCAGATCTTCATGAGTTTCTTTCTGCTGCTTATGCTGAGTTTGATATTATGATATGGTCTGCAACCAGGTCAGATACTGACTAATTAGAAAGTTACTATCCTGCCCCAAGGAACAAAAGACCCTTAGACCCGTATATTCTGTTGTCTCTGTTAGGCCATGGGTAGGCTTTTAGATTAATATTTTACATCAAATATTCTGAGGTTGGTTGTGGGTTTAGGATTTCCAGAACCAGTCTAACCCAACTCAAATTTTATGTGTTTCCTTAAACATTCTTGTTCTTCTATGGGTCATATGCTTATATGCTTGTTGGACCCGTGAAACTGGGCCAATGCAGCTGAATAAATGTTGGTTTAGGTTGTGTTGGATTAAGACAATTCTAAACATTCCTTTGGTTGATTTCTGGGTCTAAATTTCTAGAATTAGTCACGGTTGATTTTGTTGTTGATGTCATCCTATCTCGACCCAACCTAACCCAACCAATGTGCACCCATATGCACTCTGTAAGAAAATCCAATAACATTGCAAGAGTGGAAAACTCTTCAGCTGGGGATCTGCAGTTCAGGAGTTTGACAATTATTATGGAGGGTTAATTTTGTGCTAGTGTCTATTGTGCCATCATCGCACGAGCGTGAACACACAGAAGCATTTGCATTTACTTTAATAAGTAGGACTCATTTTCTTGGCCCTGATGTGAGATAAGTATTGAAATCTACTGTTCTTGTCGTTTTCATGCAGCTTGAAGTGGGTTGAATTGAAAATGGGACAGCTTGGGGTACTCAGTAACCCTAACTACAAGATCACAGCTCTTCTGGATCATTTAGCAATGATCACAGTTCAGTCAGACTCTCATGGAATGTTTGATTGCAAGCCGCTTGGTTTAATTTGGGCACAATTTCCTGAGGTTTGGCTACATTCACTTCATTTATCTTTCTTTGTTTTTCTTTTGTCATCTGATTTCTAAATTCCATAATCCACCTGTTGTTGTTTCTCTTTCCCTTTCCCATTCCCTTTCATAAGAAAATGAAGAGGAAAATGTAATCCCCTCGTATCCATATTCTTATATCCTATTTGGACCATCCTAAATTGGATATCCATTTTTCTATATCAACAATTGTTTGTTCATTCTTCCTGTTTTAACCTTATGGAAATATTAGTTCTTGACTTTAAAAATGAAACAAAATATTAGTCAGTTCTGATCCATCCTTTTGATATAAAAAAATGCAGCGTGAAATTTGCAATTGGAAATCTTTTGGCGGTAATGGAAAAGGTGAAGACAACTCTTGTCATTGGAGTAAAACTGCGTAAATTTAACCATCATGAAAGCCCACAGTATAGGAAGTATCCTGCATTATATATATATATAAGTTACTCTTATACTAAATCTATGTGCATCATTAACTAATCATTTTATATTAGAGAAGGAGTATCAAACAAGAGAAAGTAGTCTCATAGAAAGGAGAGACTCGGCCTCCTTTTTAGATGGATGATCAGTGAATGAGGCTGTAATGGTGAAAACTTGGTAAACTTTACTCAGTAGCATTCTTATGTTTAGAACTCATTGGATTGAATTTCAGCACTGGAAAAATTTAATCTCAGCATGGTCCTTTCCTTAGTGCTACTACATAATTTAATCTCAGTAGTTTATTTTCAGCAATTTAAAGGAAAATCAGTGGTTGAAATATGCCTGTAGAATTAAATGAAAAATTTTATGACCCATTTTGTTCTATGTATCATAACATTATATAATCAAACACTAGCCCATAAAAAAATAGCTATTGTGTAGATGAGTATGACAAGATTGATAAATATGGTTATTTAAGAAGATAAGATAAGAAATCATAATATCCATAGACATTCGGTAATCTCACCTATAGAAGAAAAAATGAGAGAATGACTATTCATGTGGTCTGAACAATTACAATGCATACCAAATGTAGCAATAGTCAGAAATGATGATTTAGTTGAAATTGGAGGGAAAAAGAAATGGAGAGGTAGGCCTAGCAAAACTTGGAGCTAGATAATAAAGTAAGATATGAGATTATTTCTGCTCTCAGAGGATTTTGCAGTAGACAGAGCAAAATAGATGGCAGATTTATATAGTCAACGACATTTACTGGGACTTAAATCTTTGTTGTCTATTTTTCCTCTCAAGGCACTTTATGTGTTTCAACAACTTATTTTTTGAGCACTTATTTGCTCCCTACAAGCACATGTGGGATGAACTGGTGGTAAGCCCACCTGTCAAATGGAAGGTTATGGGTTCAAATCACCAACCTGCAACTCAGAATTCCCCCCTTCTCCCTTCAAGTATAGGTTGAAACCTAGCCACAAGGGGCCCATATTTGCTCTGTATGAATGGGTGGATATTTATTTCAAAACATATTACATGTCTCTTGATTAATACTATGCACTACTAGTGCAAGACCTTGTCAATCAACTTTGGCAGAGAAAGTTATGATGAACTTCTGTTACACTCATCCTTTCGGCGTCTTTTTCAATGATTTAGCGGATCATTCAGTTTCAGCTGAAATTAGGAAAGATCGTATTGTTTCTAATAGTTTCAGATTAAACCATTTTAGTATACTTGACTGGGGCTTATTTGATTTCAAGTTATCAAAATGTTATATAATTTTAGCAGATTAATTGACATTGGCAACTTTTAATGCCAATAGTTTTAAACGAGTCCTTTTGGGCTTCACGATGGACTTCATACCACATACCTGGGAAGTGGGAACACTTTGAATGCAACTGACTTGGAATGTTGTTCATTGTTATTTAAGAAATATTTATAGCACTTCAGATAAAATCACGAGTAGAACAAATGCAAAATATGAAGTGCCAAGTGATGTCTTTTGTGTATTGCAGTTTTATGATTCCAAAAACACTATAATGTTCGATGATCTGCGGAGAAATTTTGTGATGAACCCACAGAATGGATTGACAATTAAGCCCTTCAAGAAGGCTCATTCAAACCGAAGCAGTGATCGGGAACTGATGAAGCTCACTCAATACTTGCTTGCCATTGCTGAACTTGATGATCTTAGCATGCTTGACCATGGCAATTGGGAGTTGTACTCTGAGAATAACACGAAAAGAAGGCGGCATGCATGAGGGACCTCCTAATGCTCTGCATCTTCAAACTGCTAGCTGAAATTTGTGCTTCGACGTAAGTATCCTGGTCATTACAAGAACAATATATATGCAAACTTAGTCCATGAATAATTGCTTAAATTTCGATTGAGTCCTCTAGATATACAAAGTTGCAATGGAGTTATGAGAAGTCATTCCTTGAGCTATTGCCCATATGTGCAATTGAGTCTTCTAAATGTGGAAAGTTGCAATGAAGTTCGTAGTTCTACTAAATGTTGCAATCAAGTACTTTAGGGAAAATTTCTCAAATTAAACCAGACAGCAATCACATGCCACTCACATGACTGATGTGGTTCCACTTTCTTAGTGGTAGTTATATGAAAAGAGACCCAATGATTCTGATTACTAATCTTGTTTTTAGTTTTATGTTATATTACTGCCTGGAAAAAGTGAGACCTCATTGCAAAAATAATGATGTACCTATTATATGGCCCAATCAACAGGAAAAAAAAAATAAAGAAAAAGGCTACTCAACAAGTGATACATCATATTCTTTCTGTAGAAATGTAGTGATCTTGTTCTAGTAGTAGTATTTTTCGTGAGAGATACTTGCTTAGCTGTATAATTAATCTTCCACTTTGTTTTTAATGTGTTTTATGTTAGGAATAAGGCGTGGGATGCTATGACCATCGAGGATGTTGCTGTTCAATTTGGCTTGATGGGAATTGTTCTGGCTATCGTGATCTCCTAAATTGATGGGTACCGTGTCATTGCAGCAGATGAAGCAGTTTGTGGGAGTGAATTATGTCGACAGGATTCATCATAGACATCTGAGAGGGGTTTAGAAAACCATGTGTACTTTGTTCAAGTGAAAACCATGTGTACTCATGTGACGTTCAGCTTCCTGTTATTGCTCTGATTAGACATTGAAAGCAGATAAGAAATGAAAGGGATGTCATTTTCTTGGAGTAGGGTTCTTTTTCCAGAGTCTATATTTTCCTTCAATTTCTGCTCCCCTTCCTCTCCATAGAGGTTAAGACTTTCCAACTGATATGGAAACTATACATACGATGCGTATCTAGATCCGGATTGTTGAACGAATTAGGGATCCTCTTTACTCGGAAGTTCGATCGGGACCGTTACTTTGAATTTGGATCTTACATACCACAACGAACAAATAAGAAGTAAGAGGAATACGGGATTTGCTCTCAGGTATGTCCTCCGACACTCAAGTCAATAATCTTTTCAATTGTTTAAGAAAGATAGGAGGGAGAAAATACAAAAATGTGAGTGAATGGGGATTGAGTGTTTAATGGAGGATTAGGCTCCATGGGTGCACTCGAAGGAGTGACCGGCTCTTGAGATATTACACTTGTTAGGTGGAGTGGCTTTGAAAAGGTGTACTTGTATGGAAGAGTGGCTTTGAAAGCGTGTTGTTTGACAGAACAATAATCTGTCTAAATGTTCTTTTGTCTTAATGCCTCTTGATTTCTTCTCCGCCCAGTTTCTGTGGGGTTGATGCTATATTATAGTGTAGGGTGTCTATTTGGCACTTCTTAGGCATTATGCCTCGACAATTATGATGAAAGTTACTCGTGTAACCACCGTTTGTATTTATCAATTAGGCTGTTATGGTTTCTGATTGTTAAATTAGTGTAGTACCGCCTATAACAGTCAATTGGTTGCCCATTAATGCTCATTTATTGTTTGACGATTTCGGGTCGTATTTCTTTGGTTAATCGCCGTGCCTTTTGACTTTTGGGCTCAATGGGTTTTTTGATGAGCGTTGCCAATTGGACTCTTCTCCCTTCTACGTATTGGATTTTGGTCTGACCTGTGAACTACCGTACCCATTAGTATATATATTGTTGGGGATTTTGTAATGGTTTTATTAAATATTATGTTCTTTTATCTATCCAATGGTTGAGATTATTTAAAAGTGAATGGCAGATATTGTGACTATGTTTTAATGTGTTATTTAATCATATGGTTTCATATTATAAACATAGATTTTAACCATAGGAATGATAATGGAACCTGATATTTAGCAGGGAAACTATAATATTACCTGTTTGGCACAGCTTATAGAGACAACTTTGTGGGAAATTATGTTGTTAAGTATTTGTCTTCTATAAAATTGAGGTCTTTTGATTATTTGGAGATGGGTTTTGAAGCTTCTTTGAAGAGCTTATCTAAGATGGCAAGATTGAAGCTAGTGTTCTGTTTATTTGGCTGAATCTGACATGGAGGCATGGCGATGTACAAAGGGAGCTGTGGTGACGCTAAAAGAGCTATGCTCGAATGACCGTTTATGTGATGGAGTGAATTTTTTTAAAATTTTTTTGTCAGAATTATTTCAAAGCTAAGTCCCAAGATAAGAAATCAAGAGAAATGGTCCAGACAAGACCAACACATACACGCGTACAAGGAATACTTACTTTAAATATATATATATATATATTCATATTGCATACACAGGATCATCCAATGCCATGTAATAATTACGGCTCTAATTCTTTTAACATTTCATCAAACCAAAATCCTTACGGAGATGTCATTCTGATACCTGATTATAACCGAAAGTTAATGGCGGAAGCAGATCTATACCAAAATGTATATAAGTGGAAGCATAGTCATTCATTCATAGTTTGAGATAAAGACATTCAATACTATCAAATCTTCCAAAAATCTTCATTAGGTTTTTCGATTCCAAAACTCCTCTTGAATAAGCTTTGTCTATTCCTGCCGTCCTCTGTATCAATTCTACCGTCTCATCTGGAGGAGAATAATTATAACGGAGTGAGCTGAACCTCAACAAGGCACAAAAAACATGCAATATAAATCATGAATGCGTTAACATAAAGTTATAGGAAATACCGAGGTTCATTACGGATGTCGATTCCGAAGTCCAAGTCCAATATCAATTTTTCAAAGTCCACCGTTGAATGCAAATTTTCAGGATACAAAATTTTTACATTTTAAAGCTAACTCCCGAAGTACAAAGCTCAATATTAAAATCTAAAGTTCACATTATATTGTCTATTTTCGAAATTCATAGTGCCATACCATTTTCTTTGTTCAAAGGGACCTAGGCTAGTAGACCCTACTAGCCAATGGGGAGAGTAATTAATGGTAAATTGTGTTCCCTCTACACAATCAAAGGCCATAGTTCGATAATTATATCCATTTTCATTTCCATTCAAAATCCATAGTCCATAGTTCAATAGCTTTGTCCTCTCTTTACGCCCCGAGGAGGGGCGGACTACGTATCACTCCATGAATAGAGTTACCATTGATTACCACCGTAACGTTCTAAGGCATATCAGAGAATCTTATCTAACCGCTTTACAGTTTTAGGTTCGAAACAAAATTCAACATGTTTTTAAGGCCAATTTTATAATTCACACAATCCATGCTCCGATCAATACTCAAAAGCCGGTCAATATTAAAAAATCGGTCAATATTTAAAAGCCGGTCAATATTCAGAAGTCGGTCAATATTCAAAAGACCCAAACCCTTTTAACGTTTCAGTTTCCGTATAGGATTTTCATACAAAGTAGTCCGGTCATAAAATAAATAGAAACATGGGCCGATATATACAAATCAATGTGGAGAGCCATATTCATGCAAGACAATTGCGGTTGTAATTTGAACAATAAAGTATGTGCTAAACATGAGCCAGAGTCAAGAATTTACAAAACGTGAAATTTAGTTCAGATTCATGCATGTTTCGAGATGAAACTTATACTTATCAAAACAATGCTATAGAAAACAAATTTTGAAATATACTTGCATTAAAACATTATTACAATTTAAATTTAAAAACGGAGGTACACTTGCCTGATTTCCAAATTCTTTCACTCTAACTGGCCGAAGGTTTCCTTTTCCTCTACGCCTTTAATTTCTTCTTGCACAGGTGTTCTAACTCCTTTTTTAGATTAGGAGTTCAGTATTTATAAAGAATGGATTAGGTGGGAGTAAGTAGGATAATCCACCTGCTCGTACTTTCTTTTTTAGAAGGTCAATGAGGTAGGTAGGAGTGGTTTATCTACTCTGGGTAGTTGGTAGGTGAATCTTACTTCAAGCAATCCGGTGAGGTGCTCACCAAACCACGCCAACAAAAGCTATCTGGCATTTGTTTTCTCAAAAGCCGGTCAGCATTTTGCTTCAAGATTTCAGCCCTTTGCCGGTAAGCGAAACCAATTTTCAGTCAACATTTTATCATCAAATTTTTGGTTAACAACCATATAATTCTGGTCAACATTTCATCTTCAATTTTTCGATCAACAACCACATAATTCTGGTCAACTTTTCATCCTCAATTTTCCGATCAACAACCACATAATTCCGATTAATATTTTATTGCTCAAATTTTTCTTCGTTCGTTTTTTTTTTTTATAAGGCCTAATTATCATGTTACTTTTAAAATTAAAATCTCACACTTTATGTTCAGACAAGGCCGTGCTTGGTGCACCAGGGTCGATGGTGGATAGGAAGGGTCATCGAGCCAATGGAAATTCCCTTGACAATAGGGCTAGGTTTAGTATTTGTATGTGATTATGTAAATTGAATAAAAGATTTTTCAATTACTAAGTTGAGGAATGGTACCAATTTAATCATGTAAGTGTGTTAAATTTATCATTTAATTATAAGATGTGGGTCAATAAAATATTTATACTTTACATGATGTCTTTGTTAATTTGATTATTTATATTTTTTTAATGTATTAATTTATATTACTTAAAAATGAAATTTTATTTTTTATTTTTATTAATTTGGTTCCATCTGCCTATGTATAAAAATGGAACTGAAATTGATTTTGAAGTTATATCAAAATTGAAATTAAGATTAAAATTTTAAAATTTTACTATCTATTATTAAATATTTTAAAAAGTAAATATTAGATAAATATTAAATAATTTGACCGTACAAATATTATTACTATTTACCGTAAATTAAGAAAAAAATGAAAGCAAAAAAATCTTGTTCTTCGCGGGCGTCTCCAAATTTCGCCGTTTTTGAAAAGGACCCGCAGAATCTGTTTCCCTGCGAACTTCAAATTGCAGACCACGAGATCCCATCTCCCATGGGCAGCTTCCCCTATCCATCTCCTCAAGAATATAATTTTTGTTTTCCTCTGAGAATTTGTCTCTTTATTTGCTCTGTTCTTTCTATCACTCGCTTCGCTTCTCTCACTCTCAGTGTCCCTTTATTCGATATTCATATTTTTTCTCTCCAATTTATCCAATACTTATTCAGACTTCAGATAACATCTATTAAGCTGTCGTTCTATTTCTTCACCTCTGTCTACGGCCTATTTTTAATGCAGATTTAAGCTCCTTTCATACTGAGTTCCCTCAGTCGAAAAATTCGTAGTCAGGTAATTTGTAATTTGGATTAAAACCTATATATATATATTTGCGACGTTTTCCATGAGATCCTTGAATGTGAGATCATGCCTTTTATTCGTCTCACTTTTTTGATACTTCGTCTTTTGTTTATCAGATTAATCTGTTTACATGCAGGTTTTTTGTTTGCCACACTGGTATTTAATGTGTTTTGCGAGGATACGCTAATTTACATCAATAGAAAAACATATGAGGTGAGGGGCTTATTAGTTATCTGTTGCTTATCTGCAGTCGTGATTTTTGCTTTGCCTTTCGTATTAACATTTTTTTTTTTTTATAATGTCATATGGTTGTGGCAGTGGAAGTATTAATGTTGGTGGTTCTAAATGTGACAAGAAGTGTCCCCAAGTTAATTGGTTGCAGCATGCCAACTCACATGATAATTTTTCGAACCAAAATAAGTTCTTGAGCTCGAATTTTCTTTTCTCTCTCCCAACTCAAAAGCCACGTTCTGAAGGAACAATTGATGCAAGGTGACGCTACTCATTGGCATTATCCCTTGTTTATTCGCTGCCCATCAGATTTTATTTGCAATGCTGAGTTTCCTATATGTATGTCTCTTGGAAAATATGAACGCTGTGATGATGCTAGTGGTCCATTTGATATGTGGGAATGCTTGGAATCGGGGTGCAACTTCAGACCACTTTTTGGTCTAGCGTATCTGGTCTTAGATTTTATTTTTGAAAAAAACCATTTCTATAACTTCAATCCATGGATAGTGGGTTGAACGGTGATAATTCTATCGCTGTGTAAAGTCTTACGTTCCCATAAGGGGATAATGAAATTAAAATGCATGATAATAAAATTTGAGAATCAAAGCTCCTATATTCTTTCATTTTCATGTCCAATGAGGGGTTGGGTGTGAACATGAAGGAAGATGAATGACTGCTGTGGCTAATATCAAACCTTCATTTGACTAACTATTGGATCCTCTATTTTCTTTTCCCTTTCCGTTCTGATTTTTACTAGTCGTTCTCATTCCTTGTGCTTCTACAAGCTAAACAAGCTGTAAGAGTAGAAAGGAACTTGTGATCACTATAACAGACTGTACACATAGCACGTATATTTGGTGGATTTAAATGAAATAAAGATTATAATTTCTGTGCATGGTCATTTATATAGGTCAGTTTACTCACTAGGATATTTTCCTTCTGTCCATCTTTTTCTTCCATTTCCTTTGATAGTGTCTCTGCTTACTGCTGTATTGGAGTTGAGAACGAATTGGAATTTCTCATTTCCTCTGTACTTGTCATTTACTAAATTGTAACATTTACTGGATGAAAACTGTCAAGGAAATAATCTTCCATCATGTGGAAGTATGGACTATTATGCAATGACTATGTTCATGAGCTTTATGTTTACTCTCTAGGTCAATGGGTTGTCACATGCAGAATATTGGACGACTGCAAAGACCACTGGTGGAAAAGGTATTTATCTGATTTAGCTAGAAATGTGGGTTGTATATGGTTACTTTTGTAAATTCCATGCTATACTCTAATGGTTAAATTAGACCTTACTTTCTGTTACTAAGTGCTCACAGGTACTCTTGCCTTCTGAACTTCTCATCCTTTACCATGTTGCAAAGTGTTTGATTTTTTCAAAATGAGTAAAGGGTTTTTTTAAAGCAAGATGAACTTTTTGTAAAGAGCATATGTAAAGTAAGATTGTGCACTTGAAGTTATATCTGGGCTACCTCCTGAGACTTTGTATCGAAGCAAAATATGTTGACACATTTTTAGATGAAAAATCAGTGAATTATGATGTTTTTGGCAGGCTTGGCAAACTCTTTCCAGCTTTCAGTTATCTCAGAGGAACTATTTCAAGCCTGGAAAATCTATTCCACTGGGAAAGGATGCCAGCATCGTCCAAGATGTCAGAAAACATGCTACTCTTGAAAGTTTGAATGATAAGACTGGCAAGCCTCTTAAAAACATAGAGAGACATCAAATCCTTGGAGAAAGCTATGGTCAAATTGACGATACCGGAAGTTTTATCGCTCCATCATTTCCAATGAGTAGATCTGCGAAAGCGGGAAAAACATTAGAGGGACAAATCTGGAGTAAAGTGTCAATGCTGCAGAGTTCTTGTTCAAAAGTTGTTGATAGGCCGTCTGGTGATCATTTCACATTTACAAGAGAGATCAAAGGGCAAGCAAATACGACTACTGATGGCCTAAGCGATGATGACATTCTTGGGGTAAATCATCATGAGCATGGATTGAAATATCGCTATTGGTAGTAGTATATTTATGATCACATAAAATTGAGTTATATTATTAAAGCAATCTATCTATTGTCAACTTATCATATATTCAAATATTGGATTTTAGTCAATGTTGTCAAATTGAACTTGCGATATTTAGGTTTATAATAAGCGAAAAAAATTGACCGATACATAGTTGTTGTGAATTGGACCCATTTTTTTGAACCATGAGAAAATAAATTGATAATGCACAACAAGACAATAATAATTATAAATAATGAAACATACAATATTTTACGTCGAAAATCCTTTTGAAATGAGGGGAAAATCACAAGACTATATATTCGTAATATATCCACTATACGGTGTATTTGGTTACAAAAAACTCAATGAATATAAGGATACAATATCTTATAATAAATAAGCTTGAGCAATAAAAAGTACAAGACAAAAGAAAAGAAATATAACTGGTAAAATATTATTCTCAACTTCAAGAACAATATACTCAAAGTCGTTGGAGAATGAAACACAACTTAGAACTCAATTGGATAAACAAACCTCAAGTGTTTATCAAGCGCTGAGCAATTTTGACAAATTCTGCTTGTGCGCCCCTTGATTTGAATAATGTGTGCATGTGTGCCTCTCAAGTGCCCTTGGGCGATCTAATCTGAACATTTGGCATGCATGTGTGAATCGGACTCTTATCTTGCGCCACTCAACCGCTTTCTCTTATCAGGCTAACGCACGTGCGTCATCGTACGTGCCATTGAACGATACAGCAACTGAGTATGGGACTCACAAGGGAATGACTTATAGCCCAACAGTTATATTAGTTGATATTGTGAATATCGGCTGATCTATTGTGATGTATTACCTATACTGCTACATATGACTATAATTTCCTAGTATTGGGATTTTTTGGTATTGAGACTTTCCGATATTGATGCATATCAACTACTATTTAAAATGTCGGTGGAAATTTTAATTTATGATCATGAGTTTTAATTTGGCAAGTTGTTTACTTTTAGTTTTCCAGTTTTCCTCATTTCTCCTTTTCTATTCAAGATAAAATCTACCGAGCGTAATTCATGTAGAAATCAATAGAGCTCAAGTTGGCTTATTGGTCTTTTCTTTCATGTTCTTTTCTTTCTTTGGAGATCAATTATTGGTTAGTTCATCATGAGTAAAAGGTCATTTGTTACAACGTAAAACAAAATGCATTTTGAATTTGTTATCAACTGTTAACTGAAATTTAGGATTTGTTAAAGAATTTTTCAGTTGTACTTTACTATCTTAAATAATAATTTTATTCGCGCCATAATGAAATGCATGTTTAAATGTTTCTAAGGCTTTATAGTCATTCATGCTTGATATGCTTTAAGTACTGTTTGTTTAGTATTGTTGAATAATTAGGTGTCTGACTGTGCTATATTCTATCAACAATCATTTAACTGACTCTTTTCTTAAAATATTGCCATAACTTCATGGATCAAAGCATGTACCATTTGAACCTTATTTTGCAGAATATTGATGTGGACCAGATAGTCATGGATCACTACCACTCAGCATCTACCCTCAACCATCAATTTCAAAGCTTCCGCCAATTTCTCCATTTGTGTCTAGTTATAGCACAGATTGGCATAGTGAGAGCTACCTACCACCGGATTTATGCTCGAACTGCTGTCATGGATGTAAGGTGTGCCTTTTCTATCCTCATATCTCTTTTGGTTTTGAAACAGTATTTAGGAAGAAGCCTAATGTCAAGATATGTTATCAGGTGGTTTTTAGATGGAGGATAATGAAGGATTCTTTTTATATTAAGAATTTCTGTTCTATAGATTTACATGAGCATAAATAGTTGATCTTTCTTGCATTTAACAGCTAGGGCTTTGTCCTGAAATAGCAAGTCATTTACAAGATATGAAGGATACTTTAATAGCCATATCAAATGAACTTCTTGATAATGCTACCAATCTAAGTTCTGAGCAGATGGAGAAGCTTCGCCAAGAGAGGTATTCCTCTGCCCCTACCCCTAACAAAAAGGAAAAGAAAAGAAACCCTCCTTGTTGGTCTTACCATTTGCAAGAGTAAGGGACAGTGAAAAGATTGACAATTGCAGATCATTTTGAAATAATAATATTTATGCCGTTTTAGTTTTGAGCTATCTAGCCTACATTCAAATTTTATGGAAAATATTATTTCTGTTTGATGATCTTACCCCTTTTATGTTAATTCATAGGTTGCAGCTAAATAAGCAAATTCAGCTGCTTGAGAGACACATTCGATCTGCATCTGCTGATCAGGAAAGACAAAACTCTCATTTTTCAGCATCAACCACCAATATCTTGAACACACAATATGAGACCCCTAGGACAGCTTGCTTCAGGATGGATTCAATGAGGCTGGATAGCCAGAATAATGTTTTTGATTTGCCAGGAAGCTCAGATAGGTATAATCTATCATCAGTTGCAGCGTCTTCCGTGGACAGATGTGGTTTTTCATCTGTGCCTTTGGTGAGGGAAACATATATGCCAAGTATTGTTGACGTGAATTACATCGAAGGTTCAAATGACAAGACATGGAGTAGTAGGGATTTTCCATGGACAAAGAAGTTGGAGGTGTGTACATGGATACAAGTTGATGTGTTATCTACATTCTCAGATATTTTTACTGTTGATGTGATTTTATTTCAGGTCAATAATAAGAAAGTGTTTGGAAACCATTCTTTTCGGCCCAACCAAAGAGAAGTGATCAATGCAACAATGAGTGGATATGATGTTTTTGTTTTAATGCCAACTGGAGGAGGAAAGAGTTTAACATATCAGGTAAAACCGTAGAAAGGATTCAGTTATCAATTTCTAGGTTTCATTGTAAATTATTCCGAATTTCAATCCAATCAAATAATCTACAGCCGCCAATGTATCTCATGACCAATCATTTTAATAGATGAAGACGGAATTGTTAGAGTTGGTATAAGTTTGTACAAAGCTATTTTACTAAAAAATTATAAAAGAATTGCGCATAAAGTTTTTTATTTTTTATTTTTAATTTTCTGATATTTCTGCTGTTGATTCATATTACAGAATTATTTATTGGAAGCCGAGTTCTTAGTGATTAAGGCATTTAACTTATGTTTTTTTTCTTGTATTAATACGTTGTGGCATTTACTTTTGTCTTTGCCAACATAAGGATTGCTTGTTTCTTACATAGTAGAAGATTACGCCTCTGTCAATCCTGTTAACTTGCAGCTTCCTGCTCTGATTTGTCCCGGGGTTACACTTGTAGTTTCACCCCTTGTATCACTTATCCAAGATCAGATTATGCATCTTTTGCAGGTGACTTTTAATATCTCCCACCTCCTTTGCTTTTCGTGATTGTGTAGACATTTATTTTATAACACTTCTAATTTGAATTCCTTGGCAGGCAAACATACCGGCTGCTTACTTGAGTGCCAATATGGAGTGGACTGAACAACAAGAGATACTTAGGGAACTTTCTTCAGACAATTGTAAATACAAGCTATTATACGTCACACCCGAGAAAGTTGCCAAGTGAGTGTCAATTTGCTTAGGCAACAACATTTATGTTCAATGACAAGCAGTGCAGGGATTGTTTGCAAAAAAAGCATATATGTTTCTGCCAAGACATGTAAGCTTGATCTACAAAATATCAATTTCATAAGCTTATAGTCTGGCAATTTGATTTTCTGTCCTATAATTTTACTACTATTTGCCGTGTCTTTGTCTTGTCAAGACAAGGGGCTAGAGGATTTGAAAAGACTTGAACTTTAAAGTCTCGATTATCTGGAAGCTTGATCTAAAGTGGATGTGACTCCCTTTGATTTGAAGTTTGTGATTGAATAGTAACTAAGTTAATGTGCTTTATGTTGTTATGCAGCTGATTTTGTAGCAGAAGAGTTTCTGGATTCTTTAGATGTTCTTTTGGTGGGGATTGTGAACGTGACACGATTATTATGTTGATGGCCAGGCTTAGTGTTGTAATTGTGTTGAAAAATCTGAGTTTATGATTATTAAACCAGAAGATTGATTTTCTTTTCTTTTTTCCTTTTACCTTGTTCTGCCTCTCCCTGATAAGTAGACTGCTCAAGTTCTTTGAGTTGAAAGTCCAATAGAGATAGGTCTGACAAATGAGGTTACAAGAGAAATTGCCTCTCTTGTTTTTAGTGAAGGGATCATTATGGGCTTTGATTTTTGGCCTCGAGGGATATCCATCATCTAGAATCCAGTTTCTTTTAAAGACCACATCCTTACCAACTGCAAGGGCCAAGAAGAGGCGTTAGTCCAGACTTTTCAGCAAATGTTGAACTTCTTTGTTATCCAATGCAGATCTGACATTTAGGATGATGCATCAGGCTGACATTAAGAATCTTTTTTTTTCCCTTTATGGGTCCTTTTGTTCCTTCCATGAAGTCACCCAAAGCACATTTGCATCAGTAGAACATCTGCAGAGCTTACTGTTTCCATGCCCCTTAGCTTAAGTTACTGCTCATCGGGTGCATATTTCAGAAAGAGAGAATTCTCTGGCTAGGGTTAAGTATTATGTTCAAACCTAATCCTTCTTGCCATGAAACAACATGCCTTACACACACTTTTAATTATATTAATTCTAGTGCTAAGAGCATTTTTACCTTTTGGAAAATTTAGCTCACAATTAACAATGTGAACTTTAGGCAACATTTATTTCATCATCCATGTGTACATTTACATATGTAAGTAGTGCATTTGTGCATAATACTGAAAGCAGCAAAAATTTCCACCTTAATAAATCTATTCATGTTAAAATTCATGATTAAAAGATATACCTGTGAATGAGCATCATGTACTATGGCTGATTTCCCTGTTGCTTGAAATTAGAACGCATGCCACAGTTTTAGGATAATACCACATTTATTATACCCAATCCAACTCAATGCTTTCCCAATGTTAGCTTGGAACTCCAATGTCTTGCTCTAGATTTATCAATATTTTGCTTACCGTGGGCCAATCTGAATTGGCCTTGAGTTTATGGGATCATAAATTTGTATTAAAATTCAAAAAACTATCAAATTGAATTTTTAGATGTCCCACAAAAAAATACATGACCAATATGAAGAATGTAATTGAGCATTTTAAAAACATGTTTTTATCGTGTTAAAGGAAAAAATAGTGAAACTGTATTCCAACAATCGATTATTTCGAAAACATGAAGGTTATATCTGAGTTTTAAAAATCATGATTTATATGGAGCTTTGGTAATAAAAGTTATGGTAGCTATTCTCTTCGGTCGTGGAGTTAGTTGTGGAATAGTTAAGGTAACCCCTTTTGATGTAATTGGATGACACCCCTTTGGTGTCCTATGCATACTGTTTTTTTCATTACTGATAAAATAGTAAAATATGGATCACAAGCTTTTATTAGGCAAAACCAGCTTGCATACTAAACCTTGTTTTGAGAAAATTATAAGGTCACTCTGTTTAACTGTCAGAGAAGTTTTAACTTTGTCAAGTCTCTTTTGCATGATCCAATCGACTTTTGGCTTTATTATTTCAAATTTCAAGGAAATTTCTAATATCTCCAGTGTCTAGAAATGTATATTTAGTTCTTAAATATCGGGCGCATTAATCTTTCGAATTGCTGCATCATCATATCTGCGTTTCATGTTGATTTGCATATGGTTTGGGTTAGTTATCTGCTTTTTTGCCTTGCTTTTTGAAGGTCAAAAGCTGTTCTTCACTTCCAATTTTCTTCCTGTGTAGTGTACTGCAATTCTTTTTCTTTTTAAATTGATTTTGCGGAACCAGGGAGCACAAACAGAAAATTTTTGTGTTTGGTGGACATCTATTGATGGCACTTAACAAATGTCTGAAAACTTGTCTCCACAGAAGTGACGTTCTTTTGCGGCATTTGGAGAGTCTACATGGTCGTGAGTTGCTTGCCAGGGTTGTTATTGATGAAGCCCACTGTGTGAGCCAATGGGGACACGATTTTAGGCCAGATTATCAGGTCATTGATTTTCCAAGGCTACTAAAATTTGCAGCAATGACATTATTTTATTTCTTGTAGCTAAAGTGGTTATGTGGTTATTTTTGTCCAGGGTCTTGGCATCTTGAAACAAAAGTTCCCAAATACTCCAGTGCTCGCTTTAACTGCTACTGCAACAGCTGTTGTTAAGGAAGATGTTGTACAAGCTCTTGGTCTTGTTAATTGCATTGTTTTTCGGCAAAGCTTTAACCGCCCAAATTTATGGTATGTGAATGATTCATTAATACTCCATCTGTCCTTAAAAAGATTGCTACAAATTTTAGAAAGAGGACATGCTTTCAATTTAGTGGGGAGTAATATGGAAAGAAATTGTTTTGATGAATGGTAGCATGGAAAAACAAACAAATTAATCTAGTACAGGAAAGTGGATAATCTTTTTGGAGAAATCCTAAATAGAATGTCTGACAACCTCTTTTCATTGGTAGTGATAATATATTGCTGTGGCTGTTGCAGCTATTCAGTTATTCCTAAGACAAAGAAATGTGTGGAAGATATTGACAAATTCATTAAAGAAAACCATTTTGATGAATGTGGAATTATTTATTGCCTATCAAGAATGGATTGTGAAAAGGTTGCTGAAAAGTTACAGGTTTGTTTCTTCTTCATGAGCAGTTGCTAGAGGGATTATTGTCAGTATGTTCTGTAAAAAGAAAAAATCTGCAATCATGTGAATTGCTGTTTTGCTGAATCTCATGATATCAACAACTGTCAAATTACATTTGTGAATTTGCACATTTTGTGACTTCATTCCTGCAATTACGTTATGACTTTGAACTAAATTGTCCTTTTACTAAAATCAGTATGGACATCCATCCTTCTTATAGTTCTTTTCCTCTATATACTTTTTGCCTCAACTTGTGGTTACATTTTAGTCTCAAATGACAAGAAATCGGACTTTAATTAATATCCACATTTTAGTCAATTTAAGTTAACAGTTAAAGTGATAGGTACTTTCAGAAGCATATTTCTTGAGGCATGTGTTTCATATTCAATCTTGTGTATTGAGAATACTCTTGTATGGATGTACTGAGAGAAGTCTCTCTCTTCCAGCAGCTTATTTCTTGTGGTTAATGTTCAATGATTTATCTCTGTTGTCCTTTAAGGATATCTCTGCTCTGGGTATTCTAAGATGAGGATGGTCCTTATTAACAGTTCAACCCTTGAAATTTTCATATCTTGAAACTCTAGAAATCAATTATACTGATGGTTGTTTGTCCACTAACTATACTAACGACCTGGGCTTATCTCTTACCAACTCCTACCTCCTAGCCAAGCTGTCCAAAAAACAAAAAGAACATGTAATCTCTACACATCTGAGTTATTGGGATAGGGGGTACTACATCCATGAAACAATATTGTTGTTAAGTCCTTCTTATAGCTGCATATGAGTTCTCTTTATTTTTACAGAATTTTAGTTATATATTAAAAGAATAACTTGATCATATTATTTTAGTTAATTTTTGACAAACATTCTCAAAATTTGTTGTTCTGGGTATACAGAGGATATACAAAAGCATAGATGAGTAAAGGGTACTTAGTTAATGTTAGAAATAGGGATGGGAAAGATACTAGAAAAGTAATAAGCAAGGATTTCAAAATGCTTCTACCTTGAGAGAATGTTGTGCTGAAGTGAACAGAATGGTAGAATTGGTTTCATTTAGTAAACCCTATTAGCGGGATTTAAAGTTATATTGTTGATGTTATTGTTATTGCTCTTACTTAGAAAAAATTTAAAGAATGATGATTTGATATTGCTTCTTTCTAATATTGTGCCAAACTGAACATAATAGCCAAAAGGGCTTTATACAGCTAACTACCCTTGCTAAAGGTTTTTTTGCTATTGTTGGCATGTCTTTATTCTCTGCACAACATCTTAGATATTTCTGGAACAATTTTTATTTCTAGGCATCCAATTACAGGAGATTCCCATGTATTGCCTTGTGCTTCAAATGCTGGTGTTGGATAAATTCTTCTTTTGATCACTGTTTAACAAAAATGCACAAAATTTTTGGATGCTGTTGTAGAAGTGAAGACAGCAGATCACAAATTTAATCCCCTTCCCCAAAAGGAAAGAAGCAGAAAAGCATAGCTATGTGATACATTATCCAGACATCTTTTTGTAATGATTTCTTTTTTCATTTGTTGTTGGCAGAACTTCCATCCTATAATACTGAAAAGCCTACTTTCTATTTTATGGATTTTCATGGGATAGGGGTTGTACTCAGTTGCTGCAGCTGCCTCTGGGCAACAGACAAACCTCTTCCTTAACTTTGAGACTGCATGTTGAGTCGGTAGATCTCCCACCTACATATAGAGACCAATCTTGCAGAATATGTGACATGTGAGGCAAAATAATACTAAATCAATAATTGCTTGAGAGTACTGAATAACAATATATATGTTTAACCTCACCTAACTTTTTCTTATATTGGTACATATAATGACATCGGTGATTGTAATAATGCTTCATTTCTTTGTTGAACTTCTTTGTGGATGTGCGGATGCTATAAATTGAACTTAAGTGAACTATGGATACGTTGAAATAATGGTACTTCTTTAATTACTTTAAATTAGCTACTCAAACCATTGTCCTATGTGTTATATGTTGGTTAGGAATATGGACATAAAGCAACTTTTTACCACGGTAGCATGGATACTGCTCAGCGTGCTTTTGTTCAGAAGCAGTGGAGCAAAGATGAAATCAATATAATATGTGCAACAGTTGCATTTGGAATGGGTATAGTATTACTGATTTTGTTCAGAAGTAGCTTTTTCTTTGATTGATGCTTAAGTTAGCTATTAACAGCCTTCTGCTTATATTGGTATTTCAGGTATCAATAAACCAGATGTTCGTTTTGTGATTCACCACTCTCTTCCAAAATCAATTGAAGGCTATCATCAGGTAATTTGAGAACTGTTATCTTATTGTTGTTGATCCAATAAGATTGTCAATACTTAACATTATTACTGCATTTGTGATGTCACTGTAATGACCCAGCCCTTCGGCAGCACATCAAGGAAATAATAACCAAAATACTTATGCAATAAGAAACTCTGTAATCTTTTTATGGCTGAGAGAAGCCAAATTCAGCTTGAGTGTCTCCAACCGTAAGATGTAAATGGAAATATCTAACCAACGAAACTAAGTGTCTCCAACCAGATGTTTGGCAATCTAGCCAATGGGAATTCAACCGACAACCATTACCATATTAATTTTTAGCCAATAAAAGATCAGCTACGGAAAACCAAACTTGAAGTGGTTTCACTTGTATAGTGAATATTGAACCATTTAATTTTTGATTTACTTTAAATGATAAGGCACCAATGAATTGTAATTATTTTGACTCAGAAGTAGTTGAACCACTCGATTACTAGCAGCTCAATGTTGTTTATAAGTACTTTAATCTCATGCTTTTAATTTTATGAATGCAAAATCAATGTGATTGAAGAGAGAGACAAAGAGAGATAGAGAGAGAGTGTGTGTGTGTGTCATGGATAAAAATATCGATATCAGTTATGGTCATATTGGTATCAAACATATAGACAATACGTATTAATATCGCAAATATTTGATTGAAAATAATTTCAAAAATATTAGTTGATAGGGCCGTATCGGTTAATATATTGATTGTATCGATCAATATTTTGAATATTGGATGATATATCGGTTCTGTTTTTTGATATAGAAATATATTACAATATTGTCATGGTATTGAAAAATATCAATATCTAGGGGCCCCAATACTAATTCATATTGGTTGATAAATATCGTATCAATGATATTTCCATCAATGGTACTTGTTTTGCCATCCTGGGTGCTCAACAAAGCTTTGGGATTCAGGTTGTGCTTTGACTATGAGCAACTTATTGCTTGACTATATTTTCTTATCAAAAGTAGTTTAGTACGTAAGTGTTTTTTTACTGCATTTTTAGTTTTGTGATGTGATATTTCACAATATTAACTGCTTTGCAAAGTTTTGTATTCCTACTCAAATGATTTGATTTCAAAAAATTTTTTGTAACTGGTTTTATTAAGTAGTTTTTTAAAATAAATGATTTAGTAATATAGCTTGAACATGAATCATCATAAATAGTTATGGAAAATTATTATTTTGAGTTAACTGATTTATAATATTTATAGATGATTGTATTAAGCATTGTGCCCTTCAAACAGGTCAATATAGGTTCCATTGCCCTTCTGGGGGACTTAGTTGGACTTTGTTTAGTGTGCACATTCCTTAGGAAGTGTACCTTTTTAGCAATAGCAAGTGCTTTTCTTAGGTTTCATAATTTCTACGTAAAGTATTGTAACTGACCCTAAAAACTTAAAGTCATTAGGGAGTGGACAAAACTTGAGTCTAGCTTAAAGTCATTTGGGAGTGGATAGAGCCTATGTCTATCTCTAAGGCTTGTGCTTTCTTTACATAACACTCTCAATAAGTATTTGTAATCTAGTGTACCTATGGGAATCTAACAACCATTTAGACCATGCATACCGACTTGATTTTTTTTCGGAAACCTTATGTTCAAATAGTCCTGGAAAAATAGGTATGATCTCATTTTCCTTTTCAACTCAAGTGTTTGGCCTAGGACCATAGCCCTCCCTATTAGGATAATATTGGATTATGTTTTCAAATTTACATGCTTTAAGTACGGGATTATATTTATAGTGCTTACATGGATATGTTGTGGATTTTATTGTGTCTTCTAGAAATTGTTCTATTCATTTAGTATATATATGCTTCAATTTTTCTTGAAAATATTTTGTTCATATTCTTTTCTTATAGAATATTTTTGGACCTTACCAAAAACTATATATTTTTGTCTAATGTGTGCCTTGAAAAAGTAATTTGCTTGCCCTATGGTTTTGACCAAAATGTTCTTTTAATCGTATTTGACCAATCTATTTTATCTATTCTTGTCTAGAAGTGGATTGTTAGTGGGCTTTTTTAATTCACCTTATTGTTCAACGTTTAGGTGATGTCTTTGATATGTTTTCTGGGTATTATGGATGCTAATGTCCTTCATTTAGGATTAGAGTGCAAAGCTTTATAGTTAGATATTAATTGTTGTAAAGAAATAAAATTAAAGATATTGTTAGCTAATTACCTTATTTTATTCAATTCATTGATTTTTTTTGTTTGGTGGCCTTATGATTTTATGGTGCAAATTCTCAGTTCTCGGTGTTTCTTGAATCTTCTTTCTTTCGTCAAGAGTTGGGGCATGGCAGCAGTTCAATATTGTTTCAACTTATTCTTTTGAGTGTAAAGCAATTTATATTTGTGGATATTCCATGAAATGAATTATCGGCCAACATACTTTGGTAATGGGCCCTTAATATTGATATTTTTTAATATTATGACAGAATTACAATATATCACTATATCAACGATATATTTAATATTGGGCTAATATGTAGACCAATATTTGCTTGCCAGGTTCTGACTCTCAAAAGAAATTTACGGTAAATATGTCTGATACAATATGTAGCACTCATAATGGCCAATACTAATATTTCCGTGACCTATACCGATACCAATATTTTTATCCATGAGACATTTATAATGGTGCTAGTGTCAAAACCAATGTGATGTGGCAAGATGGCCGAGTTGCAATAACATCTTTTTTGCATATACATGGAGTTTTGAAAAACCCAAACATTTTAGAAATAGAGAGGCATATATTTCTCCAAAAACCACACTCCTATATGTCAGGAGTCCATTAATGATAAGCGGTTGAAGAAAATTTGAACCCAATTCCTACTGTGATAAATATAAGCGTAATTGAAATTTTTCTAAAATTATACATTTATATTTTGATAAAGTCATTTAGTGGATATTGTTAATTTATATTGATGTTGATTTTTGGTTGTTCACTATGAGCAACAAAAGAATGCAGTGAAACAAACTATATTGCTTAAAATTTTAACAAGCTATCAATAATTTAAGGATCAAGCAATATATATGTGTAAACTTAAATACGAGTGGCACAGCAAGAAGCCCTTAAACAAGCGTTGATAAAGCTGTACACATACCATGTTGGGAGTGCCAAATGTTTGACAAAGACTGCATGGTAGTTTTTGAATGAGATGAAGTGCCTTTGAACTTAGTTTATTGTGCATTTCCATGTACTAGGAATGTGGTCGTGCTGGTAGAGATGGTCTGCGCTCATCTTGTGTACTGTATTATAGTTACAGTGACTATGTGAGTTTTACTTTCCTAACTCTCCTTTACTTGCTTTTTTTTTTTGATGCCAGTATATGAGGATCTTATTCAAAAGACGGATGTTGATGTTATATCCTCCAACCTCATTTTTCTTGCATCTACTGCTTTTCTCTGCAGATTCGTGTCAAACATATGATCAGCCAAGGAGTTGGTGAGCAAACTCCCTTTACATATGGACATAATCGTATGAATTCAGCAAACTCTGGGAGGATGCTTGAAAACAACATGGAGAATGTTTTGCGCATGGTAAACGAGCCCCCATATATCATTGCTCTCTTCATATTTGTCTGTTTTGCTGTCCTTACACTTTTCCCCTTCAGCGGTGATTTTCTTGACTGATATTGAATATTTTTTCTTTGTTCAAATGTACCTCCTTAGGTTAGCTATTGTGAGAATGAAGTTGATTGCCGACGCCTGCTACAGCTTCTTCATTTTGGAGAAAATTTTGATCCTGCCAACTGCGGAAAAACATGTGACAATTGCTCCAGGACTAAAAGTTCTGTCGAGAAGGATGTAACAGAAATTGCAAAACAGCTGGTTGGTAGTCTCTATTTGATATCTTTAGTTTCAGTATTAGCTCACCATGGATGTGGCCTCGTCCTTCTAATTGTATCTTTCTTGTCCTGCTTAGGTTGAGCTGGTCAAGTCAACAGGGCAGAAATTCTCATCATCTCACATCTTGGAAGTCTTCAGAGGTTCTTTAGGCCAATATGTAATATCTTTGAAAATTTAATTAATTTTATATTGAGTTCTTGAATTATTTTCATGCATAGAAGCCACATCAATCCCAGTTCCCCATATAATCTAGGTCAAGAAACACAAACATGATACTCTGAGTCTGCATGGAGCCGGGAAACATTTAGCCAAGGGTGAAGCATCTAGAATACTGCGGCACCTTGTCACTGAGGATATTCTTGTGGAGGATGTTAAAAAAAGTGATATTTATGGATCTGTTTCATCAATGCTAAAGGTATACTAACTATTTAGAAATTTGAATTAGGCAGGCGTATATAATGTGCCTATGATTATGAAGCCAGCGATATTGATCTTAGAAATTGTGGATGCTCTTCTTTATTTCAGGTGAATGAATCCCAATCAAACAATCTTTGCTTTAGTGGGAGAAGGATCATTTTGAGGTATGCCACTGTCCGCTTATTAATTGCTTGGGAAAGGAGTTTGTGTTTGTGTGGGGACCATGGATGAAAACATTGGTATTGATATCGTTTATGGTCATATTATACAAATTGTGTTGGTAGATATAAATTATTTTCTTGTAAACACATCAAAAGTTAGTTATGTACTAAATTTGATATTCTTTAATTATCTATTTTACCTATTTGAGGAACTAAGTCAATTAATCAAAATTAATCTTATTATCTTTTACGATCATTGAGAAATATTTAAAAGTTTTTAATCTTCTACAAAATATATAGATTTAGGATTCTTATAAGATTTGGATATATTTAAAATGTGTGGATTAAACTTCCAAGAGCAAACAAAGCAAAAAAAAAGCTGATACATATCAGCTATTACGGTGATATCTCAAAATATTTTAGTCGGTAGATATTTCTATCTATGGTAGGACCTATCTTTTCAGTAGTATATAAATAAAGAGATTATGATTGTGTTTGAAGATGATATTCAGATTGCATGAAAAAATGCATTGAAAGACGAATAGTAGCAGCTTTATAAGTAATTCTAGTACGCATTTGTCAAGAAAGAAGATAATAATGAACTAGAAAACACTTTGAATGATGATGTGGTCTCAGGTGTTCTTGCTCGCCCTATTTAGGCATAATTTGGTCCAATTTTGGTGAATCTTAGGATAACTCTCATTTAAATGACATGGTTTGCTCAGTTAACTTGATGGCTTTTGGTGGATCAAAAGCATAGAAGAAAATATTGGCCGGTATATATCGGTATCAGGTAATCTGATACTGATATTTTTCGATATTGTAATAATATTGTGATATGTCGCTATATCGATAATATATTAGCTAATATTCAAAATATCATCCAATCATCCGACATTTGGCCAATTTATCAATCGATACAATTGATATATTGTTTGATATGGTCCTATTAACTTTTTTAAAAAAATTTTCTTCCAATATGCTCGATTCCAATACATATTCTTCGATACCAACATACCCGTGACTAATATCGATATTTTATCTATAATCAGGAATTGTGTGAAACCCACAAATTTATGACTAATTCATTCTTTGGAACATCATATGTGGGAAATAAGCATATAACTGATAGCAGAAGTGCTGTGTAACATTTTTTTTCCTTAATGCTATTACATAGTGACATCTCAGATGTATTGTAGATTCCCGTCCTCCACTAAAGCATTGAAATTTGGCAAAGCGGAAGTGACACCGGGAAAAGAATTGTCAGCATCAGGAAAGATGTGTTCTCCACATATTCAAACTCCTGCTCAACCTCAATCTGAATTTGACTTGGTATATATGTATCTTTTGCTTCTATTCCTTTCAATTTGGCGATCTTTATTTCAGGAATTCTTGGTGATTTTATCCTTAAGATGTTTTTTATGAAGAGAAAACTGAATTGCTCTTTTTGATATCAATTCATCCACGCTTCTGTTATTTGTAGAAGATGGCTGAGTATCTTATGTCTGATAAATTAACATTCATGTTGGATTGATTTTGTTTTATTTTTGAACCAGAATCTGTCTGCCAAATTATACTCTGCCCTCCGAATGCTGCGGACTGCTCTCGTCAAAGAAGCTGGGGAAGGGGTGATGGCATACCACATATTTGGGTGAATCTCTCACATTTTTTGATTTACCTTCTCATTCCTTTGCCCATTCTGTATTTTCTACTGTTCACTGACAAAAAAATTGAATTTACTACTGAATGTTTTTCAATGATGATTGAATAGCATCTGAGTTCTTGGATACGCTAAATGCTGCTTCTTGAGTGAAATTATGTTTTGCTTTTTGTTTTTGGGGGACCCAGAAATGCCACATTGCAGCAGATCAGCAAGAGAATTCCTCGAACAAAAGAGGAACTCCTGGAAGTTAATGGTATTGGCAAGTAAGTTTCAATAGAAGATTTTATTCTGTTTTATTTATTCGTTTTGCAATGTCTAATTCAATTAGTTGTCAGTCAGTATGTTACTAAATATATGTTGCATAAATTCAGAGCAAAGGTGAGCAAGTATGGTGACCGAGTGTTAGAGACCGTAGAGTCAACCATCAAGGAATACTACAAGAAATCGGACAAAAACAGCAGCACTGGCAGCAACGACAGTGCAGAGTCGGCTAAGAGGAGAAGAGAAAGTCTCAAGGTTTCAAGGGCAAGTTTGAAGGAGGATGATGACTTCATGGAACTCAACAGGCGACTGAGGACAAGGATTATACACGAATCGGATGATAGAAGTGCTCAACTCAGTGAAGCTTTTGAGGAAGAGAATTTCAGTGAATGCATAGATGCTGATCTTGATGTGGCCGATGACTGCTATGAGGTTCAAGCCAGTGGGTCAAATTCGGACCTGAAACCATCTGGTTCGGTAAGAGTGCTGCCTTCATGGTCAATGTCGAGGGCCTAGTGTCACACCTACGGTTCAAGAATCATCCTCCAAAGGTTAGAATTATCTTCGTGCATTTTTATTTCATTTTCACCATTTTTTTGCACCCGTCGCGTGGGAAGGCCGAGCAGGGACAAGAGAAAACAGCTTTATATGCCTGCTGGAACAGAACTTATGATCATTCAATGAATGAAAATGTCATTTTAAATGTCTCATTATTTCTTCCTGTGTTTTTCACTTTCTTCATTCACTGTGTAAAGCTTCAAGATGATCTCAGGTTGAATGTTGCCTAAGAACTATGAAGACAATGCTGGTAAAGAGATTGGGAGCCAAAAAATACTGAAGCAATTCTTAATTTTTTATATTTTTTCTATATTTAAAATTTAAATTATTTAATTCTTTTCTTAATGTTTATTTATCGTCAATTTTGTGAAAAAGTTGTCAAATTTTTTTTTAATATCATATACTATACACATTGAAACCTTTAAAATATAACATTAATTTTACATTTTAAAATTTTTTAATCATCACATAAATACTATTATATAATTAATGATTGATCGTTTGGTTAAAAAAAAAAAAGCTATAGAAATAAATGTTCATAGAACGTCATATAATAAAAAAAATATATGGTTATTTTTAATTTAGATAATATAAAATTAAATTCTAAATTAAAAATCATGAATAAAATTTTAAAAAATAAGATTTATAATACTTTTCATTGATATTTCCTTTTTTCATGACTTAAAATCACCTCTCCATTCGTGATCACGTACGATGATTTTAAATAAATTTAGAGTTTATGAACTCATTGTATAGATTATAAACCGAATAAAATTGAATTTATTATTAACCATGGCAATTTAGAAAATAAGTAGCAACATTATAATTGTCATAGCCTTATTTATACTTGCTTTTTATAATATTGTATCATTTTATTTTTCTCATTATTAAGTATTATAAAAATAAAAATATCAAATTAATAAGTGAAGTCATACTAAAAAGTAAATACAAAAATTGATGACATTAATAAACATTTAAATAATACTTCTAGAGAAGATGAGAAACAGAGATAATGTTTAAAGTGATGTAAATATTTAAAACACAAATTAAAGGAAGTACATTTATGAAAATATATGTTAGTCATTGATGAATTTGTCAACTTATTAGGTTGGCCCAATATCTACCCTATTAGAGAAGTGGCTGCCTGATAGAGGTTCTCCCAAACCCAAGGCCCAAAAAGCATTGCAGAAAGCACATATAGCACGATTGAAATCCCATATAGCATGACCGAAATCTACCCAACGACATATAGACCATTGGAGTTGCTCGTTGGGCAGACTCACCAATATAGCTTAACAGCTCCAACTTAGCAGACAACCCGACAATTCAAAGCATTAGTGATAGGCGCACGTTATCGGCCACTCTCCGCAGCTCAAGCAAAGCCATAGCAACAGCTAACAAGCATGTTCTCTTTCTACAAATATCTTTATTCCTCCACAAAAAGAGGGGGTAGGATTGTCATTCTTGGAGGAGGCTGGACTCTTAATCCTAAGGGAAGAAGGAAAATTCCGAAATGGAGAGACCCAAGCAGCATATCTTTCTCTCTTTCCCACTCTTGTTCTCTCTGTTGAGATCCTTAGCACCTTCATGGTTAAAGGGGACTCCAAGCAATCCTCACATGCTGAACTTCAGTTGATTGAACATACTAAAAGTTTTCAAAGCCATTCCCAAACCAAGTGTACCACCGAAACTCAGTCTTCTATTTCAAAATCGCTCCCCAATTAAGTGCACTTATCAAAACTTAGTCTTCCATCTCAAAGTTGTTCCTCAATCGAGCGCATTCATCGAAAGTCAATACACCATCTCTAAACCGCTACCAAACCAAACACACTCATTGGAACTCAATCATTTATCTCAAAGCCATTTCCCAGTTGAGCGCATTCATTGGAACTCGGTCCTCTATCTCTAAGATGCTTATTAATTGAGTACACTCACCAGAGCTCGATCCTTCATCTCAAAACCGCTCCTTAGCTAAATGCATCTACTGGAACCTAACCCTCTGATAACACTCAATCCCTCGAAATATGCATTTATATATTATTCACTCATTATCCTATCTTTCTATATACCTAAGAAAAATTTCTTACTTAAATGTTGAATGACTTACTTAAGGACACGTTCTATCATCATCTAACATCTTATTTATTAGTTATAATGTGTAGGATTCAGATTTGGAGTAACAAAGACTAGGCTCTCTTCAACTCGATTTACCGAGAAGATCAAATGATTCCGTAATTCGTTCAATAATTCGAATTTAAAAACGCATCAGTTATGATTAGAGAAAAGAAATGAAGATTACTTTTAAAAAATATAGAATAAAGTGATAAAAATAATTTAAAATCATGCGTACTCTTCAAAAATATTGCATTGAATCACATATAGTAGTTAAATAAATCTATATAGGTGACCCTAACTAATGGACCAGGCATTTTATTGTTATTGTTTTGCTTCACCATTATACCTTTTGTTACAAATAAAAAAATAAAATAAACTATTTTGTTGCAACTTTATATGGTCTCACTGGAAACATGACTATGGCATATGAGGATATAATATATAAATCACAAATTTTGGGGTTCTTATATAGAATATTTTTGGCTTTGGTTTATTTTTAAAGCAAGTTGTTACATATTTAAGAATTTTTTGATAAATAGTCTATCTATCCTAAACTTTCTTCCTACACTTCTGCCATTACAAAAAAAAATTGTAACCAACAAATTAGACCCATATAAAGTTGCTAAATGAGCTAGTCGTATCGACCTAACACTAATTCACAGACTATCTGCTATCTTTCATTTCGTGCCATGCCCCAGGCCATGCCATGTCAAGCTTGTGGGGACAGGCACAAAAAAAATCAAATAAAAAACATACAGAAAAGGGAGATGAATAAATAATTTATATTTTATTAATTAAATATTTTTTATTATATTATATATAAATTTAAAAAAATACAGTGGCTAAACATAAATGTGATCAAACGTAACTTTAGTTTTCACTGCGCTAATTGAATCAAGATTCATCATCTCTATGAATACTCAAAATTATTTGATTTATTTGTGCATAACGAATATTTAAAAGAGTATACATCTCAATGATTTTGGATATTATCTGGTTTCATTTTTCATCTATTACCTAACTATCGGCCTTTAAGGCAAAATCAAATGACACAGTACTTACAAAGCACAAAAGGTACTGTGGCATTGAGACTAGCACAAGGAATATGTGATTGTTAGCCTTCTCTAATTCAAAATCTTAAACTTAGATTGATTGGATTTCGACAATACTGTCAAACTATAAGTAGTGTAAAAGTTTTGTTTCCCCTTCTGCCTAAAAGACTTCCTTTTTTTGCTTCTGTCCAATAATCAAGGTTGCTTGTTGAAATATTAGGGAGCTCAATAGCCCCCTCAAAATAAATGAGGTAAAGTACTTCATCATTTAGTATAAGCTCCAAGTTTATTTCCTCATGGATGACAAAGTCCATGAATCTAATGCCCTAAGGATTGGTAACAGAATTGCTAACATGTGAACTTGGGTTGCTAATTACTCCTCTTTAGGAAGAGGCCGTTGTGGGTTAGATGGAATCTGGAGGAGGTTTCTTTTCGTATTGAATATATGGATGATCAGATTGTTCATCGTGCCATTGAAGCGTTAATTGATAGAAGTGGCCATCTTTTCTCTTTTGTTTACGGCTCAAATAACTTCATTGTTGGACGTAGGCTATGGCCTTTGATGAAACTATTTCAAACACCTTAATGGGTGAACCGTGGGTGGACTTAGGATATTTCAATGCCATCAGAGGACCTTTTGAGTATGCTGGAATACTACACGATGAGAAAGTTGGACTACATATTGGTCAATGATGAGTGGCTTGTGAGATGACCTAGAGATCCTTGGCATTTTCAGCCCATTTGGTTGTCTCATATCACTGCCTTTGTTTAGTTTTAGAGAAAGATTGCAGCACCAGAAGGAAAGATATGTTCAAATTTGACAATTTCATCACTTCCTTCCTCAATTCGGTGTTATTACATGGGAGAAATGTGACTTATCAGTGACTGGATACCCTGCGTTTAATGTTACTTTGGCTTTCCTCAATGCTCTGCTCAACCTAGAGCAATGTTAGCTGGAAATCTCTCATGATCCTTGTTGCCAGTTGCTCATTGAGAGGAAGATTATTGAGAAGTACCTATATCAATGCCTGGGATTCTAAAATCGTTTTGTTTAAGCAGAAAATGAAGATCCATTGGCTTAAGGAAGATGACTACTGCTCTAATTTCTTCATCAAATCTATTTTACGATGGCATAATAGGAGGAGGATCCTACCTTTACACAAATCAGACAGATCCTTAACTTCCATCTAGAAGAGGTGAAAGATCTGATGGTTGCCCACTTTTCTAGCCCACTTGGCTAGTCCACCAGTAGAGTCACATTGTGTTAGGGTCGGAAGACCCGGATCCACCCGATCCGGCAGCAACGGAAAACCCGAACCCTCCCATCATCGACAGCCACTATTTAGTAGGAATAAGGAATGAGAGATACACAATATTTTTACGTGGAAACCCCTTCCCAAACTGAAGAGGAAAAACCACGGGACACATAGTCCACCAATAGATCCACTATATAAAATGGGTTACATACCCTCGAGATGAAGTATCCGCTATACACCTGAGAATAACAAAGAAAAATCTCTCCAGAGTAAGCAGGAAACACTCCTCTCTTTTACTCTCTGTTTTTCTTTCTTCTCTCTCTCACTGGTGGTGCATTCCTCTCTCATTTTACAAGTGTTGGTGAAATGGCTTCACCCCCGCACATAGCGGCCGGCGCACAGCGCCCCTGGTGTTGTCTCCCATACCAGCCTGGTCACCACTCTGGGCACGCTTGAGGCCATCTCCTCCGGAAGCTCCTGATACTCATATATGTTGGGTCTGGTCACTCCCTTGTGGGTAACCCAACAAATTGTTCGTCATCGGAGGATTTCTGGAGAACAAATGATGGAGTTCATTTGTTGGAAATCCGGAGAACTGTTTCCGGTCAACGGGGACGTTGACCGGAGGAGAACAGTGGACGGTCAATGGAGATTGACCGGCGGGCGGCCAGCTGAATCCGGTCAACAGGAGGTTGACCGTGCTGGGTCAGAGGCGGCCGCCGACGGCGGACGGGGCCTCGATCCGGCCAACAGGAAGGTTGACCGGGATGGCTATGGAGAACGGCCAAGTTCTCCTAGCAAAGAAGGACAACCAGCAGGAGAGTTGACTGGATGGACAGCAGAGCACTGCTGTGCATGGCGGATCGGGCACCGAGGACGGACAACAGAAAGTTGGCCGTCGACAACCGGGCCTTAGAGATGCAAAGATGGCACCGGCAGAGATGATGTCTTTCCGTGATTGGGTCGACAGTTGTCGGTTGGGGCTGCAGAGCACGCGTCTCGCATAGTGGGTGCACGTGCCGTTTGCAGGGCATGAGCTTGCAGGAAGCTCGGGAATTGGTGAAGACGTGGCACCTATTATCTGACAGATGACCAGCTGGGCAGATGGGGTTAGGTGAAGCCAGGACGTCTATATATGAGCACCAAGAGCTTCTGGAGAAGTAGGCCTTGGGGTCCAGAGCGGTGCCCAGAGTGGTGACCGGCTGGTGTGGCGACAACACTAGGGGCGCACCGTTGTAGCCAGGGGCTTGTGTAGCCAGGAGCTTGTGCGCCGGCCGCCGTGTGCGGGGGTGAAACGGCGAGCTACCGTTTCACCAACACTTGTAAAATGTAGAGAGGAGTGCACCACCAGTGAGAGAGGAAAGAAAGAAAAACAGAGAGTAAAAGAGTGGAGAGTGTTTCCCGTTTACTCCGGTGAGGTTTTTCTTTGTTATTCTCGGGTGTGTAGCGGATACTCCATTTCGGGGGTTTGTAACCCATTTTACATAGTGGATTTACTGGTGGACTATGTGTCCCGTGGTTTTTCCTCTTCGGTTTGGGAAGGGGTTTCCACGTAAAAAATACTGTGCATATCTTGTTCTTTGTTCCTACTAAATGGTGGCTGTCGATGACGGGGGGTTCGGGTTTTCCACTGCTGCCGGATCTGGTGGATCCGGGTCTTCCGACCCCAACAATATATAGACGTCATAACTCCACCTAATCCCATCTGCCCAGTTAGTCATCTTGCAAATAATAGGTGCCACGTCTTCACCAGTTCCCGAGCTTCTTGCAGGCCCATGCCCTGCAGACGGTGCATACTCTGCACTATGCAGACGCGTGCTCTACAGCCCAACTGCCCGCCTGTCGATCAATCCTGGAAAGATATCTGTCCACTGCCAGCTGCCACTTTCCATAGTCTCCAAGGCCTAGTACTCAGCCGATCAACTCCCCGTTGACCGTCTTCAGCATTTATCCGGTCAACCTCCGTTGACCGTTTTCTTCTTTCATCCAGTCAACTTCCCTATTGACCGTCTTCTACTGCTCGTTCGCCATCCAACAGTGCTCCTACAGCTCTCAGACGGTTAATCTTTTGTTGACCGGATTCAACTGGCCGTCCGCCGGTCAATCTCCATTGACCGTCCACTGTTCTCCTCCGGTCAACATCCCATTGATCGGAAACAGTTCTCCGGATTTGTTCTCCACAAATCCTCTGATGACAAATCAGTTTGTTGGGTAACCCACAAGGAAGTGACCAGACCCAACATATTGGCTGTTGATGGGTGTTATTCCTTTGGCCTTAGTGTGTCCCTCCCTCACTACATGACCCCCATGCTGATTACATAGGAGGAGATTTGGGCAGTTTGTCAAGTATTGGAGATGAAAATACCCTTAGTCTCAATGGGTCATCTACTACCTTATTTAAGAAAGCTTAGACGTCTTTATGACCCTTACTTTTTAGAATTTAACTTAGTTCTTTACTTCTAAAAGAATTCTTAGATAAGCTAACAATGCTCTTATCCCCTTATATAAAAAATACCCATTGTGGCTCATATCTCTGAGTTTATGTTCATTTCATACTGTAACGATGTTTAGAAAATCACATCAAATATTCTCACTAACAGTCTTCAGGTTTATCTTACTTCTGTGATAAGCTAGTCCCAAATTGCTTTCATTACTGATAGAAGTATTAGTAATAATATCTACTTGTTTAGGAGATTCTCAATCAATATCACTTGGATAAAGGGAAGTCAAGCTATATGCTTCAGATTGATATTCAAAAGGCTTACAATATGGTGGAGTGAAATTTTCTAATCCTAGCCATGCGAACTATGGGTTTTCCTACTAGTTTTATTAATATGATTAGTCAATGCATTTCACCTCCATTTTATTCTATTTCTTTGAATAGAGAAGTTGTGGGATTCTTTCGTGGGGCTCGTGGCCTTAGGCAAGAGGATCCGTTATTATACTATATATTTACTATTGTTATGGAGGTCTTGCATTATATTATTTACCCTAGTATTTGTGCTAATAGGTCTTTTAAATTCCATTAGAATTGTAAAATGACTGAGACTTTCATGCTGGCTTTCGCGGACGATATTCTCTTGTTTGCCAGTGTAGACCTTCAGTCAGTGAACATTATTAAGGATCATCTCTCTCTATTCTCCAAGCTCAAAGCTTTCAGTGCTTTTTCCTAATCCTTTAAAGAGGTTTTTTTTTGGTGAGGCATCTAATTCTTGTGAGAAAGCTATCAATGAAGCCCTCGATTTTAGAAAAGGTCCTTTACCCTTGAAATATCTCGACATCCCTTTCATTTCCTCAGTACTTAATATTTTTTTGCTGTACTTTGATTCTCAAAAAGATTGCTAGGAGGATTGTGACTTGGAGTAACAAGGCTCTCTCCTAGGTGGGTTTGATCCATCATATCATATCAATTTCCACCGTATCATATCGATTCTTTCTATTATCTATATTTATTGGTATCTATGTTCATTCTCCCTAAGAAAATTATTAAGCAAATAGACTCCCTCATTCACAATCTCTTGTGGCACGTGGGAATGAAAGTAGATTTGCAATTAAAGTTACTTAGAAGGATATTTGCAAGCCCAATTACGAAAAAGGGCTGGGTATTAGAGAGTTGCATGCTTAAAACACAGGTATTATCTCGTGCCAGCTATAGAGGTTGGTTTTCATCTCTAGTGAGTCCATCTCGGTAGGGTGGATCCATTCTTATTATATTTATGATCATTATATTTGAACTTTAAGAGTCCCTCGGAGTGCATTTTGAAAATTTAAGAAAATTATCTGTTGGATATTTTCTGATCAGCTATTTTTATATATACGATTATTTATAAGTAATTTAATCGTGAGAATTTGTAGTAGGCTATCATCAAGGTTGATCAAGGTCAATTGAGGCTAGGATATATCTCATATAATTGGCAAGGATTTTATTGCATCAAATAAATTAATGACCTAAATTTTTCTATCCATAGATTAAATAATATTGGTAATCTAACGTTTGGTAACTTGGTGCATCTCGATTGCAAGGCAAGCTATAGGAAAATATTAGTCCTATTATAATTAGTTTTAGAGGGAAGAATTTAAGCTCAAAAACCTATGCAATTGCCCTTCATTCTTGTTCTATAAACCCTAGTTTTTCACCCTCCTGTATTTTGTTTCTACACTTATCCCTTTGAAAGAGGGAGAGATAAATTTAAAAGGAGGGCAGCTGTGAGGAAGAGAATAGAACACCAAGAGAAAAGGACAGAAAGCTTGAGGCAAGTTTTTTGTGGCATGCTATATTTTATTTCTTGAAAATCCTTCTCTTGTTATTCTTCCAAATCCAATAATTTTTATATGTTATCTTGATGTTATTGGCTTGTTAAGATAATTTTTATAGGCATAGAATTTAAGTTAAGATCAGCATTTTAGTACCATTTAATGTGGCTTTTGAATGTTGGTGCATTGTAACCGTAGTGCTTGAATTACGTTTGAATGTTGACCAATATTTATTTCCTTATACACTTTGCATGCCGGATTTCTTGATATTATACTGAATGAGATTTCATGCTTTGCTTGTTTTATGTATTTTAATATATAGTTATACTTGTATTTTTACCTGCATATATAAATCTAAAATAGATTTTACGACTGATGTTCAACCATCATGCATTGTAGTGTTTGAACACCAGTCCACGCTAGGCCTGATTTCATAGATTTGACGGATCTGATCACTCATTATGATATATTACTATTTATCTTTAATGATATGTCATGCCTATGCCTATTGGGTAATATTATAGATCACGATCATATTATATAAATGTTTACACTTGATTTTCGTGGCCAAATAGGTGTTAAGGATCTGTTATTTTGTAAGATTCATGAATTTGAGTGTTCTAAATCTTATCTTGGAGCTTTTGACGCTTATTTAAGTTGTTATAAGACCTTAGTGGTATGAATAATAGGTTGTTTGAGATTTAACTTCTTTTTCATAATGATGAGTGCTCGCTGTTAGAGACCGTGCAAGCTCACATTCGAAATCCGCAGGGAGTTTCGAGGGCAAGAGTTAAATTATGCATTTGGAGGCATATGATTGAGATTCTAAATTGGTAGTGAGAGAAACAGGATCTCATGAGCATTGGTGAGGGACAACCTCATGAAATACTCGGGTGCTTGATCCTTTTCTCTCATTCCTCTTGTTTTTAAATTCATTGACATTATTCTTTAATTTCCATGTGTATACTTTATTAATATTTTATGGATAAGTAAAGAAGAATATACGAAAACTTTAAAATATCCAAACGAATGAAAGCTTACAAGACTTTAGAGTAATCTACATCCTTTTGATACTTATTCCATTTTTAATAGTTGAGGTCGATTGATTCTTAAAATGGGATACTTATAATTTTATAAATATCTTATTGAAAAAATATCTAAGATATTATGCACGAGGGACATTATAGATCATATAAGCATGTTATAGGTAAAACCTCTGGGAAGTACTACTGAGATAATGAGGATGTCATAGAATGTTGGTGACATCAAGATACTTGTCCAACCGATGGAAAAATAAATAAGTGACATTTGGTTTATTGTGACAAAGTAAATTCTACAAGAATCATTGTTATATCGTTGAGTTGTGACCCCTATATTAAGTTAAATTTCTAAAAAATTTATAGGAGAATATTAATATTTAGAATACTTTGAAATCTTATAGCATATCAATTGAAATTTGTTAGAATTCAATGAATACCCTTTAAAATATCACAATTATTCTTGAGATGACATCGTAAATGTTAACATCATTTATTAAGTTACCTTTATTGTCACTTATTAATGTCGATGTTTATTATATTTGAGAGTAATTATTGCTTTATATACTATGTATATTGTATTGTATATTGCACATTTATTGATAGATAAATTTTAAGGATGGTTTGATTTTTGATGTCATTGACTTCGATTAAAGTACTTGTTAGATATTTGATCCATACTTAATCTTTCTTTCTTCCCAAGTAGCATACATGATAATATTAGCGAATGTTAGAGTTAGAGAGAGAGTCATGGACTTAGGGATTTTAGAACACCTAGTTGCATCATTTTAGTTTTGATTTTTTTGAAATTTAATTATTTACGGCTTATTTCTTTATATTAGTTTTGATGCTATACTTTTTCCAATAACATTTGATTGTATCAAATATCTAGACTTTAGATGTCACTTTCATCTTTTGTGGTATGATGTTTTTGATAATATATGAGTTTGATAGTTTTCGCATGGAACGGGTGTTGAAGCCTGATCAACTATTTGAATCTCAAAAAAACAAATAATAACACACGATAAACACATAACAATCACACACGATCAATAAATATATGATTTTTATACGAAAAACTCTCTTTTGAATGAGAGAGAAAAATTACGAAACTCAAAATTTGAACATATCTCCACTATATAATGTCTCAATTACATAAATCCTCAAATATAATGTCAAATTATCTTATCTCAAAAAAAATCCGTACAATAGAGAATACAATATGGAAGAGAAGAAACAAAACACAGTAAGCATTTTTCTTAGCGGTAAGAATAGCATACTCACGATCGATGAAAATTAAAACTTGATTTGAAACTCAAATGGATGCACAAATCTCCCTTTTTTTTTCTTTTTTCTGTCTTTCTCTTCTTTTTTCTTTCAAAATGGTACTTAAATTGCAATACTCAAACTGCAACACGCATTTGTCACGTTTTTATTCTTTGAGTCACGCTCGAATGCTCGTCAGGCAAGGCTCGAGCACAGAGTTTTTAGAAATGACGCTCGAGCCCATACTTGAATGTTCATCAGGCACGACTCAAGCACAAAGTTTTTAGAATCGGTGTCTAAGGCGCACCTCGGGCGCAATTCGGGCATAATACTTTTGGAATAGGTGTCTAAGTATTTATCTTTTATACTATCAATTGGCACATCAAATAGATATGAGCTTATATAAAAGTAACCCATAACCAAATAACGGGATCCTAATGGAAGGCATTGGCTGGGCTCTGATTGCCACATTGGGAGCATTCACGACAAAATCCAACGTGGAGTGTTTAGTATCATTGGGAATGGTTTAATTACCTCTTCATTGTATGACCATAGACATCCTCGCAGTCAACTCACGATAGTTAATTCACCAATTTATAACATATTCTTTTTATTTATGGGCATTTAATTTTTAATTTATTTTAATTTATATAAAATTTTCATGTGAAAATCCATAAATAAATTATAAATAAATTAAATTAATAGCATTATTCACATTTTTCTTATTGATTAGGAGGACATCATGTGGCTTTCATGTGCGATGGCGGCATTGACCAACAACATCTCATATTTAACGATAACGAGTGACATCCAGCTACGCATCCCCGAATCGGACAAATTTAATAAATAATTAATACATAAATTATATAATAAAAATTGAGATTCATTTTAGTTTATTTTAAATTGGAGTTCATTAATAAAAATTTTTATCCATAAATGTGATTTCATTAAAAATATAAAATTTAAAATATATTTGGTAATTTTGCTATATGAAAAATATTATCTCATCCTATGAGATCATTAAAATTAGATATTGTTATTAAAATTATCTAATAATTATGCATTTATTGTACTATAGTATATACTTCTAATAAGATAATAAAATGAGACCCAAAAAATATACATATATATAAATATGTGATATTTACAATCCTTTTGGTAAGATAAAATAAAAATTTTATTTTAATCTTATTTATAATAAAATTACTATTTTATTATCTATGATGTGTTTCTGGATCTGAACTTCGAACAGATTCAGATAATCCTCTTGTCATGGCTCCGACTCCGATCCCTGAGTTGGATCCTGCACACCACTAAACAGAACAGGAGGTCAGCGTGTTTGGGAAAAAATTATTCTACCGAAAATACTCCAACGCTCAAATCAGTAAAACAGTTTTCGAGAGAAAGAAACTAAAATTGAGAGAGAAAGAGGTACAGAAAGAGTGTTTGATTCAGATATAAGAGAGACGTGAGGTCTTCTTAAATCTGGAAGGTGGGAAGGCAGTAAACGACCGTGAGGGCACGCTTGTTGCCTTAGGGTTTTGGATAATGTTGGTGGCCAGAGAAGGCAGATCTCTCATAGCACTCGTTCGTATTGCAAAGAGTATATTCAATTGGAAGTGTTGAAGAAAGCGTAATTGAGAGCCTATGCTGTTAAAAGTGTTGAAGAAAGCGTAATTGAGAGTGTGTCCTGGATGGTGAATCCGGGGCTTCTTTTGTAGCTGAGAGGACGATCTTCCTCTTTGGAAGGAGTGATTGCCTTCCTAATCTGCTAGCCGACTTGCCTTTTGGAGCAGATGCCAGTTGCCAAGCTGATCGTGATTGTTTCCTTATGAGGCGGTCAACAGCTTTCCAAACCTTGCGCTTTTCTTCTGTGCATGTTACCGTTGGAAAGCCTGGACTGGCAAGGATTTGGAGAAAATCTGGCGCCTTCCTTGTATGGGAGGCGCCAATATTGTCAATATCATTTTTGGTGCCAGTTGGGATCGTGGAATATCCTTGAAAAATCGTTGTTGGCCTTTTGATGATTTATGAGCCTAAACGGGTCAGACCCGTCACTGTAGAAGGGCTCCTTAGGGCCCAATGTGCAAAACGCGGACGATCAACGTTCGAGTTGACCGTCTGCGTGCATGTTGGCCGCCCTTGTTGAGGATGTCTGTTATTAGCCGCCTAGTAGGTCGTGGGCCTGAGTGGATCAGGCCCATTACTATAGAAAAGCCTCTTTGGGTTCAATGCGTATAAGGCGGGCGGTCAACGTTTGAGTTGACCATCTGCTTGAGAGTTGGTCGTCCGGACGGTCAACGCCAACGTTGACCGTCCTAGGCATTTCAGCTTTTGGGTCTGTTATCCAATTTGGCCGTTAGAGTATTGACCGTTATCTTGGGCCTTTGTTCACTTTTTGGGGTCAACCCATTTCTGATATACCCATCAATTTAATTATTCTAATAATTTTAAATAAAATTATTGTTCCTTAGAAATAAAAAATATAAACTTTTTGTTGTATTTTTTGTTCTTGGTCAATAAAAATAAATATTTTAAGATTTTTTTTTATTTACCATTATCTCATATTAGACTCAATTAAAATCAAATTTAAATCGGAGGTGCATGTTAGGTATATATGAAAATTTGTAACCACTAAATCAAATTAGGTCATACATATTTATAATCTAAATCTGGTCCGTTTGGATTGAAACATAAATTTTTTTATTTATTATTTTAAATTTTTTTTAAAAAAAATTCATAGATATATAAAAAATAATTAAAAATATAAAATATTTTAAAAAATTATAACATATATATTTGTTGGGTCCCATGTTCCGGCCCATGAGAACAGATCCAGGCCCACAAAGTAAACAGCGGCCCCTGAGAAAAGGAGGAGCACGCGAGAAAGCGTCAGCCCAGTCCAACGGGGAATGGTCGCAAAGTCACGCCAACGGAAACCTGCAGCGCATTAAATGCGTCGCCGGGAACAGGCGTGAAGGGCGGAAAGGCTAGCCAATAGAGGCATGGCTGGCGCCACGCCCACGCCATCAGCTGCTGTCTGCAGACGGCCAACCACTCCTTTCTCAAGGAAAATCGAGCGTGATCAACAGCGCACAGCAGCGTGCCTGGCACGCTATCAGGACAACCGGCGTGACCGGCGGTCAACGACTGCGACCAACGACGCGACGACCCAAGCAACGGGCGTCTTGGCGCCCAAGAGTCCAAAGGGGAGGAGGCATATAAGCGCCCTCACCCTCCAGAGAAAAGGATTCGGGCTCGGAATTTGGATTCCAACTCTGAGAACGATTTTCTGGTTCTATGACCTTGCGACTAAGGGTTACCTTGGATCCAAAACACTAATCCAGCCTCCATAAGGCTCCAATCCTCTGAGCGGATTGGGCCAAATCGTTCTCCTTCTTCTCATCCCGTCAAGCGGGAAAGTTAGCCACTCATCGCAGATTGCCAAGGAAGCCGTGCCTTCCATCACCTCGCTCACCGCATTTCTCCTCATCACCACATAAGTTCTTCTTACGCATCACAGCATTTTTACGCGCACCACCTTAGCGTGCGCATTTCCGTCAATTGCGGGAATTTGCTGACTTGAGCGTCGGAGTGGCCTTGGTGGGAGAAATCCTGCCAGACCCTTCACCTCTTGTTTGTTGTTTGTGTTGTGCGGAGTCCGGAGTTCGAGAGACGGAGACCGGATCCTTCTTCCAGAGCCCCCGCGCGCTTAGGAATCCGAAGGCTCCTTAATCCGTACAACAACCTCGGGCCCGGGACGCAACATTGGCGCCGTCTGTGGGAAACTGACAGAAAGCCAAGTGTCATTTTCCTACCCAGCAGCTGAACAACCAAGCATGGTAAACACCAGAGCGCAGGCCAGTGCTCCTGCGGTGGAGACCACCGTCCAGGATGGAGTCCCCCCCACGGGGAACCAAGCGAACAACCAACCGGAGCCGGGCTCCCGCCACCTGGCCGCGGAGTTAGACGCCCTGAAGGAGATCCTCCTCGCCGTATGCGCGAACACCGGACCCCGTGCTGTGGCCGCCTCTAGCGGCCCGTGCCTCAACTTCCAAGAAAGAAAGGCGTCGAGAGGCCACTCGCAGGAGGCGAGCCAATCGGCCACACCACGACAGCCGCCCCACCAGCCGCACCTGAAACGGCCAGAATGAGGCGGAAAGCCGCCTCGCCGATGACGACAGGGAGGACAACCCGAAGGGACGCTCCCTCCGCAACTCGCGCGGCAACGGGAGACCACCGGCCGCGGGCTCCAATGGGGAGCGCGCCTCCCATGCAGAGAGCCGCCACCCCCGACAAGCACAGACGAACCCCCAGGGGAACACGGAACTCCGCGCCGTCCTCAATGCGCGAAGGGGCTCTACGGACCCTTCGATGGAGGAGAAAGTCAAGGTGTTGTGGGACACCCTGCACAAGGAGAAGCCCACGCCCTCCTCCGCCAATCTCCGCAGGTCGCCCTTCGCCATGGACCTGCGGACACAGCCGCTACCGAGCAAGTTCAGAATGCCGGTCATGGAGGGATACGACGGAAGCAAGGATCCCATGGACCATCTCAATCGCCTCCCGCACCCACCTCACTCTACAAGGGGCAAGCGAGGCCACGATGTGTCGAGCTTCCCCGTCACCCTTAGGGGCGACGCGCTACTCTGGTTCCATGGCCTCCCCCCGAACTCCATATGCTCGTTCGACGAGCTCGCCGATAGCTTCCTGAGCCAGTTCGCCTCCAGCAGGCGGGAGGAGAGACAACCATGGCACCTAGTCCGCCTCCGCCAGAGGACGGATGAAAGCCTGAAGCGGTTCCTGGACCGTTTCATCACTGAGGCGCGACGGATCCCGCACCTCTCCGACGAGCTGAAGCTCAGTGCCTTCATCGCCACTTTGGCGGCGGGGGACTTCTTCAAGCACCTGTCGCACCAGCGCCCGCAGACTTTCAGGGAGGCGGAGACCATTGCCCGGGCGTATATCACGGCCGAAGAGGCCAACGAAGCAAAACGCCCCGAGCGGGCGGATCGGCCGGAGACCTCCAGAGCCTCTGGAGGAAGAAAGAGGGACGGCGACAGCCAGCGCTTCATGGAGCGCCGAAAGAGCGACCCCGGACAACGGCCTAAGAAGGATTACAGCAGGGCCTCTCTGACCCCGCTGAATGATAGCCGCACAAACATCCTGATGCAGATCCAGGATGAAAGATTCTTCAAGTGGCCAAAGACACCCAAGGGTCCCAGCGGCAAATGACTGACAAAGTACCGCCAATACCACCGGCCTGCAGGGCACTCAGCCGAGAACCGCCGCACCTCGCGGCAGGGAGATTGAAGATCCGATCCGGCGAGGACACTTGAAAAGATTCGTGAAAGGCTCGGCAAGAACTCCGCCCTCTCGACGGAGAACCCGGCGAGCCACCAAGAGCCCGCACGGCGGCCGGCGTAGTCCACATGATCTCTTCCGCCGACACTGCGAACGCTGTGCACGGATCACGGAAATAGCTTCCCGAGTGGCAAGCGGGCGAAGTTAGGGTTAGAAATGACGTCATTAGCTTTAGCAAATAAGACATGGCACATGTAACTTCCCCCATACTTGACCCCCTTGTTGTATCGGCCCTCGTTTCTGCCGGTGGTGATGACTACCACCAAACGGGTCTTCATCGATAATGGAAGCTCACAAAATTTGTCAGTATCTTCTGCGTTCACCAAATCGGACTAAAATGTAGCCAAATGAGGACAGCAAACGGACCATTATACGGCTTGGACAACGAGCCTGTTCGGTCTGAAGGGATTATACGACCGAAGTCACGATGGGGACTCACCCGCGCTCCATGACGCGCGAGTTGGCGTTCCTCGTCGTCGACCTTCCGTCTGTATACAATGCCATACTCGGCACCATTCCCGACGGCCTTGAAGCGATCACATCCATCCCGCACTGAAGGTGAAATTTCCCACCCCTTGGGGGAGTGGGAGAAGTTCTAGGAGATCAAGAAATGGGGCGGACGTGCTACTTGTCCCAAATCGGGTCCTCGACACCTTGCGAACCAAGTGAAGACTGGACCTCCGCGACGAGACGCCGCTCCAACAGCCCGATCGGGGAGGAAACTGAGGCGATTCCGCTCGATCCCTCCGATCCAGAACGGTGCGTAAGCATAGGGAAATCCCTTCGACCCGGAGATCGCGACAGACTAATTACCTTCCTACGGACCAACTCCGATGTGTTTGCATGGGGCTCCGCTGACATGCCGGGGATATCGGCCGAAGTCATAGTCCACAAGCTGGGCCTTGACGCGAGCCGAAAACCCGTCCGGCAGAAGCGGAGGAACCACTCCGTTGAGAAGTTGGTCGCCATCAGGGAAGAAGTGAAGAGGCTCTTGGATGCGGGATTTATCAGAGAAGTCCAGTACCCGGAGTGGCTGTCCAACGTCGTGTTGGTAAAAAAGAGCAGCGGCAAGTGGCGGATGTGTGTCGACTTCACTGACGTGAATAAGGCCTGCCCCAAAGATAGCTTTCCGCTCCCGAGGATTGACCAACTCGTGGACTCCACGTCCGGCACGAATCTGGCCGAGCTTCATGGACGCGTGACTCGGGTACAACCAGATCCGGATGGACCCGAGGACGAGGAGCACACACCTCGTTCATGACAGACCAAGGGACGTATTGCTACAAAATGATGCCCTTTGGTCTCAAGAATGCGGGCGCAACGTACCAGCGCCTCGTAAACAAGATGTTTGCAGCTCAAATTGGGCGGAATGTGGAGGTGTACGCCGACGATATGCTCGTACAAAGCAAGGTAGCAAGCCGCCACGTCGACGACACGGACGAGACCTTCCGTGATCCTCCGACAAAGATGGGATGAAGCTTAACCCCGCCAAATGCGCGTTCGGGGTAACCTCGAAAATTCTTAGGCTTCATTGTATCCTGTAGCGGAATAGAAGCCAATCCGGAGAAGATCAAGGCAATACTCGATTTGAACCCCCGCGCACGGTAAAGAAGTCCGAGAGGCGACGGGGCGGATAGCGGCCCTCTCCCGGTTCTTGGCAAGTCACCGAGAAATACTTGCCTTTCTTCGGGCGCTAAGGGGAACCAAGTCACACAGTTCAAATGGAGTGAAGAATGCGACGAAGCATTCGAGGAATCAAGGCTTATCTTTCCAAATGGCGCTCCCGAGCTCACCGCGCGAAGGAGAAGATCTCTACCTCTACCTGGCAACGTCAGCTTCCGCCCTCAGCTCCGTGTTAGTGGCGGAACGTGAGGGCAAGCAACAACCGGTGTACTACGTGAGCCGGGTGCTGACGGACGTAGAAACCCGTTATCCGCACGCTGAAAAGATGGCGCTCGCACTCGTCTATGCAGCGCGGAAGCTACGACCCTACTTCCAGTCACATCGGATCGTCGTGCTAACAGACCAGCCGTTGAGGACAATTTTGCAGAAGCCAGAGACGTCCGGCCGGCTGGTCAAGTGGGCTGTCGAGCTCGGGGAGTTCGACCTGGAGTTCCGGCCGCGACCGGCCGTGAAAGGCCAGGCCCTGGCGGACTTCATTGTCGAAGCGGCAACGCCAGAGCAAGCAGAGGACAACAACGCGGAGAAGAAGACGGACGGAGATCTCGCCGTATGGACTCTCAACGTGGACGGATCGTCGACCCAGGCAGGCAGCGGAGCTGGTGTTGTGCTAAGGACGCCCGAAGGCATGGAGATCACATACTCCGTTACACTGGCCTTCCCGGCCACGAACAACGTTGCAGAATATGAAGCCCTCCTCGCGGGCCTACGACTGGCGAGGGAGTGTTCCGCGCGGTCGCTGGTCGTGCGTAGTGATTCTGAGCTCGTGGTCAACCAGGTGAAAGGGAACTTCGAAGCCGCGAACCCACAACTAGTGAGGTATCTGGCGAGAGTAAGAACCCTGATCCCTGAGTTCGGTCAATTCGAGATCGAGCATATCCCGAGATCGATAACGAACGTCTTGACCGGGTGCCCGGGGCGGCCGCCGCGAATCGCGGAGCAAGACGCGAGGGAGCCTGGGGAAGTCCTAAACGCACCCAAAGATTGACGCCGAGGACAAAGAAGTAATGCAGATCGACACGGGAGATAATTGGATGACGCCGTACATACGGTTCTTGTCGGGGAACCTTACCGATGACGCCAACGATGCCAAGCGGGTCAAGAAAGCGCGGGTGGTACACGATTCAAAATGGAAGGTCAGACAGACGGGGTACTCGGCTCCCCTCCCGAAATGTCTTACCCCAGAGGAGGCCGACTACGCGTTGCGTAAGTACACTTGGGGCAGGCGGATCACACATTGGCGGGAAAAATCTAGCATTCGGCGTCATGCGGCAAGGCTTCTACTGCCCACCATGAAGCGAGACGCTATGGAGTTCGTCCGGAAGTGTGAAAGTTGCAGTCCACGGCAACATGACACACCACCAGACACCGAGCCGCACTATCTCCGATCCCCATGGCCGTTCGCGCAATGGGGGCTCGACATACTTGGTCCGCTTCAATGGCAAATGACAGAGAAAATTTCGATCGTCGGTATCGACTATTTTACGAAATGGGTGGAAGCTGCCCCTCTCGCTAAGATCACTGAAAGCACAATGCGACGGAGTTCCTCCGCCAAGGCATTGTTTGCCGCTTTGGGATCCCCGAGGTTGTGGTGACCGGATAACGGGACCCACCCACTGGGAAACGCTTTTACAAAGTACCGCCGCAACCTCCGCATCAAGCCGGTGCACACATCCGTGGCGCACCCGCGACCCAACGGCAGTCGGTTACCAACCGCACGTTGTCGCATGGGATAAAGACCCGACCGAAGACGCAGGGGGCTCCCCGGTGGAGGAGCTACCATCGGTGCTATGGTCGTACCGCACGACTACGAGGAATCAACAAGGAGACGCCTTTCGGCTCTGCGCCGGGTTGAGGCAGTGGTTCCCGTAGAAGTGGGAATGCCAAGCCTGCGGGTCGAACACTTCGACCCAACTACCAACGCGCAAAGGCTCAGGGAAAGTCTGGACTTGCTCTCGGTTCGGGACGCCGCGCGGCTCCGAACCGCCGCCTACCAGCAGCCGAGTGGCGCGATACTACAACAAGCGGGTGAAAGCACGCCCTCTAGAAGTTGGAGATCTGGTCCTCCGAAGCGTAGAGGCAGCGGGAAAGACCGCGAACAGGAACAAACTCTCCCCGGGATGGGAGGGGCCGTTCTTCGTCTCCGCAATCCTCCGGAGCGGAGCGTACAAGCTACGCGCCCAGAACGGCAAACTTGTCCCGCGGACATGGAATGCCGCCAACTTAAGGAAATATTATCAATAATGCAACGGCGACCAGGTAAGTCGCACGCGCATACATCATGATGAGTGCTTGAGCATGTTTCCTGTCTTTTGGTTAACATTATCACTCTTATTGTCATATTGCATATTCATTCGTGTGAATCGATAGCATGCATTGCACAATCAAATTAAACGACCTAGATCGCCCTAAGTCGGGAGGACAAGCGTCCGTCCGTAAAACCCGATCCTTGGCTCGGTGCCGGCGGTCCCGAGCGTGACGTCGCGGGACTCCGTCCTCACGCTAGATGGCCTGGGACGGCTCTACTCACCATGGCTTCCACACTGCAAGCCCGCCACCCGGAGACTCGCCCGTGCTAGTCACCGAGGCGTCCGGCTCCGTGAGCCGAGACACCGGATCCAGGCGATCCATTCCAAAGGCTACGCGCCTACGACCCGTGCGGTCAGACCCACAGGCCTGGGGGCTCTTGGAGTCCCCACTCTACGGCCAACAAAACCTTAGGGGGCGTGCGGCGACCTTCTTGCGAAAGAGAGCACCTACGATCTACAATGGTCGTGGGCTAGGACCTCAACTTGGTGTTCATAACGCTTTGAGCAGGGAGCGACACACCTCCCGCAATTATACGCGACCGAGGCCTAGACCCGGAGTCCGGTTAACGCGGCCCGACCACGCTGCCCTCCGCCCTCGCAGAGGCTCCGGGGGCTTCGCGACGACATCCGCTTTGCCGGATCGAGCTCCCCAAACGCGTGAGCTGTGGACGACATCCTCTTACGAAGGACGAGCACCACGCAAGAAGGCGCCCGTATAGGGCCTTAATCGGAACGGCTCCAAAGGGCCCAATACTCAAACGCGAAGCATGACCCGACAAGTAAAGTGAAGCAAAAGGCGAACAACGCCTGCGTGATAAGGAAGCATGGACGCTGGCGCAAGCAAAAGCTTCTCATTTATACAAACATTATACAAGCGACAAGCATGATACAACAACAAAACCGAACTCGGGACTTAACGGGCGATGGCTAATCGCCAGCACTCGACCGCCCGCTTCCTCGAGGAACGTCTTGGCGCGACGCTTCTCCCCCCGCGTTTCTGGATGGAGGACGCCGCTTGGGACGTGAGGAGCCGCCAGAGGAGACGATCCGCGGCACAAGCGATGCCGTCCCAAAAGCGAGTGTCCATCGCCGACCGCCACTCAAGGAGAATCTTTGCTCAACGCGTCCCACAACTAGTCCAGCGATCCTTTCCTCCGCAGCAGAAAGGAGGCCCTCTAATTGCGCAACTCTCCGCCGCAGCTGCCCAACCTCCTCAGTAAGGGATGCGATCTGAGCCAGACCGCCGCGGGCAAGATGGTGCCCGTCAACGATGACCCGCTCAAGGCTCCCGCGAAAAGAACCAGCGCGCACCTCGAAGGGGACCGTATCGTCTGAAGCCTGTACGGTGGAAAAGTTAAAAGTATGACCAAGATGAGCGGCAAAGAAAGAAGTCCAGAAGGAAACAACTGTACGGAAAGGCATTCAACGCGCAGAAGCTGCCTTGAAACCGCCTGAAAGAACTCTCTCTCGGGATCACTCTCCTGTTGCATGGGAGGGCTGGGCCGGGAAGGGCGGCCGCCGAAGGAGCGCCGCAGCTCCCGCCGCGAGGACGTCCCGCCGCCTTCGCTAGTCTCGAACCACATCGCCCACGGGAGCGTCGGCGACCACCGAGCATGCGACCCGTGCGGGCTCATCCAAAGGGGCCACCCTCTGGGCTCCGTCTCCTCGATGCGTGAGGAGGGCTAATCTGAAGGATCGCAGCCGCGGGAACACTCGGTGGCTCGCCGCGAGTGCGACCCGCTTCCCCTTCGTCGGCTGTTCGGAACAAGCAGCAGGAGCCGTCCCGCCCTCGAGAATACCACCGGGATCCCGGAGGCCCGTGCGCGCAGAGACGGGCTCAACAAGAATAGCCGGGCAACGATGCAGCCCCCGGCCTCCAACGCGGCGGCTCAGCAAAAAACCGATGGCCTCTCGGGGCTATCCAAAACAACAACATCCCCGATGCCTCGGGCCGATCTGAGCCAGCAGGAAGGTCCCGAGTAGGTAGAGACTCGACCTCGCCGACTTCGTGAGCGGATGGCTCCGCGATCGAAGTCGACGAAGGTACGGCAGTTTCCCTTTGGCGACGCGCCCTGGCAGATCTCGTCGGAGCCGAACTTCCCGCAGTTGAAGAACCGACGACTCGCCTTCTCAACCTCCTTCGGTGAGGCGCTTCTGCTTCCCTCAACCTTTTGAGGGCTGCCGCGTCCTCATCATTGCTCGAAGAACGCAGCAGAGAACAGCTCTCCTCCGCAGCATCGCCGGGCTGCGGATGAGTCTCCATATCTCCAGACCTCCTGGACCGCCCACAGCGCCCGCCCGGCCGGGAGGTCCCCATCTAGCAATCTCGAACGTGATAGGGGAAAGGTAGTGGCCCTGTTTCTTAAAGTTCTCCTCCTCGGGGCCGAACGGCGGAAATCGGCCGAGGATTCAGCCGATGTCCTCATCGGTAGGCTTGTTCGGAAGAACTCCGAGATCGGGCCCCACCCTCTCGGAAGCTCATACTCGAAAGGCGTCTCGAGGAAGAAGAAGCGCTCCTTCCAAATTTCTTAACGGAATCGGGATTTGTGCCACGAAAGTCAATCCTGCCCGGGGTGAGCGATATCCAATCCTCCGACTCGAGGCCCGAAAATTACCCCGCCGCCTTGGCGTCAAAATCGCACCGGTGCATGATGGCGAAGACGCACAGAGACACCAGGTAGCGTAAGGCGTTAGGGTGGAGCCCGGCCATGGGAACTCCCAGGTGTATCGACTATCGCATGCGGCAAGCGGTGGCAACGAAATACGAAAGTCCTCCCTTCAGATGGTACTCATAAACTGTTATAAAGCCCTCTGGAGGGGCGTCTGCTCTATCTTGAGGACCAGGAGCAAGGGAAATCAGCTCGCCGGGAATCGCATAGTCTACCCTAAGGGAGGCAATATACGCCTCAGTCAAAATCGATCTGGTATTGCGAACGCCATGGCGTACAGCTCTGCGGACACGGGAAGAAGAAGGGCCTTCTGTTTTCGCTGCCATTTGTTTTTAAGAGCTTCGAGAATGAAGGTAGAAGAAGTCGGCGGAAGGAAAGAAACGATTGGCGTCTGGTTTAAATAGACAACGCCGAACAAAGAGGCGGGAAACTGGATAGCCACCGCCAGCGGAGGTTGAGGCACGTGGCAGCATCCCAGCACACCGCAGAACTCCAATCGAGTGCCATGATGGCTAGACGACAGGCTAGCAGACGCGTCCCTTCAGGGGATCAGCTAGCACCCGCGTTGGCGCCGCCGTATTAAATGCAGGCTCACGATAGCAGAGCCCCCAATTGACGTGTAAAAAAAAAAAAATAAATAAAATATATATATATATATATATATATATATATATATATATGTGTTACACAAATAGGGGAAGAGAGAAAAATAACCAAGAAACAGAAAATCCGACAGGAGAAACAACACGAAAGGCGAGTTCTCATTGCGACAAAATATTTGTGTTACACGCTAACAGAAAAAGAAGTGCTCCACAAAGATCAAAGCAATTATTGGAACCAGAGGCCGTGGTAAGAATTTTGGGTGCGGTAATCCACCAACTGACCACGAGATCGGACGCGCAAGTTGCGAGGATCTAGGACACCTGCGCGGAAGTTTGGATCCTCCAGCAAGGCCAGCCTCTGGTATGCCCGGGCGGCGTCCCGTAGGGCCCGTCCCGGGATCGGATTCGGTCCCTCGTTACGAAGCCTCGACCCTAACTCTGACTGCAACTCGGCGACCTCTGCTTCATGTCGTTTCTTAAGCTGCTCGAGCTCCGCTTCAAGGGCCAAGATACGGGCCTGCGCCCCCACATTAGCTTCCGCTAGACGAGCGGCCCGAGCCTCAGACTCGGCCCAGGCGCCCTCAAGTATGCAACACGGGCCCCGAGCCGCTCCACTCTTCGCGGGAGCCATTGCGAACCGTGGAGGTGTCCTCGACTCGGGAAGGGCCGGCAACCGTGGCCTCGGAGAGGGCGCTTCAAAGACGCCCGATCCCGAAAAGAGCGGGACCGTGAGAGCCGGATTCGGACTCGTGAGAAGAGTATTCTGAGTCACTGGGAAAGTCCGCCATTTGATTTCACAGCGGGAGATCGAGCGCAAAAGGTCAAGACAACCAGAGGACGAGCAAGTACAGAAGGGAGCCGAAAGTCGGGGAAAAACGTTTAAATAAGCAAGTTTTCTCCCGAAGAGGCGGCGAATCCGAAAAATCAGAACGCATTCAAAGCAGGGCAAATGAAGGCTTGCCGCGTGAAAAGTTCCTGAAAACTCGCACGCTCCCCAGATGAAATGAATTCTCAATGACTGGCAGGCATTAAATGCGCCAGCCGTCTCAAGGGACATGACGGTTGACAGAGACCCCACGGGCTCCTGGGAATGACACGTGGACCCTCAGAGCAATAGGCCCGGGGAATGAAAAAACGCGTTCGCAAAGGCAAGACAAAAGTTGAAGACAAAATGGACTACTTCTGTTATTAACAAATGCTTCCTTACAAGGTACAAGATCTACAACCATGGAGCTACAGGAAAAATAAAAGAGGGCTGCGGAACGAAGCCTGGTATGCCCCCGTACCTCGCCCCAGGTGAGCCCGGCGAACGGAGGCTGAAACAGTTGAAGTTTTGCCCGGCGAACTGGGCAGGAAGCAAGGAGCGGCCCCGGAGGTCTCCTACAGCCCAATCCACCGCCCCGAAGAAGCACTGCTGGCTTGGCGCTCCCGAAAAGTCCGATGTCAAGCTCGACTTCCACAAGAGGGCTACTTACCTCGTAGCCCTTCCGGTATTGGCGCCCCAGCATGGCCCGCGGAGTGGACGCCAGCGAAGCCCGACGCCTAACAGGCGAAGAGAGCCGCGGGAAGTCGAAGAATCCGCTCAGCCTGGCTGAGCCACATCCCGGAAGGGAGCACACGACCACGGCAGAATGGCCAAGCCACTCACATTTGCAGAGAAAGCAAGCCATGAGGCTTGGATTATGACGGTGAACACCAAGAGCTCCGAGCATGCGGCTGATCCACCCAATTCCTTCTCGAGTGCCCACCAGGGGCGGGCAAAACCAGGATCCTCTCATCGACTCCACCAAAGGTTGCTAAGGCACGAGCTCAACCAGTTTGGGCACCCAGCTATTTATAGGCAAGACACGGGCTGCCCTCTCACCCAACCGCAATACATGGCGTCTGCAACGCCTTCAGGCGATGGCAATACCACCGGTCACACGCAACCCCAAGGCGCGCGAATCTCGCGTAAGGTGACGTGTGGGCGCGACGGCGCCGAAAAGCCTGCCTGCCTCGGGAAAGGCGCGAATCGGAAGACGACAAAAGTGGCACACGGCACGAGGAAGGGCGAGACCGTGGAAATGGGCCCAATGGACATGCCGTGCCCGACCACACCGCCGGCCCCAGGCATGGGGCTAGTGTTGGGTCCCATGTTCCGGCCCATGAGAATGTATCCGGGCCACAAAGTAAACAGCTGCCCCGAGAAAGGAGGAGCACGCGAGAAAGCGTCACCAATCCCAACGGGAATGGTCGCAAGTCACGCCTACGGAAACTGCAGCCGCATTAAATGCGTCGCGGAACAGCGTGAAGGGCGGAAAAACTAGCCAATAGAGGCATGGCCGGCGCCACGCCCACGCCTATCACCTTGTCTGCAGACGGCCAACCACTCCTTTCTCAAGGAAAATCGAGCGTGATCAATAAATAAGCCTGGCTGCGCGTTCGGCACGCTATCGACAACCGCGTGACCGGCGGTCAACGATCATGACCAACGACGCGACGACCCAAGCAACGGGCGTCTTGGCGCCCAAGAGTCCAAAGGGGAGGAGGCATATAAGCGCCCTCACCCTCCAGAGAAAAGGATTCGGGCTCTGAATTTGGATTCCAACTCTGAGAACGATTTTCTGGTTCTACGACCTTGCGACTAAGGGTTACCTTGGATCCCAAACACTAATCCAGCCTCCATAAGGCTCCAATCCTCTGAGCGGATTGGGCCAAATCGTTCTCCTTCTTCTCATCCCGTCAAGCTGAAAGTTAGCCACTCATCGCAGCCAGCACCAAGGAAGCCGGCCTTCCATCACCTCGCTCACCGCATTTCTCCTCATCACCACATAAGTTCTTCTTACGCATCACAAGATTTTACGCGCACCCCCTTAGCGTGCGCATTTCCGTCAATCGGGGAATTTGCGACTTGAGCGTCGGAGCCGCCTTAGTGGGAGAAATCTTTGCACTTTCACCTCTTGTTTGTTGTTTGTGTTGTGCGGCCCAGGCCTACGAGAGACGGAGACCGGATCCTTCTTCCAGAGCCCGCGCTTAGGAATCCGAAGGCTCCTTAATCCGTACAACAACCTCGGGCGGACGCAACAATATTAAAATATTATCTAATCATATATTTAGATAAAGAATATTTATGTAAAAATTATTAATTACATAAGATATATCTAAGTATATTTTATTAAAGAATCTTTATATAAAAATTATTAATTATATAAAATATATAATTTATTAAAATATTTTTTTAAATTGTTGTTTATTTAAAATAACAAATATATATTAATAAAAGAATTTATAATCCGGGCCTGGTTGACTCATATAGATTATTTTTATCCATAATTGTATCCTACTCAAAAAATAGTTAGGCCTTCTTGACCATATCTATTTATAATAACAATATAATTTTAGCAAATCTTATAAAAGCTTAAGCTGGTAAGGCCAAACAGATCAATTGAATTGATTTTGATTTGTTCTATTCAAATATTTTAATATATGTTAGAATATATTTTTTTAAATAAGGGTAAAAATATTATTTTATAGTAATTTCTTAGTTATTTTCTTTATTATCATTGCACACCAAATATTATGAAATTAATTTTTAATTTAATTATATTTATTTTAAGTGACTAATTAAATAATAAAATATTAATTTTAAACTCTATCCCTACCTTATTTAATATCCTAAAAATAATTATTTTATTTTTATTTTATTTTATTTTATCAGTCGGATATGATGATAATAACTAATTAATTATATATAAAAATAATTAATTAATTTTTCTGTAATGAAAACTACTTTTATTTTTTACTTACGTTGTTTAGCAATAACATAGTATTTTTTTGGCATGTGACAAAGTAGGATTAGGGGGGGCTGCGATGCGTGAGGGACGTCGCAGCCCCTGTGATGCATTTTCGGCCGTTGGATGAAAAAATCTAACGGTCGGTGTTATTTATTAAAAAAAAAGGTTTTTACTTATTTTTTTTATTTTGATATTTTTTTTGCATTTAATTTTAAAAAATAATGTTTTTATATATTTTTTTTAATTTTATAATTTTTTTAAAAAAAAAACAGAAGCCGTCAGATATAAATTTATCTGACGGCTCCAAACTCGTCGCAGGGGCTGCGACGTCCCTCACGCGTCACAGCCCCCTGGTTCCTATTCATCACCACCTAACTAAGAAAAGACTCAAAAATTGGAAAATAAAAAAAGACTCAGGAAACACTATAAAATCCGTACCCACTCCATTGAAACTTCTAAAGTAGACTTCAAAAATGTCTGATCTCAAACAAAGGCCTTCCTCCACCGCACAACCACCCACTTCCGAACCCGCCGCCGCCACCTCGGCTGCCCCATCCGACACGAAAACACTGCCCACATCACGTCTACCTCTCTCCTTCGCCCAACGCGCAGTCTCCCAGACTCTAGACAGCAGCGCCCACCTAGCAAACCTTCTTCCCACCGGCACCGTCCTTGCCTTCCAACTCACATCCCAAATCTTCACCAACAACGGCTCGTGCGACGCCGTCACTCACACCCTAAGCTCCATCCTCCTCATCGTCCTCTCTCTCTCCTGCTTCCTGGCTTGCTTCACCGACAGCTTTGAGGGCTCCGACGGCAAAGTCTACTACGGTTTCGCCAATATCAAGGGCATGTGGCTCTTCGACTTTCCCGGATCGGCTGGTCCGGGCAGCCTTCCGGACCTGAGCCGGTTCAGGTTGCGGTTCATTGACTGGGTCCACGCGGTTCTATCGGTGCTGGTGTTTCTGGTGGTGGCTGCTAGGGATAGAAACGTGGTTAGTTGCCTGTTCCCGCGGCCGAGCGACGAGGTTAAAGAGGTGTTGGATATCGTTCCTGTTGGTGTTGGGATCATCTGCAGTTTGCTGTTTGTGGTTTTTCCGACCAAGCGGCACGGCATTGGATACCCCGTTACGGCGGCCGGCAAGGTGGCTGATGATTAATTTTGTTGGCAGCGTCGCCTTTGCCATATTATTCAGAGTATAATGCATTGGCAAGAGAAGATCGGACCATTTAGCAATGGCTAATTACCAAAAAAAAAAATAATAATGGAACAGTTCTTTCTTTTTAAGAACAAAAATGATGGTGGTTTGTGTCACTGTTTGTTTGTAATAACGAAGGATTCAGGGTTTCAACCCCTCACATAAAGAAATTAATTCAACTCTTTTAGCTATTATTATTTAATTAATATTAAATAATTAACTTTTTTAAAAAATAAATATTTTTTTAAAAAATAATATAATCATTTAATTAATATTAAATAATTATAATTAAAATAAATTAAATTAATTTTTTAAATTATTATTTAATTAATATTAAATGGTTAAAATATTTTTTAAAAATTTAAATATCTTTAATAAAAGAAAAATAATATAGTCATTTGAGTACTATCAAATGACTGTGGTTAAGACATGTTGAATCAATATTTGTTTTAAAGGAATAAGATTTCTAGGTCACCATCAATATTTGATGGTTACATTCATAGTGGGCCAGCCCAATAAGAGAAATAGCCCAAATCCACGAAGGCTCATATGCGTGCCTAGATGGTCAACGCCAAAAATGACCGGATGAGGCCAAGTTGAAAACTAATGCGCTTTCTCCATGAGATAGTCAACATTTCTGTTGACCGGAAGTATTATAATAAGCCGGCCCAAAAGAACAAGTATAACAACCCGAATCCAAATCATTCGACCCAATTTAAATCGACCATGAGAAAATTTAAAATTTCAATCATCATAATAAATTCAACATCATAATTATAATTCTCATAATAAATTCCTTCGAAATAATGAAATGTATACAAAAAATTATTATCTTAAGAATACGATACCAATAACATATCCAAATAAAATTTCGATCGATGAAACTAACTCTATAACTTCTCCTCAAGAGCTTCTATCTCTCTCGCAATAACTCTTTATTCAACTCTAGAGGCATCATCGTCTACCCTACTACTCTGGAAGAAAGAAAATAGTAAGAGAGGGTTAAATACCCAACAAGTAATACGAATGCAAAACAAATAAGAAATGATAATAACGGTTATAAATATACAATATAACAAAAATTATGAATAACAATATAATATCCAGCAGATCAATATATCCAGCCAAATCCATTTTATTGTATCTACAATTCAAAAGCACAAAAAATATAGATCACTTCAAATACCGATGTAATAAAAATCATAATGCTTTACCAATAAGAGGTAAGATCCCTTAGAATCCAATCTCACATAAATAAAAGGGATCTCCTTGTCCGAATATCAGTGTGAACGACCTGAAATCCGAATACACAGAAATAATATGGATTCCACTGAATCCGAATATAGTAAAATCTGACCCATGAATTCTACCGAACACAACATGTGGATTCAACCGAATTCTAAACTCATTAAGTATCAACAATGACTATCACAATAAATCTCTTTGGACCTTATTCTGCCACCGTGAACCAAAGGTCGCATATATACCCCCCCAACGGCTGGGTAAGTGTAACGAGGTTATCCATGGTATCCCATTCCCCTACAGTCCTCCAAGATATTATACCCGTAGTATACCGATACCATCCATGATACTCATCGCCAAATAATATCCCTAATATCATCTCCTACGATGGTCACATGGCTATAAGTATCTATCAACAATAAATAATATACCTTATTATTACCATGATATAAAAATCAGTATCGGATAAGTGTAGACCACGCTAAGGTGTCGTAACCTCTCATTCGACTCGATACCATAGTGTTTTCGTATGCTTTTCTTAACATTGATCGTAGGAAATCAATGATTCAAATACTCACGTAATCGAACATAATGCAAAATAGGCTTCACAAATGAAACGATAGAAATATCGTTTGGTACTAATAGAGATCATACACACACAATTTCAAAAATGACGCAAATAATGTTATTATCGGAAGAAAAGTAACGGTACCAAGAATAGTTTAAATGTTCGATCGAATACTCTAATATTTTATTAAATCATTTCTAATTTATTCGGGGTCTCAAAATTATCTCTAAGGCCACAAAATGCCTTAAATTTTGTGGTTATTGAACTCACCAACGATTCTAATCTTATTTAACTATCCCAATTAATTTTCCAACAATGCCATCAAAATAATAATTACTAATAATCTTCTCCTCAATTAATTAACAAATTCAATATATATATATCACTTACATACAATTGTATACAAAATATATATACACACACCTCAACACACCAGGACACATGCATTCATATAGCCATACATACTATTCATACCATCCTCATCCACAATGGTTGCCCCCTCTCTCACTCACGCACACCCACACTCTTCAGCGCGCACACACACACACACCTCACACTGCAGCAGCAGATTATACACACACCTCACACAGCTTCACAACGACCACCTGCACACCCTCACGTACACGCTACACACACACTCAGTACATACACAAATACATGTACATATACATCCTTACGTATACTGTAGAAAACGAATACACATACCCTCTTCGACGCCCATCGCGTTGCCTAAGTCAGACGAAATACACGAACAGAGCACAAGACTCTGTTTTTCTCTTCTCACGCTGTTGTACAGAAAACATAAGATTCAAACCTTAAAAATCCCAATTCGAAGTATGAAGATTGTTTATAATATAACTCGTTAATTATCGTTCCTCAAATCACCATAAACCCTCGAATCGTCCGTCGTTCCTCACCGCCTCTATTTTTTCCTATTTCTCACTCCACCACAAATTTTCAGTCGATTGACAAAAGAACGACAAGAAAGCAATTAATCAACATCAAAAATGAGAAGAAGATGATTTAATTTCAACAATTAAAGGATTAATTGCAACGAAACTCAAATCAACTTGCCTCAATTTCGTTTCCTTCTTCTGGCAATGACGGCGGCGGCACAAATCGACGACGGCGGTGACACCAGCCAACGACGGCGACTCTTCTTCAGACACCGATCGACGATGGCAAGTAGCAGTAGCAACGGCGAGGAACAAAGGCGATGGCTTGCACGGCTAGGGTTTCCTCTCCCGACTACCCTCCCCACCCTCTCCTTAAATAACGAAAAAGAAAATCATCTAGAGTATCAACTCTTTCCTTCCTCCTTGCCGAAACTCTTGCGCGCCGTTCCTCCTTCCTCTCTTCTTTCCCTCTTCTTCCTCCTTCCTTTTCTCCTCCTTTTCTTCCTTTCTCTTTCTTTTTCGTTTTCCTTATTATTATTATTATTATATATTATTATAAATATATATATATTTATATAATAATTAATTATTTAATATCTATTATTATATTTATACTTATATAACTATATTATTATTATTATATTCATAATTAATATTTTATAATAATTTATTATAATTATTACTTATTACTAATTATTATTAATATATATTTTATTCCCATTTATTATAATCATTTATTATTAAATACTTCATACCCATTATTATTTATAATATTTATTAATATTTCAGATTATTTAGTACTATGTTAATTCTATTACTATATAACTCGAAATAAACTATTAAGTGTTCTGCTTTGCTTCACGTGACTGGGGCCCAATTGAGCCTACTCCTCCGTCTTATAACCAGAATGACGACTTCTCTTCCTTGATTTTGCGCCTTTTCAAAAGATAATCTTCACTGTAATGGCCTCTACAGATTCAACAGACGTCCCATGCAGGCGAATCGCCAAATTCTCTTTTCCTACCTACCGCAAATTCTAAAATCACCATCGGTAATATGATGCAAAAGAAAGCGAGTAATCCTAGAGTCAATAACTTATCAAAACGACCCGAGCTTGGAATCCATAAACCCGACCTGAACCGTCACGGTGAAGGTCTCGAATCATTCGAAATTATCAATTACACGTCATCAAATAATTTAAATGAACTCAATACTATTATTTAAATCACCATCAATAATCACCATAAATGTATTATTAAATAAATACCCATAACGGTAATAATAAATAACTTCAATAACATCGATATCTAAAATATCAATCTTCTTAAAGAGAATCTAATAAAAGTCGAACAGTAACTGAACCAATAAAATCTTAAGTCTCTATTCTAGGAGCCTCGATCTCTGAGATCTCCTCTGCCTGAAGTCTACATAATAACACGCAATCTCTTTTATCCAACTATCAACCTGTCTATTTTGGAGCCAATAAAATACAATAGTGAGTTGAATGCCCAGTAAGTAAATATAATTAACAACAGAGAAGTATAATTAAGCATTCCGGACAATAACACAATGAATAATATTAATAATAGCAGGTAATATATCAACCACTTTATCCAAACTTGCGATAACAACCTCCGACACCATCCACGTGAATGGCTAAATATCAAGGAAATGACATGATTCCGCCAAATCCGATAGGCCAATAGGTTATAACAATTGTATCTTTCTCGACCCAATGTACGAGGTAAATAAGAATTTGATTGATCGGGCATAACAAATTGACTACCTAACTCATTAAGTATCCCATTCCTCCCAGATTATTTTACCTCCGGTAAATATATACACACCAGACTGACCCACCATTTTCCACAAACCATGATATCTTAAATATCATCTACAAATGGTCGTTAGGTTATAAGTATCTTTCAATAACACAATAAATATGAGGTAATAAAATTTGATTATTTTTATTTGATCCACTATCCGACCTCCCACCTATACAAGATAACATGAATTTCTTGGATCTTATTCTCATCATATCATACGAATCCAAAGATCGTATTTACTATATATCTAAATTTGGTTGGGTAATACAACGAGGTTTCTCATCTATGGTCCAAATTCACACCTCTATCAACCCCTAATTCCTCTCAAAGGTTGTCATAGACGTCGATATCACAACAAAGCATATCCTTCACTAGATGATATCCCGGATATCATCCTCTATTAGGGCACGATAATCCATCCATTTTAGGTTATAAGCATCTCTCATCAACATTAGCTTTGGCTTCGGCTTCGATCAATTTCTAAAATATGGATTAAGTATTGAAAAAGTATTGACTACATTAAGGTCTCGTAGCCTCCCATTCGACTCTTACATACAATACTTTGCAGTGTTTTATGTCTTTCTCTTTCCTTGATTTAACCATGTAGAGCACAATAAATATATACACACCAACAAGATTAACGCGAAAAATATTTTTATTAGATTTTATCAATAAAATACAAAAATAATCACGTAATCGATTAATATTATTTCAAGCGTACCAATATACTTGCATAATTTCATATAAATATTTTCTACCATTAGCATACATCAATATAAATATGCGCCATCCCATATATAATTATGTATATACATGCATAATTATATAATTATATATATAAATATATATACATATATATATAGACGCACACATAAACACAACATATATATATATATATTCTTTTATATCCAAGCATAAGTATATAAACAATATATATAGCTATATATTCAAGCATAAGTATATATACAATATATATTTCTATATATTCGAGCATACCCCTACATCAATACAAATATATATGTATATATATACACGGTAACACACACGTTGCCCACAACAGTCCCACACACACCTCTACTGACACTCCCACACACACCTCTACTCACACACACGTACTGCAGACCAGCCCACACACTGCTCACAAACCCACGGAGCTGCAGACCTGCCCACAACCACAGCCCACACCAACACACACACTGCTGATTACATACACACGCACACATACACGTATGTACACATATACAATACACAATAAATATACACACAATCTGCCAGTATACGCTGCCATACGCCGCCCACACACCGCGCAAAGTGCCGACCTCCACCTGCACAACGCCGGCAGCAATCAACCAATAGAGCACGAAGCTCTGTTTTCTCACCATTTTAGCCGGCCACGAAGAACAGAGTAAGAGTTCCTATTCCCGTATCTATTTTTTGATTCCTACGGATAACTAAGAAAAGTTCAATTCTCATTCTTCAACATGTGAACTAATAAATTGTAAAGTACAAATTCATCATCTATCAAGCCCCTAATTCACATACTCTTCGGTTCACCGTACCGAAATCAGAAACCGTCAAACAAAACATTCTCCTTTGTTTCTTTTCCCGATCCATTCTTACATACAATTTCCACACACATCACTAATTTAACAGTATTAGGGCGGTATACAGTCAATTTAGAGAGAGGAGAACAGATCGGTCGTAGAATAACAGCAAAGTTACTTGCCTGATTACTGCAACCCGGTTAGGGTTAGAAGTGGCTTTGGCTTTGGCTTCGGCTTCGGCGCCAACAGCAGCGGCGACCTTGAACAGACACGGCAACGGCCACAAGGTCAACAACGTCAACAGCAGAGGCAACTACGGTGACGACGGCTTCCTTCGGCTTCGTGCGTTTCCTTCTCCCCCGTTTGTCCTCCATTTCCTTAACCCTATTGCCGCCCTAAAAAGTGAAGAGACGAGTTAGGGTTTTACATGAGCGCCGCACCCCTCTTTCCTTCTTCGTCGCCACCGGCCGCGTTCCCTCTCCCTCTCTCTTCTTTCCTTCCTCTTTCTTTCCTCTTCACCTTCCTTCTTTTCTTTTCTTTCTTTTTCTTTTCCTTCTTTCTATCCTTTTTCTTTTCCTCCATTTTTTCCTTTTTCTTTTCTTTCTTTATTTCCTTTTTCTTTTCCTCCCTTTTTTCCTTTTTCTTTCCTTTCTTTGTTTTCTTCTCCATTTTGTTTCTTTCCATTATTATTATTATTATTATTATTATTATTATTATTATTATTATTATTATTTTCATAAATTACTCTAAATTTAATTAAATAACCCCAAGATTACTCCTAAACTATTGATCCAAACACTCTAATTTATTAGATCTAAATATCCAAATCCAATTCAACGGTCCATATACCTCAAATTTAAATTTTCTATCCAAATTATAAAATTTTATGTCTAAATTTACTAAACATAATTATCTCAATTAAATAATAAAATTAAAATTATTTAGAATGTTACAGTTATCCGCCAAGAAAGAAAGCAATCCCAACAAATTGCTAAATCAGGCCTTCCTGTCAATGAAGGACGCCCGACAGAGTGCAGTGATCACACCTTCTTGCCCAAGGAAGATCGCCCAACACTTCATCTATAAAAAGCTTATGGAGTCTCCACTCCATAGTATACTCACCTCTATAATCACATGCTCATCTTTCAGATTTCAAAGGCACCTTTCTCTTTCAGAGCTTTCATAGAGCTCCAACAGTCCTCCATGCTCTCACGGTTGCTGGACACGATCTCTCTCTCTCTACGTTCCTTGTGAACATAGGGCATAGAGATTGGGCATCCCATGAGCCACTAAAATGCCCCTCACGTCTAAAACCCAACACTCATCTCAAACACTCTTTGTCATGCCTCTCTCTTTACTCTCATTTCAATTTTTTTTTTTAAAAGTCGAAGGCCGATTATTGATTTGAGTGTTAGAATATTTTCGGGAGGATAATGTCCCGCCAACACCTGATATCTTATTTGCTGTAGTGGTGTGTAGGATCCAAACTCGGTGAACGGAGCCGGATCCATATCATCAAATCAACCTGAATTTATTCGAAATTTAGATTTAGTGACGCATTAATATTTAATTTTTATAAATTTATATTTAGCATGAGTTGTAATAATTGATTGGGGGTTTTACATCCGATCTTTGAGGCACTATTGATTCAATTCGTTTATAAAAAAAAAAAGTCAACGGTATGTGCATTTTAATTATTTAAAAAGATTTAAAAATAGATTTTAGAAAATAAAAAATAAATATTTGTATATTTATCAACATAAGGCAGAACCGTATTAATTAAGTGACATTAATTTTAATTTCTAAATCTTTTTTATCTTAAAATAACTTATCAAATTGTGATAGAAATAAACTTATGTTTAATTCACATTTTGAATGAAATTAAATGTTAGATATTAATGGAGACGGTAGAAATGGGCCAGGCCAAAAACATAGTCTGCCTAGAAGGCATCCAACCTATTGGCTTAGAGGATGGTCAACGTTTCTGTTAACCAAGAGCAATGCATCAGCAAGTCAACAACGACCCAGTCTAGATGGCCAAATCTAGACGGCCCATATCATCGTTCTCACGCAGTGAAGATCACCTACATTAACTAATCAGAGCTACGAATATTGTTCTAAATCATGATCTCTCTAAAAATGATAACTCCCAACTTAGCGTATCGTCCCAATATTCACCATAATATTTGCCGCACATAGCATCTCTCCAGAAGGGAAGAAATCGCCTTTGTTTGATAATAGTTGCTTAAATAAGAACCCCTAATTTTCGCAACAAGCCACCATATCTACGCGAGACAGCTGGCGACTAGCCTTGGCGACCAGCCTTGCCGCCCAAGTAAGGCTAAAAAAGCCTAAAATCTAAAAGAAGCCATTGGGACAAACTCTAAAGGTATGCACATACTAATACTTACATACACAAACAAACAAATACCGGGAAGGTTGCTCTCTAAAGCTCTCTCTCTTCCTCTCTGTCTGCCAAGCCTTCTAAGAATTTTCTTATAATTCTCGCCTCCACAACACTAAAACCACTCTCCACGAACGCACTATCACAAGGCCGCTCCATGACAAGCACACTATCCCCATTAGACTCAAGCGAAACCCTTTCTTACATCGTTTTTCATACATTCCTACCTTGTATCTTTCATCTTCTAATAAAGACAACTAACTTGAGTGCCAGATGACATATTGGAGAATAAGTTTTGCAAATCCTCTAACTTTTCTTTTTTAGTTATAGTGTGTATGATTCAAGTCAAGGAGTACAGAAATAGGGACATACTAACCCAAAGACCCAACGGCACCCCAATCAATCGATGACTCGGATCCAGGATACATCGGGTATAAGTTAGTGTAATTGGTTATGGTGAATTAAAACGTCATATTTAGATTTGATTGTAACTTTGCTTCTTATTGTTATATATTTGGATTTTATTTTAACTTAAAGTTTTTTATGGTACGAAGTCATAATTTTTGTAGGCAGGAAAAGCCTACAAGTTTGATAGGCATCCCCCGAACCTCATGAAATATAAGGTGTTCACATTAGTTTGTGATAAAATAATTGATTTAAATTATTTTTATATTTTTTAAAAAATTATTAAGTTATAAATGTCAATATTTAAATGGCCGTTTAAGATTAAGAAGAGTTTGGGTTGCACCATTCTCAAAAAAGCAACTAGCTTGTCATCGACGGACCATTTTAAAGTGCGCATTCAAAGCTTAACTTGTGGCAATATTCTGATTGTAGATTTATATAACTTTAGACTTATATAGTATTGTGAAAATATTATTATATATAATTGAATAATTTAGATTAAGGTAAAATATTTTAAAAGATTTTGAAAGCACGGAGATAAGTTTTTTAATAACTATTTAGATATTTTAAAAAAGAACTTTAGAAAAAGAAAGATAGCATAGTATTATTGAAGAAACATTTAAAAGAAATGTCTTTTGAAAAAATTTATAAACTAAATCTTAATTGTATATGTCAGATAATCTTGGCCATTGGCTAAAGAAATGGATGGAAAAAGCTCTACTACAATATGTGAGGATGATGACATATAAATTGTTTATTGTTATTATTTTGCTTAAGGTGCAACTTCGATGTAATGTAAGAGTTTTATTATTGGGAAACGTTTTTATCATATGGAATGCTATTAGAATTCAATCTAACAACTTATAAACTAAGAGATTTTTTTTTTTATTTTATCATCCGTAAAGGAATGTGATCCCGAATATTGAAGTAAAAGTTTTGTTTGGACTTGACGAAATATATCAAGCCCAAATTCTAAGTACACCATATAAGAGAAATCCAAATTGGCGGCGCAATTTTAAGATAGTTTACCTAGGCCTAGCAACCAATTTAACCATACCAATCTAAACATTTCTACCCAAGCTACTTGCTAAGATCACTTTTAAGCAGATCAACGATGATGTTGACATGATGGACAGTTACGATAGCCTAAACAAGGATAAGATTGGCACTGATTGGGAGTAATGCCACCCCAAAAAAGTTGTTTAGGTCGAGACCTGATGCCAACTAAAATATGATTGCCAAGGGGTGCGGCGGCTTGGGAATACAGGTGGGCTGAGATATGACCTTAGCCAAAGTGCAGTGCAGGTTGGAAAGGAGCAACGCGGGCTTGGAAAACCATACTCGCCATGATAATCTACCAACTCGTGTGACCTAAAAGGATATATGTGACATCTACTAATGTGGAGTAGACTTGTGAAACCATATTTATTGTTGAGATCCAGTACAATATCTTTTATTCAAATCGCATATTTGACCAAAACTTACCACACATTTAGCTATGCTTACAAAAAGAAAGTCTTCTTGCATAGACGCCTTGGCCTATTAAACGAAAAGAATGCCTAGGAGAAATGCAACAAAAAATAGAGGCATTACACTGCAAAGAGAGAAATAATTTTCTCATTGCGGTTTTTTATCATCGTCTAATTTATCTTGTTGATAATAATATAAGGTAGTCGTTTCCAACGATGAGGATGCCTTACCACCAAAACACCCTTTAATGACGGCCCATGCTCTAACTCCTCAACTGATCGCACAGGTCCACGGCTATCTTAATTGGCTTGTTTCTTAGGCATTTAAAACGACAATATAAATATTTGTTGAATGAGCAAACGAGTATTAGTTATCCTACTCAAGAAGCTAATAATAAGATATAAATGACGATATAATTAAATATTTATCCCTAAGAAATCATATTTGATAATAGTTTGAGCCTTATTACTTTCTTTGTTATAATATTTATTAATATTTTTTCATAGTAAATAGTATTAGTATAGTAAGTTATATCAATTAGATCATATTCTATTAATTAAATAAAATTCTATGTCATATAACTTTTAATATAGTCTGAAAAAGCTATAAAATGTATCTTATCATCAATATTTATTAAATGTTTAATAATATTTTTTATTAATTATTATGTATTTTTTGATAAGTTTTGATTTATGGATTGTTTCTAAAAGTATCCCAAAATGATAGATTATTCATATTTCAAGAATTTTTTTCAATAGATTGAACAAATGCCCACCTAACTGGCCATACGATAGACCTGGGAAGAGGGGATTTTTATTTTTTTAAAGAGATAAAAAAAAAATTTATTTTTTTAAATTTAATTTATTTATGTTTAAATAAATAATTATAATTTAATAATTAATTTTTACTATTTTTTAATTTTAAAAAAATAATTAAATTCTAATTATTTATTTAAATATAAATAATTTAAATATAAAAATAACGCACTCTACTTTAAAAAAGGGAGCACCTTTCAACGCTGGACCTATTCTTGCAATTTGTAAGGTAAATTTGACCGTACAACAATTGCATATATATTCTAACTCCACTTGCTTATTAAATAATAGAGGGTGTGGCGTTGGAACTGATAAGCTTCGATTTCTATTAATCAGAATAATTAATTTTAAAATAAATAGTTAAATTTTGATAATTTTAAAATAATTTATTTTAATTATTTTTTTATTTTTAAAAAATAACTAAATTATAGTTATTTATATATTTTTATAGATTATTACTTTGTCGAGAATCTTATGTAATATAATACATATTTTATTTATTTATTAAATTAATAAAAATTATAATCCTACTTATCCATCCTTCAGATCTGAGTTGTTGTATGGATTAGAGGATCACTTGATCCCCTTCAATGGATCGAATTAAAGTGGATCCAGACCCTATTTTTGAGAGCCTGAATTTTGCATATCATAACCAAACGGACAAGATGTCAAAAAACTGACAAGACTTTCATCTATCCAGGAGGTCCGTCATCCAAGTGTCATACCTTTTATCCTGGGGTCCTATTCTCCATTCCAGAAACTTAGTATTATATCTTATAAGTCGCTCATCAATCGAGTGTACCTCTAAGCTGCCTTTAAGCTGAGCGCACCTCTAAACCGTCATTCAATCGAATGCACATCTAAATTGCCCATTAACTAAGCGCATCATTAAGCCGTTCTTCAGTGGGATGTACTAACACTCAATCCCCAAAAAACATGTATTCACGTATTTATCTCACATCCTTATATCTTTTTACCCGTTGAGAAAGATTTTAATTTGAGCGTCGATAAATAAATCGGAGAGTGAATCTCGTCAATTATCTAATCTCTTATTTTTTAGTTGTATTGTGTATGATTTAAGTTATAAAAAATAGAGATCGAACTTATTTTAATTCAACTCGTCGCAAAAAATCAGGTGACTTTTTAATTTATAATAATTCAAATTTAGGAACACATCATTTATATAAATAACTTAGACTTATTAATTATTTATTAATTAAATAAAAAATTATATCCTCATTAAAAATAATATATCATTAAGTTTAGATTATTTTTTATGATGAAAAAATATATATCTTACGTCCTGTAGCAATAATTATTTTCTGTGCCTAACCAGACAATTCAACACCTAACTTAAAGAAAAAAAAAAAAAAAGAACTAATAAATTGTAAAAGTCAAAAAGAAAAAGAGATAATCAATAAGCACAATGAAAAGCGTACTCTCTCCATTGACATATCTAAAGCAGACGTGAAAAATGTCTGATCTCAAACAAAGACCTTCCTCCACCCCACAACCACCCACAACCGAACCCTCCACCACCACGTCAGCCGTCCCCTCCGCCCCAAAAAGACCACCCCCACTACGTCGCTCTGCCTCCTTCTCCCAACGCGCCGTCTCCCAGACTCTGGCCAGCACCGCACACCTAGCAAACCTTCTCCCCACCGGCACCCTCCTCGCCTTCCAACTAACCACCCCGATCTTCACCAACAACGGCACCTGCGACGCCGTCACTCGCACCCTAACCGCCATCCTCCTCCTCGTCCTCTCCCTCTCCTGCTTCCTAGCCAGCTTCACCGACAGCTTTCAGGGCCCCGACGGCCAAGTCTACTACGGCTTTGCCACGTTCAAGGGCATGTGGCTGTTCGACTATGCCGGATCTGCTGGTCCGGGCAGCCTTCCGGATCTGAGTCGGTTCAGGCTGCGGTTCATTGACTGGGTCCACGCGTTTTTGTCCGTGCTGGTGTTTTTGGTGGTGGCCGTGAGGGATCGGAACGTCGTCAGCTGCCTGTACCCGCGGCCGAGCGACGAAGTTGAAGAGGTGTTGGATATCGTTCCCGTCGGTGTTGGACTCATCTGCAGTATGCTGTTTGTAGTTTTTCCGACGAAGCGGCACGGCATCGGGTATCCGGTCACGGCGTCCGACAAGGCGGCGGCTGATTAATTTTGTAAGCAGCACCTCCTTTCTGACCGCCGCAAATTACGAGTACAGTCTAATTGATAATCAATCTATTGGCCTCAGAGATCCCAACGATTCAATAATTTAACAGTCTATCGCCTCTTTTTTAGTTCCAGAAAATTAGCAGTCGAGGATTAACAGAGATTTATATATATATATATATATATTTGTTATTTAAAATTTTTATTTTTTAAATAAGGAGTTATAATTTAATAATTAATTTTAATTAATTTTTGATAAAAATAATTAAATTATAATTATTTATTTAAAAATAAAATAATTTAATTTATTTTTTAAAGAGATAGACTTCTTTTGATTGTATATCTTTTTTTTATTTTTAAACTTATTTTTTAAATTAACACAAGTCGTTGAATATAATTTAATGACTATCATCGTGCAGGCAATGCGTGACATCTCACCCGATACAGTGTAGCACTTCTGGGTCGGACCTACGCATAGATCATGATGAGGCCTCATTGGTTGTATGTTTTTGTTTATGGAGATTGAAGATGTAATATCAATATTTACTAACCAAATGAGCATTTATTGTTTTTGCAAAACTAATAGAACTTCTCCCGTTAAAGAAGCTCAAATTCAAAGCTTTACAATATCTGTTGTTATTTTTCTAGCATATGAAAAGATCTAAGACTTGGTTTTTGAGTGGGAATTCGAATGTCTTAACTTGTGAATGTTTTGGTAAAATAGTTTTGAGTAATGATGTGTTTGTTGATGTTGTATTTCGCTTTTCCAATATTATTGAGTTAGTTAAATGTTTGATCGTGTCTAGAAATGAGGTTTACTGGTTTGAGTTGGTGCATCTGGGTTGATTTGGAAATTCAGTCTTCAAAAGTTTATTTATAGAAATCAAGAGTGCCTAAATAAACTATGGTACTGCATAACAAAAAAAGGACTTTAATATAATCGTTTATCTGGAGTCAATTGAGTAGAAATAGTGTGTTTGATAATTGATCTGCAAGTTGGCTCTTTTTTACAGTAGATTTTACAATTAACGATTGATTGTGTCTAGAAACGAGGTTTACTTGTTTGAGTTGGTGCATTTGGGTTGATTTAGAAATTCAGTCTTCAAATATTTACCTAGAGAAATCAAGATGGCCCAAATAAACTATGGTACTGCATAATAATTATTTGTCTGGAGTCAGTCGACTAGAAATGGTGAGTTTGATAACTGATTTGTAAATTAGTTCTTTTTTTATAATAAATTTTACAATTAATGACTGATAGTCTAAATAATTTTTTTAATAACACATATTTTTTGAGTATCTATTTGTCACCAAATGTTATGTGAGTTTCTTTATTGCTTCAAAATTTTTCTACTTGCTTATATTTTGTGATTAAATGATGATAAATATCTAGGTTTGCTATTTATTTATATGTACTTGAATTGTGATAATATTTAAATTGTATGTTCATGTAAGAAAGCATATTTAGCTATCTTGAATTTTTTGTGAGTTTGGATGCCATTTTATCAAATTATGAATAATAATGATGTGTCTTAAAGGTTTGAATTAATGAAAGAATTAGGGAGCCGCCTTGTTATGCTTGGGCAGTTGAATAGCAATGAATTCAATATTTGTAATTTAGAATTTGGATCTTGTGTATCACAATAAAACAAGTAAGTGATAAAAGACATACAAGATTCACTTATCGATATAACTTCTAACGTTTAAATCAGTGATCTTTTTATTTAGATAAAAAATATATAAGAAAATAAATGTGAGAATTTAAAAAGGATGAGAATGAGCATTTATATGGAGACAATACTCCTTTTAATGTACTCGTTTGGTAGAATAACTCTAGTTTATATCCTTGTATGGTAGAATATCTTTTTTCCTCTCGTTGTAACTGTTAGACTTATTTCTTTTTCTTTTGGGGAGAGAGTTTATTTATAATAAGAAAATTATTTGGTTAGCAAGCGCCTAAAATCAATGCGTGAGTATGATGCTACTTTGGTTTAGTGGTGAGGACGGTTATTTACATATGTAACGATAACCTCAATTCAATGAAAAGGCCACTTGACTACCAACTATTGAATCGATCTAATTCCCATCTGTTTTTGACTATTAAGCAGCTTATTATGATCTTTTAATACGTAATTGTTCAAGTTGTGCTTCTTTGGTTAATTTACCTAATGGGTTCTGAGCTATCTTTTATTGGAATGTTGATGTTTGGGTATCTTATCCATTAATACATTGGGCTGGTCGATTTCTAACTATACCCATCAAATAATTTTTTATTTATGTACTTTTTAGAGTATTTTAAAAATATTTTCAATAGAAGAAATTATAATTTGACTAATATAATTCTTAAAAGTTAAAAAAAAAAGCCTCCCAACTGGCAAATAGGTCTCATGTTTTGTAAAGTAACTTCAAATGTTCTTATAATTCAGTCTATTTCCTTTTTTTTACTTATTGATAAATGATATATATATTTGGTATATTTGGCAGCTTCCTCCTCATCCAAATGAAATTTAATGGGATCCAGAGCTACTTAATGTTTTATATAAAAAAATTTTCACTGATGGGCTTCAAACCTGCAACTTTTGTCTTGACAAGATGGTGCTCTGGTCGAAGAAAAAAAACAGAAAACGAAGGGTTATCCCAATCAGCAACCAAAGCTTTATATATTATATGGACAGAAATTAACCAATTGAGATTGAAATTGGCCTATTTATTATGTGTGCCGTTGCGTTTTACGAATTCAGATTGTCCTACGGGTTACGGGGTCGCAAATCGAATCTTTATGCTAAATCGATCTGATACAGATCCGGTCTCTATAATTCCAAATCGAACCCTACGCAATACAATTGAAAACGAAAGGTTAAAGGATTACGAAAATTGCTCCCACCGTATATCCTTCGATATTTAAGTCGTCTTTCCAAAAGTTTAGAAAGATGCATGGAGTATACATGTAGCGATGGATCAAACATTTGGATGTGCCCGATTTATAGACGGCTTAGACGTGCGTCCGACAGATGGGCGTCTTAAATGTACTCTCTATTGATGGGCGTCTTAAGAGGCAAAAATTGTATGGCCGTCCTGAATATTGTTGGATTACTTCTAAGGGATGGCCGAGCATTTGAATAGATTTGCTTGGATGGACTCTTGAGAGATTTGATCACTTGGTAGGAAAGATAGATTTTGGGAGGACTTAGGGGACAGTGCCTTCACAAAGTCTATAATCACTTTTTCTCCTCTCCCCTCCTTGGCCTCTTCTCTTTTGATTCTCCTTTTTGGATTCTCCTTTTTCTCCCGATCTCTCTTCTCTTGATCCTCTTTTTTGGATTCTCCTTCTCCTCCTGGCCTCTCCTCTTTTTTGTCTATGAGAGCATTCTTTTATAATGTTGTAACTATTGTGATAATATTTATCTGTTTTTCGTATTTATATTCGTTCCTATAACCTCCTTTGCATTAGGATCGATAGTTTCAGGTCTATAGGATTGCCGATTGCAAGGTAAAATGTAATTCAAAATTAACCGCGGCATCTGAGCCGAAATTGTTTGGCCGCTGGGCCGTCCTTAGGTCGAATCAGCAAGGGTTGCTGACTAGGGCTTACTTGAGCGTTTTCTGAGATTCTAATTATGCTGAATTTTATTGGACATTACTTAATTCGTGGATCTTCTTTATAGGTCAAGTTTACCGAACCTATCATGTACCAATAATAAAAAAATTATTTCAATTATAGTAACCATAATAGTATTGCCTTTACATCTAGCAAATTTGTTTAATTTTTAGGACCAAGTTACTATTATTTTTTTTTCTTTGTGTTAAACTTATCAATTTTTTACTCAATAATTTATAATTTATCTATTTCTTTTAATTTTTTTAAGTGGGCCGATTACAAAAATGGTTATAGTCATAGCAAATGAATATATTGATGGGATGGTGGGGCCGTTATTTTTAAAGAGATGAAAAATATTATTTTTAAAATTTAGATAATCTATTTTTAAATAGATGATTATGATTTAATAATTCATTTTTAACTATATTTTAAAATTTTTTAAAAATAATTAAATTATTTAAAAATAAATAACTCAAACTTGAATAATAATTTTTCTATATCTTTAAGGGATAGAGCTCTCCTTGACTATTGATAATTACTAATTTTGTTGGTAGGGAATACAGTGCGCGTCATGCACATAAAAGTTATTATTATTTTTAAAATTTTATAATTTATCAAAATATAAATAATTATAATATAATTATTTTTAAATAGTTAATTTTTAATTATTTGTTTTTATAAATTAATTACTGCAACATGGGCAGTTTTTTCATCGTTCAGTAAATATGGACGCCGAGAAGAGAGTGCTTCATGCGTCCTTTATAAGCTCCCCCCTGGGGGATTAATACGACGTCGCTTTGATTGCCGCGACTTTTCTGATTTAATTGTGGGCTGAGAAGCTCGTTTCCTGGTTACGCTAACGTTCGCCCTCTCTCGTCCGCCGTTCACCGCCGCCTTTCCGCTATCCCACCGCAGTGTATAAATATCGGAACCAAACGTCGTCGGAATAATGCTCTCTCTCTGATCTCACTAAATCCAGAAACAATCACTGGTGCGAAAATCATATTTGAATTTACCTTGTTCATTCAAACCCTAGTATTTTCCGCCGATTTTCCCTTTGAAACACGCATATTCTTGTGTGCTTATTGAGGAAATCGAATCAAGGCTGAGTAGGAGAAAATATTTCGGTAAGTTTAGAGTATATTTTATTGAATTTTACGTTTTTCTTTCAATTTGCTTTTTGTACTGATGATGAAAGCATTGATCAGAGTATTTGGGTTTATTTTTATTGTTAATTTTGTAGCCTTGATAATTTTTCTGTTTATTTCTAATTTGTTGTTGTAGAATTCCTTTTCGTAGTTCTTGCTGTCTAATTCTTTATATTTTTATGCTTCTGTTATGCTTCTATCGTTTTCTTTGTTTGATTTAGTAGCAGTGTCTCCGTCGTTGTAAATTCATTGTTCTGGCTGACGCGTAATGTACTAGAAAGTCATTACTGAAGTTTTTTCCTCGTTCTTTTTGTTGTTTTTGTTTTTATCATTTCCCTAGATGTTCCCTTTCTTGTGGGGTTTGCTTGGGTGTTTGATCGCAGGAAAAAGGTGAGAAATTGTTTGATCGCAGTAAGAATGGAGGAAATTGGAATGCCATTTCCATATCAGGAATTGGTTGTTTGGTTCTTTCAAATATCTATTTATCTATCCAATAGAGCAAGTTGGAATGGGGATGAAAATCATGAGGGCAGGATTCAAATTACTTCATTTACCTTCCTGTTAAGCAAGTGTAGTCCTATTGTTTGGAGAAGAGTTTCTTCAATTTCTCCTTTCATCAACATTTAGTTAGTCTCAAAGGAACCATGAAGAGGAGTTTTATGAATATGCATGAGGTGGGAGTTGTTTATTGCTTTCTTAATGGCCTCTATATGAAAGCGGTATCACAAATGTCTTATGAAAAAAGGGTCTCAAGCAGTGTATTCATGGTCACCCCAAATACAAGATTTATAGTGTATACTATTGAAGAGTATCTTTTCCTTTCCTTGGCAAGGAATTCAATTCCAATGCACTTTATCTTTGATACCTGAGTCAATCAAGTCAAACTAGATATTACTTATTCTTTTCTAAGCATAGGACAAGCACAAAAAAAGAACCAATTTTGACCAACAATATTAACCAATCAATGGCTGTTGCCACTTAGTAAAAAGAACTCAAGAAGAAGCAAAGCAGGATGTCTCTCCGAAGTTTGCCCTCGAATCAACAAGTGAGCCATTGACTTAAAAAAAAATAAGACCCATTGAGCCTAATAGAGGCCTCAGGTTCAAACCAGCAAGTGAAAAGTAATTCAATTTTCTAATTGATCAATATGTTGTTCGCGCCCTTCATTTGCTAGCCAATGTAAGTCAAAGACAAGGGGTGCCTTTTTTCAAGCCAACAAATTGATGTTACTCTCCCTGTAATGGCTAGTCCAACCAACAAAGCAAGTCTTGGAGCTACTACTTGAATATAGTAAATAAATAAGGTGGAAAGACCAAAGCAACATTCCCTAACAACATAGAGCTTGGGAAGCTTGAGGGTTAGATTGAAGGAAGAGAAGGCTTTAACTTAAGAAAGAATTCCTATATTCCACTATTTTACTGGCTTTATTTCGAGAAGCACATGTTGGAGATCTAGCTGAAGCAAGTAGGCAATAGACCGTTTTTCTATTTCAGTTGCATACATGTTTTTTTGGCAATTATATACAAAATTTCACTAACAATAAAAGTTAAAGTAAATAAAGAAATTGCATCTTCGATGTACAACTCATCTTCATTGGTCCAATCCATTGCTCTTTCCTTGTTCCTATTTTGCTATTTTGCTATGAGAGGTTAGTTCATTGGTACAACCTTGGCGATTTCATGGTATACTCCTACCATTGGAAAGCTAGCCAGGAGGGGAAGCAAGAAGGCTGAGTTTAGCATGAGAACGGTAAGTAGACTAGCACAACACACACTCAATTGAACATATTTCATAGAGTGGTGGATTAACGATAGAGAAAGGGAATTCCCTGTCCACCGATGAAAGGTACCTTGATGATACATTCAATTTAGGATCTAGTCAACTTTTTCATAATATAGAGAATCGGATTTTGGGGTTTTCGAGGAGTATTATAGATAGAAAGTAAACGAGATAGTAGTGTTCTTCTTGCAGTGTACTTATATCATAGGAGTCACACTTATAGTAATGGAATGTTTTCCCTATCAGTTAAATCCAATCCTTACCCAATGAGGACAATATATAAATAAATGGTTGAATAATTGAAAAATGAGGTTATTCAAGAATGTGTATGGAATTCATTTAAATTTTTGAAGCAAGTCCATCATAAAAAAAGTTTTTGTGATTGCTCCAGAAGAAATGAAACAAAACATAGGGTACAGCTAGAATAATTATTCTATGAGGTCTATCCAGTGTTAGATGTAGAGACGTATGAATGATAGATAACAGCATAATGAACGGTCCCATAACAACAAGTTGTTGTTGACATTAATTTCTCAGCTGCTTCTTCCATAGCCTGAGGTCAGAGAAGAAAGAGCTATGAAAACTCTAGCTTGCAACCACAGGGGCTTGCCTTACAGAATAGAGTAGTTTTTGCAATCAACCTCCATTTGAATTACATTAGGGGTCATTTGCTTTTGTTGACTCAAATGGTTGGGGGCTCTATATTTTTCTTGCAAAGCTGGCCGTTAGTGTTTAGTTAGAAGTGAAAGTAGCAAACTCCCTTTACCATACTCTTTTAAAAAAAAAAGTATGGATGAAATAAGAAAAAGTACATAAGGAGTGACAAAGATAAACTTGATAATGGAATTGAAGGTTAGGTCAACTTTTATAATAGAGCTATACTTAAAAAATATGATTCTGACTCCTTCCCCTTTCCATGAATATTGTCAATTTTCAGGATACTAATGTACTCTTATAGTGCATATGATTGCCCACATTTTCTAATTAACAAGTAAAGAAGTTTGCTATTCCTATTAAAGAATAGGATAAGGGCTTTATCTCTTTTATTGTAGAGTAGATTAGATTAGATTATGCTTATCTCACACATCCAAGGGAAAGTTGAAATACTTACAGTTGTTTAAGGCTTTACTATTCTTTTTGTTTATGTGTTTTTTCTTTTTTACTCTTTGAGGGTAATACCATCCGGTGATTAAATGAGGAGATGCTATTTCTTTATTTACATTTGCCTTTTAGTTATTGGATTTCCATAGATAATTGTCAGTCATTACATGTATGTCGTTGAAATTGAGAAAAGGTCAATGCAAACCAATGCTGGAATACTTTAACTACAATTAACAACTTGAATTTACTCCACTATTCTACGTCTTAGAAATGACTACCAACACATGAAAGAGCAAGCCTTTTGGCCTTCACTTAATTAGTAATATAATAACTTAAGCTTGCTTCTGAAAAGGATGAATTATGTAATGGAAACTGCGAAGGTTAGATTCTGTGTACTGTGGGTTGATCATAATCTTAATCAGCAAGATCAATATCATTGGTAAGAACATCTTTAGGCTTTTTATTAAAGAACTTGCTTAAAAATGCTGATATTCTGTGTTTAGGATTCTTACAAAAATATATTCCATCGTGTGGATAAAGCATGAAGCTGATGATTTACGTCACTTGAAGATGAGTTTTATTCTTGAGAGAGGTTATTGTGCCATGAAATTTGTTTTCATCTATTCCAGACCACTCCTTCAGAAGCAATTAAGAGAGGGAGAATTGTTTGGGAAGTTAGTTATGCTTTTCCATTGACATTTTTTTATTATCCTTACTTTCCACAATCCAGAAGGAAAGTTAGAATTTTCACCCTGTTAGTGCTTTAGACTGTAGGTTGACGGAGGCTACATGGATTCAGATACACAAGCACACAGACACAAACCACAGATTCATCTGCAAACACAATTTCACAACTAGGCAGCTTTTGGACTTGGAGTAGTGATGAAACACCCCCCCTCCAATATTGTTTACTCTTTCCTATGAGAATACATCTAAAAACTTTAGGCTTAGTAAAATATAGGAAAATGATGACCAAGAGCGATATTTCTTTCATTGTAGGTGAGAGGGTTATCACTTTGAAGATGGCCTCTTTGATTTTCCTCTCTTGAATGCTTTTGTCACCAGTTGAGCATAATCATAGAAGCAACTCTACAGCAAAAAAATGAAACGCAAGCGTGGGCATAAGAAAGGCAAAGGAAAAAAGCAGCCTGAGGCTGGCATAAATGAAGCATCCATAAATGCAGCTAGTCTTAATGCTGAAGACTATTCTGATTCTGATGACCTTGATAATGCTGAATCTGAGACAGGAATGGGTGCTGAGATACCTTCCTTGACAGGGATTGATCGACTTGACAAATTTGCAAATATTAATCCTGATGGATTAATAATAAAAAAGTCTGTTCCAACTGTTGTTTATGGGCGTGTTAAGGTGAAGCTCAAGACTTCAAAAACTTTAGAATCTCAAGTTACTTCTTCAGATGCACCGAGACAGGGTGACACATACAACAGTAGCCAGCAAGTAAGTGTAGATAAACAAGGATTGGTTACTGAGAAAATGGAGGATAGTGCTAACTCATTACCTGAGATGGGAATGGCCTTTGCGGACCATGTGCCCAAGAAAGCTGGAAGCATAAAGATTAAATCCTCAAAAGGTTCGGGTTCATCAGTTACCCACGACACAAATGTGCCTCTGCCAGGTGAGAAAGCACAGCAAGAAGAATTGAAGCTCCCCTATAAAGATTCTCGGTATAACAAGCAAGAATTACAATCTTCTCTAGAGGTATGTGGAGGATGTAAAACAGAGTTTTCTTAGAATCGGTTACTATGTAATTTTAAGTCTTACCTCCTGTTTTTACTGAGGAATACTTATTTCCATATCACTGTTCTGTCATCATCTTTGGTAGGTTATCAAAAAGGTGATGAAAATGGATGCAGCTGAACCCTTCAATAATCCAGTGAACCCTGACGAGCTAGGAATACCTGTAAGTACAATTTATGATCTCTGTCTGCTTGTTTGTTTCTCTTTGTGATAAAGTTTAAATTTCCTATGATACCTGTGGCATTGCATTGTGCTAATTGCTCGCTTGTCCAATATAGCCTCTAATTGATTGGTATGAAATCAAAATCTATTTTCCTCTATTGAAGGATGTGAATTTTGCAAGTATTTGGGGAGTTGTCCATAGTGGTTAATGAAGATTTACTGAGGAAATTATTGATAGATATTGAAGCTAGAACACTTGAGGATTTTAGGAATAGTAGTATTAAATGAGGATTTTAAAAGTGGAAGGAAAGATAGAGAACTTAAGGCTCTTTTTGGTTAGATTGAAAATATTTTCCATGCTAAATAAATTTTGTTTTAGAAATCTTCCTTGGAAAACATTTTTAGTTGAAAATGACTTCCTTTTTCTGATTCATGTTTTGGAAAATTATAGTGAAGTCTCATACCTTTCAAATAGTGAGCAAAATAATTTTTAAATGAAGATAAATAGCCTATGTAAGTAGCTGAATTTTGGGAATAACATTTAATGTATTATATTATGGAAAAAATGTTTCTAAATCGAAATAAATTGTTGTAATGGCTACTTCTATATGCATGTTATAAACTTATATTTTGTATATGGGGGGATTGAGTTTTACATTTGTTCAATAATATTCCATCATTGTAAAATGAAGTTGGTTTAACTTCTTATAGAAGATAATAATTCCTTTCAATCAAACAAAGGAAATGGATTCCAATGAAAGATAACGTTTCCCCTGAAAACATGTTCTGTCCAACCAAATAGTGCCTATAAGACAAGTGAAATGTGAATTATGAGAACAATTCCTCTTTTTGGCTGGTGGTTTTATTTTGGTTATCTATTAACTGCTGAGGTCCATATTTGTTTTGAGATTTTCTGTTGTATTCTTTGGATTGAGGATGCAATTTGTTGTAGTTGAGAAACCTTGTTGGTGTCTATTTATAATAATATATTTTATTTTCTCACCTATAGGAAAAGGGAAATATAGTCAACCATAAAATAATCAGATTGGACAACAACATCCTTAAATTTGGTTGGAGGAGAATATTTATGGGTTAGATCTGGTGATGCTTGTCTATTGTTGATGTTCTTAGAGTATATTAAACTTTTTCTATTTTAGTAAGGTGTTTAGCCAGTTGCTCACTAACTTATTTTGTCCTTCAAATCAGGATTATTTTGATGTTATTGACAATCCAATGGACTTTGGTACCATATGTAGCAATCTTGAAGGTGGCTCTAAGTACATGAACTCAGAGGATGTTTATAGAGATGTGCAGTATGTCTGGTTGAATTGCTACAAGTATAACAATAAAGGTGATTACATTGTGGATCTTATGAAGCGAGTTAAGAAAAACTTTATGAAGTATTGGACAGCAGCTGGGCTGTACAGTGGCCAATCGAGGAAGACAAGTGGTAACCATTTCTTTTCCCCTTTTCCTTGCAAATTTGTTATGAAAATGTCGAATATTTTTCTGCCGGTATTTACCTTCCTTTTTGGTTGATCCAGTCCTTGTTATGCTGCTGCTATAAGGATGTAGACCTTCTTAGCTACCTTGTTTAATTGAAGGATGTCACCGATTAGGGATGGTGCAATGCTGATATGTTTGGGCTAGGTGAAGAGTTGGAGTAATATAACCATTCAATATCTCTCTCCACTATTACCACTACAGAATATGGCTTGTACTCTATAAATTGAAGAGCTTGAATGGAATGATTTAGAACTTGAAATTCGCTGCTAGAGGGAGGGAGGGATAGTAGTGTTTATGGAATAGTTAAACAACAGTTTTGCTGATGACAGATGGGGGAGCGAGTGATAGGTAGGTGGTCTTGGTGGAAGACTTAAGCATAAGAGAGTGGCGATAGGAGAGGAGAAAGAATGAGGGGGTTTGTGGTTGTGTGTGTGAGGGGGAGGGAGGTGGCATTGATGGAAGACTTAAACATCAGTGTGGTTAATGAGCATGGATAAAAATATGGGTATCACTATTGGTTGCATTCCTATCGTTGCAATAGGTATTGATATCAGACTTATTGGAATTAAAATTTTTTCACGAATTATAAGCTAGTAGAAAAATATCGGCCAATATTTTAAATATTGATTGATATATTGATATTTCGGCGATACAAAGATATATCATGATATTTCTATAGTATTGGAAAATATGGGTATCGGGAAACCAATACCGATACATATTGATCGATATTTTATTCCATATTGATGATAAAGAGGGGGAGGGACTACGTTGGTGAGGGAAGACTTTATGCTTGCTTGGCCTTGCTTTTGAACACAACTTTCAAAAAAATTATAAATTGGATCTTTAAAAAAGATTTTTAAAAGGTTGATTGGGTTTTTTATATGCAGTGTTGGGTCTTTTTAACAAATTTTAATTTAGTTCTTCTTTTCAAAAACATCCTAAAAGAACTTTTGGAAGAATTTACAAAATATGTAGTTTTCCGTAAAACTTTTTTTCATAATCAAACGCAAACACCCCTTAAACATCTGTGTGTGGCTGATGAGATAGGGAGAGTGGGGAGAGATCAGGATGTGTGTTTATGCAACCTAAGGAGCACTAAGCATCAAACTCAAAATGTCAAGTGTTCCCATATGGTATATGTTTGTGCAGTAAGCATTGATAGCTTGGGTCTTTGATAAGGTGAACCATTAGTGTGCCACAATTAACAATAAATCGATTAATTGGTTTTGTTTTTGATGTTGAAGCCACAGAATCTGCAACATGAATCAGTTCCCATTTGTTTGCGACCTGTTCTTGACCATCTGTATAGTAGCCTGATTACAAAAATGGACCATTTGTGCCAGGTCAGATTGGTCCCAGTTCTCCATTCACCTTATAATTTTCGAGATCAAGACCCTTGTCTGGCTAGGTATCTTGCAGCTGCATAAAAATGCGAAGTAATCAATTTGTAGAGTCTGTAGTATGTTATTCCTAATTGAAGTTTTTGTTTCTTGCATTGAGCTCCAGTTTGATTCTTTCATTGTTCTTCATGTCATAAGTTAGGCAGCTTTGTCATCCTGATCTCCAGTTCATATTTATCACTCTACTTCATTGACCTTAACCTCATTTCACACTGTTGATGCATGAAAAACTAATCTTTCAAGTGATTGATGATATTGTAAACTTGTGTATTTTTGAAAGTCTTACTTGGTGACTAATCATTTCGTACTAAATCATATTTAAATAAGCTTGGCATTGATTCTTGTCTCTTTCTTTGTGTGAATCCACTTTTTTTTTCCCCTCTTTTTTTAGGTGTTGAAGGCAGCTATTTAGAGGATTCAACTCCTTCTGGTCATGACAAGAAACATAAAAAGGGAAAGGGGTATGTATTATGCTAACTGGAATAACTTTTATATACTTTTCTGAGATCATCTCAAAAGGTGTGAAGGGTAGTTCAATTCCTGTCGACTCCCTCCTTCCTTCGATAGCTATGAGGAAAAAAGGTCCAGGAAAGAATCGGATACATCTTTCTTTATGGAAAGTGAAGAACTTGATGTGAATCTAGGGCCAAACACTAGAATTATAAGAATCCAAGAAATTAGTAAATGCAATTTTATGTTTGTGACTTCTAGTTACCACTGGAGACAGTGGTCGACCTCTGGAGTTGAACTTTGAACTGGATATGTTTTGACTCTCAAGGTCTCTGTATGTGTCATCTGCCAAGTTCAAAAATTCAAAGCAAGTTTTGAATTTGAGTTACTTATGCCCAGTGGTGGAACAGTTTGGAGGGAATAACAAACCTTAAATCCTTGGTGGAAAAGCACAAACTTCATAATCGTTATATAATGTTTTCTACTCTCCTCTCTTAACAAACAGTAGAGAAGATTTAGATTTTGCTTCTTAAATAGTTTGTTATCTTTATTTTTAATTGCCTTTAAGGAGATAATATTGTAGTTTTTTAAGCTCTATTAATGTGTATTTTAGACTGGTTAAAAATGTGTTATTTCAAGGTGGAAAAATTGAAAGGGAAAATTTGTAAAATTGAAGTATTGAGGACAATATTTAAGTTTATGAAATAATGGGACTGGGAGGAGGAAGTAATGCTTTTTGATTAAATCAAAGCATAAAAAGTAAATAAAAACTGAAAATACTAAAACACGGGGAAATTACAAATTGAAGATGGGAATAATGTAATTGGAAAAAGCAAAAAAAGAAAAAAGAAAAAGAGACATTAGTTGAACCTTGAATCTCTATCCCTAAAACCATATGCCTTTGCTATTACGTAGGAACCGTGAACCTTTTTTGACAAAATAGGCCAAACTGGGCTTGCAAAAATTAAAATCATAACCAAATCGATATCAATTAACTGTTCAAATGACTAACCACCTGGTCAGTTTGGTTACACTGTTTAACTAATTTTAAACATTATAACATTTCCACTAGAATTATAAAATATGATGCGTCCTTGGATTCGGCTTCTCGTAAGGATTATGAAGCCACCTGATCTTCCACATTATGTTGAATTGAGGCGGTTTCAGTTTTGTCTCTGGTAACCTGGGTCCTGCACAACATGACTAAAAAATAAGAGGTTAGAGGTTTGGCAAGACTCATTTCCCAATTTATTCTCCAACATTCAAGTCAAAAATCTTTCCCAACGAATAGAAAGATACAAGGATGTGAGAGATGCGTGGATGTGAGCGATGGGGAATTGAGTGCAAGTGCACCTGACTGAGGGGCGGTTTAGAGATGCGCCCGGCTAGTAGATGGCTCAGAGGTACGCCCGACTGAGAGGCGGCTTAAAGGTGTACCCAACTGAGAGGCAACTTATGAGATGGAGGACTAAGCTCCAAGGGTGCGCCTGGCCAGGGGACGGCTTATGAGGTGGAGGACTGAGCTCCTGGATAGAGGATAGGCCTTTTAGAAGGAGGGTAGGCCTCTTGAATTGAGGGCAGCTCTTGGATGGAGGGCGGGCCTCCTAGATGGAGGTGGCTCCTAAAAGGAGGGCAGGCCTACTCTTGTAGGAGAGTGGCTGGCTGTGGTTGCGGATTTTCCTGAGCCATTTGGAGCCTCTTGAGCCCTTTTCAGCCTATGGTAACCTACTATGGCAACTACTTTTATAGTGTGATCCGTAGAGTAGTACCTGCCTGCCTGGGCGATGTGGGATCTTAGGCAGGATATCTTGAGAAAACTCGTTGGGCCGGACTGTAAGGCCAATTGGTGGGCCTTGTGCTGGGCCTAAAGGGGCTTTTGACGGGCTCTTCATCTATCGTGATTCGGACTCTAGGACGATTCATGGTATTGGACCCATCAAAATATATCATATAAAATCTATTATTTTAAAACACCCATATGATATATTGATGTATAAATTATAACTTTAAATAATAATTTGCAACCAAATATGAACAACATAAGTTTCATACAACGACCTTTTTTATTTCAAATGCTTTATGGATCTCCATCAACTCAATTAATTATCAATATATTTGTCAAGCATAGAATTTCTATAAATGACAAAATAAGACATTTATACAAAATTAAAAGCTTTTCGTTTTTTTTTTTTTTTTTTTTTTTTTGGATATGTATCATTGGTTAGTAACTGCTAATTTGGAAATAGGTAACCCAAAATCAAACCAAAACCCGTATAAAAAAATTATCCCAACCTGAAATTGAAGTGTTTATCCTGATTTTTGGTTCGGTTTAAATGGCTTTGGTTTGGGTTATTGGTTCAAAGGCTTTTTTGAACTACCCTAGCATCAATCTACTTCTATATACGACTATTAAGATCTGTAGGTGTATACCTATTTTGGATTGAATAGGGTGGAAGAGAAGGAAAAGGAGACAATTGCTTAACCTTGTTGAAGTTATTTTGGGAAGGGGGATAGAAGTGAATGAGATTTTAATGGTTTACTCCCATTCACTCCAAAGCTCTTTTTTTTTTTTTTTTTTATACCCACAATTTCGTGGGTAAAGGAGGTGGAAGTAGAACATGTAGTCCACTCCAAAGTTCACTTTTTTCCAACCCCCAATTCATGATAAACATTTGGGAAGTTGTTAGCAGGTGATGTTGTTGGAGCTTTGGAAAGTGCCACTAAGACATGCTTGGCAATCTGTTTTGGTTCGAGATCACCGGACCTCTAGATGTGTTTTTGGCTGTGTTTTCTGGTGATCTTTTTGCCTTCTATTTCCAGGTTTCGAGTTTGGATTTTTTTAGCTTGAGGATTGCCCTAGTTGGTTAGGCTTCCTCCCATGGTTTAGTCTTGTTTGGAGCGTTGCTTTTGTATATTTTTCTCCCCTTTCAATATTATCGTTAATTACTTACCATAATATATGTATATATATATATATATATATATATATATATGCAAATATTGGCTGTTATGTATTGGTATCGGGTTTTCCTAATATCAATATTTTTTAATACCATTATATATTAATTGGTATTCAAAATATCGGCTAATACAACCATGTTACATATTATTTTACATGTCCGATATCGATTCCAATACCTGTATTTTCATCATATTCCTCCGGTTGTCATCCTTCCCACCACCAGCATTTCCTTCTCTTCCCTTCCCCCATAAAACTTACTAACAGTCCATTAGTTAAAATTGAAATCTGATATTTTTTAGTGTGTTGCATGTTTTTATTTTTTAATTTAATTACTTGTAGTTATGAGATAATCATTGAAACCTTATAGTTATTATTTACTGCATATTTCTTTGTCTGGTGTTTGCTTATTTGGTCATCTAGAGGCATTTTATATGAACATTCAAAGGTTTGCTCCTTTTAGAAAGAGGTCTTTCTACCTGTGGACTTCTCTCATGCAGGTTCAAACGCCACAAAGATGGCTGTCTATGTGCTATATGTATCATGAAGCGACGCAGGCAGGAGCGTGAAGCACGGGAGGCACAAGAGGCTCGCGAAGCTAGGCCTCAAGCTGGTCATTCTCATTTGAGAACTACTGATTCTAGTCCGGCACAACATTATAAGGAAGAGGTAAATTAACAAAGTTATTTAGGATCAACTTTCTCATCATCGAATTTGTAGATATTCTGACCTAGGACTTTCCTTTCCCTTTCCTTCCCCCCCCCCTTTCCTTGACTTTGTAATGCTTAGGGATTGGGTCATGGCAGAATTGCCATCTATAAATAATTTGATTTAAAACATGGCATTTTCTTAGGTGGAGCAGATATTCTTTTTTTCTTCTTTTGCATAGATACAAATATTGACTGATATTATAAATATCGACTAATATATATTAGTATTAAACCCCTTGATACTAGATATTTTTCAATACCGCAATAGTATTGCGATATATTGTCATATCGACAATATATCATGATATATAAGCCAATATTCAAAATATCGGCTGATATTACCCGATATTTAGGTGATACATCGGCTGATACGTCCATATTAGTTTACGATTCTCAAAAAAATTTTTCTTTTCAATACCATTACCTTCATCCATTTTTGTTTATTGTTAACCTGATATTATGGTTGATTTGTTTACCGTTTTGACCACCTTTTGGAAGAGGAATTTTGTGGAGAAAATCAATATGGACTAGCATTTGGCAGCAGTTGCCTATTTTTTGATTTGGCAAGCTGGAAATCGGATGCTCGCAACTGTAAGTATGGAACAAGGTGGGACACTGCTACATGAGATTGGGTCATGTTTACTGACTGAGATGCTACTTGTTGATATCAAGACATAAGGGTTGGTTCATGCTTTCATGCGCAGTGCTTGCAGACACACGAGCATTGCATTTTACTTTGAGGTTGCCTAAAGGGTGTCCCAATATATTAGGCTCTTGCAATGCAGGAATTAAGGAATGATCAATTGTATGCAACATTACCTTTGTTGGAGGGACTGTTTCAGTAGGTTGAGCTTGAGAGGCTTCACTGGAGTAACTTTATCACTTTTCCAAAGCTCACCTTTCACTTTTAAATTGCTGGAGGTAGTAAATATCTGAAATTTGAGGAGGGCAAATGACATGGAGAGAGAAAATATGCACAAAGCATTGCTGTGGCTTATTAGGTTATGCAAATAGGAGTCAATGGAACAGATTTTTGGGGAGGAATCTTTTGTAATGCTTTCAATTTCCCCCCAAAATACATGATTTATTTTTTTCTGTCTCTTTCCTGCCTCTGATTGCTTTTCTTTTTTTTTTTTTTCTTCCTATCCTTTTTGATATTTTTATTTTTAGGAAAATGCACGTGTAGCAAGTCCCCATGGAGAAGATTCATCATCATATATGGAAACATCACCTGATATGGATGCAGAAGCTGAATTGGAAGATATTGGAGAAGACATGAGATTGGAAGCCATGACACCACAGATTGAGATTCAAAAGGAGGTGAATGGGGAGTATCATGACGACGGTGATAGATCTGGAGACGGTTCTGAGAAGTCGCAGCGAGGCAGTATAGTTGACAATCAATCCTATCCAACCAGTGTGTCAAAAATGAGAGATGTCTCTTCCTCAGGTGGAAGACTCAAAGGTGACGTGCAGAAACAACCATCGGTACAGCAAGAGGGACAAACTTTGTCACTTCAGCAACAAAAATATGAGGTATTGACCCCCTCTATATCTTTTCCCACATGACGTGTATGCTCGAATCCTGCTGACTTTGATGTGATTTTTGTGGTGTGAAGTGTACTTTCAAGATCAAAAAGAATGCATTACTTTCTAAGTAAAATGCCCAAGAAATGGTGGAAAGAACTGAGAATGAATCAATAACAAAAAATTGTGAATGAAAAAGCTTCTTAGCAAATTGATGGGAAGATAAATATAATTATGGGAGAGCAATTTTAAGCCCTTTGAAGAAAATTAAGATGGAGATAACTAAAAAAATTTGAATGAAAAAATAGCCATTGCTAATAGGAGAAATGCAATAAATAAATTTTCTTTGCAATAATGCTCTTAGTTTTTGTGGGTTCTTTCCAATAATTCAATTTTGTCCTTTTTTTTAATGTTTGAAACAGGGAAATAAATGTCTTTTGCTTGGTGAAAATTATACAAAAATGGTAGTGAAGGGTAATGCATGGCTTAAAACTGAATGAGAAGGTTTAAATTTATATAGTTACTTGATTAGGAGGCTATAAATTTGTATAATCACTTCAAAAAATTGTTTGACATTGTTGTTGATAATAGCAGAAAATCAATTAAAGTGGTGGCTCAATAGAATGTACAAAAGCATTCTATAGTTATAGTGGTGGGTCCTGGGGAGGGTCAAATGTACAAAGCATTACCCCAAAGAATATAGAGCGTCTATTTTTATGATTTTAATAGATAATTTTTAAGTCATAATAAAGCAAATGTATAGTTACGTCATAACTCGCCCTTAATCAATTGACTCGGATAAATTTTTGTTGCAGTTACTAGAGTTGGAAAAGAAGCGCCAAAGGGCCAAACTCTTTGAGAGATTCATCAATCTTGAAAACTCTGTGCTATTAGAGTTATGTGGCACTCTTTTCACGGACGACACTAACACTCCCTGGAATGGACCACATTCACTGGCCCGCCATCGGAAAACTGGCCAGGTCACTGACATTCACATGGCTGTTGCCTCATTCATGAGCTCATCTTCAAAATTTGCCTAATTGAAGTTCCTCTTCTCCAAGCTACTATGCTAATCAACCAGAAACATATTGAAAGGATTTTTTTGGATTCTATGGTATTGATGATTGGAACTTCAAGAACATATGGTTAAGAGAAGAGTTCGAAGATGGGAAGTGCCAAGGGTGCAACATATGGATCGGAGAAGTGAACTTCATAGGGGAAACTTGAGCATTTGATGAACTGTGTCGGGTTGAAGACGAGCTTTTTATTGGCTGTCTCGGTTTAATTTCCTGCATTTTCGAAGATAGACACGGGATCTTTCAGTCCTCCATTGTTGTCGTCGATGTTGTTGTCTTCTTCTTTAGGTGCTAAGTCGACAAATGGATAGGCTGTTTTAGTCACAATTTAAAGTTGTATAATAGCATTTCTGAGATTTTTGTGATGATAGTGGGTGGATGCTTGTCACCTAATATAAGGTGTGTTTCTTTGCCATTTGAAGTTATTATGAAGCATTGTTCACTCCATTAGTTTGGTGCCCTTTTCATGTCCCTTATCTAATTTTTTTCCCCAATTGATGGGGTCTTTTTATTTTTTATTATTTTTTTATATTTAATTATATTTTCATATTATTTAACAAATTATACTTTCATATCGTGGCGTATCTACGGTCATATCAGTGTCAATATTTTTTAGGTATCTTGTGATAAAGTAAAAGAAAATAACAATTAATTTTTCTCGGATCAAGTCAATTTTAATGAGGGGAAAATTAAAGCTAAGTTCAAGGTTTTAGAATCTCATCCTTACCAACATGATAAAGGCATCATAGGCAAAGTAGAATATTTTTATGAAGGGTAGCAAAATGAAGTGGGTAACTCAATGTGAATACTTGGGAGAGTTGGAGAAACATTGATGCTTCCTTATGTATATAGATTACGAATATGTTTATCTTACCTTTCAATTGGAGGAATTTTTTGAAATTTATGTCACACACTTTTTGTTACTGTCTCAATCGAATTATTAATATTATTTTTAAATTATTAATATTATAATAATATAATAATGACGTATTAATTTTGATATATTAGTATATATTAAATTTACAAGTGATAATATTTAAAAAAAAGGATAATTTGACGTATAAATTTCTATATTATGAGATTTAAAGGCAGAGATATGGAAACTTTAATCCCATATTATAAGTAGATAATTTTTATTGTCAATTAATCAGCATAAGGCAACATCATTCTTGCATCAAGGGTAGAAATGGCAACGGATCATTCCATCCAACATACAATGCTTTAGGATTATTAATACTTGTATACCCAATATACATAAATATTTACCAAAATTAATGATGTCATTATAATGTTTTTGTGACATTTAGCAAATTTTTTTTATAAATACGTATGAAAATGCCAAATTTACCTCAATTCTTTTTTAAAAAAAAAAAAACTTAAAATATGAACAAATTGAAAGAAACAGATAGCGTGCGAATAGAGAGAGGTCTAGATAGCCGACAGTTGAGAAAGAGTATGTGTGATAAAGAGAGAAGAGAACAGATCAAGAAAAAATATGATGAAAAAAGTAACTGACAAAAAGAAAATGACAGATAAAGAGTTAAATATTTTTTAACAATTATCAATGTCATATTAATATCATCACAATATCAAAAATTTCATAAAATTTAAAAATTTTAAATGAACCAGTATTATTTTTTTATTGATTAAAAAAAAAATTTCTGAATTAACCAACTATATTATTTCATATTTTGCACATAACCATTACTTTATTTTTTCCTTTAACTTAATCACATAGAATCAATTTTCCCTCTTTGTTTTGTGTTTGGTATTACTAACATTTTAGCTTCTCCTTTTATTCAGCTATCTTTGCTCATCTGTTTTGGCCTTGTATTAGCTCAAGCATGATTCCTTTTACTTAATGATAGTTCTTTTCAATAATTAATTAATATTATAGATTTAACACTCCCACCTATTGTATATAATTTTCATTTAAATGCTCTGATAACTTAATCATTCACCATTGGACAAAGACCTAATATGGAAGAAAAAAATGGTGCAATTAAAATATTTTAGAAGACTTTAGAGTTGATGGTACCATAAACATAATTTACATGAAAAAATTTTTACATAGATAACATATAGAGAAATATCGATATTAGTATTAGTATCAGTGTCAATATCTATTGTGACGATATTACTATCGAATATATTGAACAATATATAATAATATCAAGCACGGCTTTTTGTAAATCAGAATGAAATGAATTGAGGAATAATATTAATTGATAAATTATCAATATGAAAAAATATAGTGATTTTTGTGGCATTATAAGAAAATATTACTAATGGAGTATTCGATACCAATATATACAACATTCAACACAAGCTCCCAAACCCTAGTCCAAAATTACACCCATCTACAGACTACTCTGGACAATGCAACACGGATGGGACAAACCCCAAAATCACCTTGTATACTATAACCCATATAATACAAATTGGGTCCAATCTTCAATGAAAATATAGGTTGCAGTCGTACAGTTATTGACCATAGGGGTGCTACAAATTATATCAGACTCAATTTATTTAGTGAACTGAAACTCGGGGGAAAATTGGCAAGTATATCGTTAATAACATATATTGTGATTTGTCGTAATATTAAAAAATATTGATACTGTAATGACATTCCACGGGTCTAATACAAAAAAAAGGTCTAATATAATGTGGGTTTCACCGAATAGGTATGTTACTTATCGCTCCCATTTACAATCTACTCTCTATATATAGGTAGAGAGTAGATTTATTAATTTATAACTCTAGGGCACACTTGACAGATTCCATTTGCTGAACAAAAGACCTAACAAGGATGATATACATACCACATGAGAAGGTCAATCACAATTTCCAACTCCAATGATTATCAAAGATGCTCAATCAATTGCAACATTTGTAAAGATAAAAGGGTTAAAGAGAGAATGAACTTGATAATAGGGCTGTCATAAGCACAATGGTTCATGAAGTTCTAAAACCATGGATTCATCAGTTTACAAAGAGTAATACAGCAGGAGGATCAGAATGGATGCGAAGACATGAGAAATATCGCTATCTCAATGCTTGAAATGGAGGAATTTTGTTACACAATATAATATGAATCTCTCTATTTTCACCTCTCTCTCTCTCTCTCTCTCTCGTTTTGTTTTTTTTTTTTTTTTTTCAGAAAGAGCTATGTAATAAAGAATTATGTGTTCACAAAAACAGTAATGAATCAATGACCTAAGAAATATATCCAACCACAGATAAAAATATCCGCCGATATTTCAACATATTAACCGGTATATTTGATATTTGGTAGGTAAAGTCCGATCAACTTTTGATTCTTAGAAATATATATTCAATACTGATATTTATTATCAAATATGTTTGATAATAATAGGACTGTGATGAATACTCATATTTTTATCGATGTATCCAACCTTACAATAGGGCCCTAAGGCCCAAGTATAGAGGCCTCTGTGATGAACAAGTCATAAATGAGCAACTAAAGAAGTCAATTTTATTGAAGGAAAAATGCTAAGAAGGTTCCAAAAGTTGATGAATAAAGGTCAGCTGGACAATATGATTGTTGAGTGAGTAGGTAAGTTAGTTCTTCATTGTTGAGAGATACCCATCAGGCTACCAAGGATTTTCCACTTGCTGCTTTTTTTAATTGCTTAAACCCCAAACATGAAATAATTGAGGCTAGTCACTGGTCTCATGAATGACTAGTGGGGTCTCCACAATCCACTCCCCTAGCTCATCCCCCGTCTCAAAACAACTATCTTGTTCATATTTTGAATGGTAGTATAACCATTAAAGACAATTGAAGTGACTATTCATAAAAATTAGAGGGCGTCAAGGACAAAAAAATTATTTTGAGTTACCATTTCTATCTAATACTAAAACTATTGACATATCGAATTTTATCCTACCAGTTACGGTTCCTCTATATCCTCATAAGAAATAAAATAAAGAATAAAAACAATCAATTTTACTATAATTTATTTTTCACACAACTGTCTTAATATAGTATTCAATATATTAGGAGCACTATAATTCATCAAAAAATTTGATTTAATTGCAACAAATAACATTCTTTGCACTACAATTTCAAGATAGAAGCATTCTTTTCTGCATAGGTTATTACAATACAATCTCACAATTTATTGAAGTTTATGGATCTTGATAAACAGAAAAGCTATTTGTACAGTATAAGGTGTACCCAGAAAATGTAGTGCATCAACTACTCCGATGAATTTATCATGACATCATAGAGTATCTTACATAAGCTACTAGATATAAAAGTTAATGATCTTGCCCAGTACAGAAAGAAAGTGAAAAAATAGCACTCATAAAAATCATATACCAACTCAAATTAGGTTTTTCTTGAAAGCTGTTCAAAGAGAGTACATATCAGATCTCGCCGACAATAGAGTGTTGGAAGCAAAAGGCAATGAAACTTAGTTCTTCCAGTGCCCTTCATAGTCTTCATGCATCATGGGTTTTGACATTCTATCGTGTAGCCTGTAATCTCTAGGAGGCAAATCCTGCTCTTCAAAGGCAGTCCCACCATGTCCATAGTAACCTAGCTCTTTAGACAGTATATCTACCATCTCCTCCGTAGTTTCTTGGGGCAAACTCCTGTATCTTAGATTGAGGTGGAATGGACAGTGTGGATTGGTTTGAACTTTGATTTCTTGGAGGAACATCGATTTCTTGTATCTTATATGGATTTGTATCTCTAGGAGGTATTCCGCGTTCATTGAAGGTGTTCCATGTACCATAACCCATCTCTTCAAGCATAGGATACCTACCATCTCTTCGATAATCTTTTGGAGGAAATTCTTGCTTCTTTGATTGTGGTAGAATGGACGATGTGGACTGATTTGAACCTAGTGGTTTTGAAGGAACTCTGATTTCTTGCATCTCAGATTGATTTCCTTCTCCAGGAGGCATACCTTGGTTTATAAAGGAAGTCTGTCTACCATGTCCATAATAACCCAGCTCTTCAGGCATAGGATATCTACCATTTGGTCGATAATCTCTTGGAGGACTTTCTTGCATCTTAGATTGAGGAGGAATAGATGATGAAGATTCATTTAACCTCTGATTTTTAGAGAAACAATTCCAAATACTCAAGCAAAATCTTTCATGTTTCTTTGGCTTGTTTTCATCTTTCTTCTTTTGATTTGCCTCTCTACTTGGCAGTGCTCTGGTTCCATAAGCTCTGCCATTAGGCGATGAGCAGCAACAGCAACAACAACGACAGCAGCAACAACGACGATGACGATGATGATGGAAGGAAGAATCCGGAGCTATATTTGCTCTCGTTGGTCTGCTGGTAGTATTGTTCGTACTAGAGAAGCAGCAACAGAGAATAAAATTTTCACCCTGTAAATATGACATGTAATGGAGACGACATCAGTATTGGAGGCTAATGAGTGAAAAATGTGCAAGCAATTTTCTTTTAAGGATCATTGTAGGTTGACAACAGTTGGTGGCGCAGGCAACGGCATGGGCCATGTATGTCGATCCCCATTCTTGTGTAGCTGCCAACTGTTAATGACCCAATATAACCCTTCACCAGTATCTCAGGAAAAGTTTGAACCACAGCTTTTCCGTTGAAATAAAGCTTTCTTTCACTTGAATGATCAGAAATAAAGTGAATATTTTGTTTTACTAGCTAATTAACTTGGAGCACAGCCAAAGAGATTATCAAACTTGGCAGCTTGAAAATAGGGTAATGAACTGTGAAAAAGATAATTTTTTTTTATTTTTATTTTCTATTTTAAATGTAGGCGCTTGAGAAATGCCTGTGAAATTCAATTAAATCCAACAAATTTTATATACTATGATAAAAATTTGGGGAAAGAATAAAGAACAAAATGCAAAAGATAAGAAACCAATTTATTGAAATAGACATAAAATTAAGGGCCAATTTGATCAGGGTATGGATTGAAACTTGGCAAATTGTGAAACTGTGATGGGAATTGTGGGTGAAATAAGGAATCATAATTGGAAGGAAATCATACATCCTCGATATCACACGGATATTTTAAAATTAGAAGCATATAATATGCAAGCGTTTAATGAGGGTGTATTGGGGAATAGAGGCTTATTGCAGGGGTTGACTTTTTTCAAATTTTCATCTCATCAGAATGCTAGATTAAAATCGATCTTCCATGTTTAACATTCGTCAATTGAAGATTGAATACAAAATGAAAATTAAGGATCGAAAATTAACCTCTTGCCATTGATGTTAATTCCAATTACTCGAATTTTTGTAAATTTTTTACTTGTTTGGATCTTTTAAACCTTAATACTCCTCAATAATGATGTATATTCAGAGTATTAGATTTAGAGATCCAAAATAAAGTACCACACATATATACATATTTTCCATCAAAATGTCTTTGGGGTGGTTACCATTCAAGAGGGAACTGAGTGAGAGTGGTTACCCCAAAATTGAGGAAACATAACTACTACCTGTTGATTTGATTTTATTTTTTATTTACTAATTAATCAACAATATCAGTCAAAAATTTCCCTTAGTCATCCACAACAGTGGTGGAGGTTGTGTTGTTGGTTGAATGGATGGAGTTACCAATGATAAAGTGGCCGTGACAACCTAGGGAAGGAAGTGGCAATGAAGGGAGGAGGTGGTAGCTTCTTGTTCCATTGTCCATCCCATGACCACCACCCACCCTTCAGCAATATCATGCACTGATTGTTTTCCTCCTCTCCAGCTATTATCGCCCAAACTCATCCACAACAAATTGTCAACAGTGTTAAGTCTACAGTTCATATTCCAACAAATTATAAAATTATCATACTGACAGATTTTATGTAAATAAAGCATAAAATTGCAGTGTATATCATTCCTCATACCAGACAGCCACTTCAGCTACACACTAAGACAGGAATCTAACTTCTATTTGCCCAATAGCATCATCTCAAATAGATTTTACCCCAAAAGTAAAAGAAAGTAAAGCTGAAGGGGGTTAGGTACTAGGCAGTTCAAAAGGAATGTTGCAGATAATGGCACTCCAATTTAGGCTGATTGGATTAAGGGACATAATTTAAAAGATCACTTTATTGAGAGTTAAAACTTTGAAGATCCTGAAAATTGTGCCCAGAAACATTAGAAAGATTATGAAGCTCCGCCCTTTCTAATATTTTGTTTTCGAAAAATTTAGGATAATCCTTATAAAGGGATCTAATTGCATTTAGACATAAGATTATAAAATTCCAATATACCGCCTTTTAAAAGAAAACAATAGATAATGAGATGGAAGATTATGAAGTCTCAAGATACCACTTTTTAAAAAGAAACAATAGATGATGAGATGGACTCTATATGGGGAATAGAACTTTGAGTTAGTAAATCTCTCGGGAGGTTTTGAACTAACAGGTTGTAAATGGATTTTAAAATGGAAAATCAAAGCCGACGGATCTATTGATAAATTCAAAGCCAAGTTAATGGAAAAGAGTTTTTATTACTCAAAAAAGCCGAATATCAACTTGATGGGTCCGGCAGCCCAGTAGGCCGACTTGACAAAGGCCTAATAAAATTCAGTAGAGTTCGAAATTTAGGAGACGCCCAAGCAAACCCCAGTTGACAAAGGCCTAATAAAATTCAGTAGAGTTCGAAATTTAGGAGACGCCCAAGCAAACCCCAGTTGGCAACCCTTACTGATCAGCCCAGGGTAAGCCCAGTGGCTCGGTAACCCCCAAAAGCGAGAAACCATTAAATGCATGAACCCAGCGGCATCAGCATACAAACCACTACAATAGGTCACAGCAATGCACAGCAAATCCCCCTAGAAACGCAATCATCTCCAAGAAGGCAACTGTCATACGCAGTCACAATAACTTACTATAACCAACTTGGCAAATCTCTATAAAATAATCGCCGTACAACGCAACCACCCACATTTGCAAGGTAGTGCCTTGGCGCCCAAACCATTCTCGCCCTACATATCTCCTTCCTTAGAGAGCAAAAGGGGAAGGCAAAGAGAAAATCCCTAAGGAAACAATGGAAATGACAGGCCACATGGGGAGAATTTGCCCCCGGTTACATAGAAAAGCACAGCGAGGAATGAGACGTGGAGGAGGCTCAAAGGGCATGCCGATATCCCACTCTCTCAAGATGTTTCATTCTCCTCTTCCTACTCGAATCGGAGTTTGAAAAGGCCTCACCCTCACTCTGAACCCTCACATCGTAAGATCGGTGGAGTCAACTCAGAGGCCTAAGTGCAAAGGACCACTCTACCTGGACATAGAAAGGAAAGTATACAAAGTTCCTGCACACATTGTCGTTGCCTAGGAGTTATTCCTACCTCCGGTCATCCATCCTCCCACATGATGCTCTTCCCCGTAGCGGTCATTCCTGTACAAAAGTCCTCATCGCACCTCTAAGCCACCCCTTAATCAAGCACACTTCTAAGCAACCCCTTAGTTGGACGCACCTCTAAACCGCCTCTCAGCCAAACATACCTCTAAACCGCCCTTCAGCCGGACGCGTTCATACTCAATCCCTCGTCATATACATTAACGTATTGTCTTACATCCTCCTTACATATTATCATTTTCTGAAAAAGATTTCTAACTGAAGTATTAGAGAATAAATTAGGAAGCGAATCCACCAATCTTTTGACCTCTTATTTATAAATTGTGGTGCACAAATTCCAAATTAATACACATTTTAGACAAATCCGCCTAATTTAAAAATAGTGGGTACTCCATAATCCGTCAACAACGCCTAAAACCAGGGGACCATCATTGGCACTATCTAAGAAAAACGACTGAAAAGCTTAACTACTGTAGAACAACGAAACAAACACGATTAATACTTATACTACAACAGATACAAGAAATCATGACCTCAAGGCCACCATGGCAATGCTCGGCTTGCCCTTTGGATGTTAGCCAATCCTTCCTCCCTTAGATGCCTACACCCATGGGGGCTTCCCCGATCCCAATAGCTCCAAAGCCCGGATCATCCTCCATAGTGCAACTTCTCCAATCATTTAGAGGTTCATGCAATTATCTGCTCATGAGCTACCTTGTTGGAGCAAGAGGTATGACCCAAGGCCACCGCAGGGCCAATCCGTAGATGCCACACTGGGGGCTTCCCCTCCAACTCCTCATCTCAGTGCCCAAGGCTAGAAATCAAAAGAAGAGGCTGCTCCACTCAGAAGAATCAGTAGCTTGACGACCTTGCAGCCTGAGTGGTCACGGGAAACAAGGCCTAAGCGTGATGAAAGGCTGACCAAATCAGAAGGTGACAGGTGGCCCCTTGAGCAAGAAAACGCTCTGTAAAGCATTTACAGACACCCCACGACTGAAGTCCTTATCCGGCATTCCACCTAGATCGATCCTTGTCCATAACAGGTTCCCTAGACCTCGCTATATATATAATAATATAATAAATAATAATAATAGTTATTATAAAGAAAAGGGGGCATGGGCGGCACAGCAAAGAAGGAAAAAAGAAAGAAGGAGGAAGAGAAAAGAGAAGAGAGAGGGCGGCGCGGGGAGCAGCAGCGATCGCCTACGCCGGAGAAGACGACACTGAGATTGGAAGCTGATGAGACCCTCTCCATGTTTCCCTCTCTGATTTGCACCGCAATGTGAAGGGAAGGAAGGAAATCGTGAGCCATGAGGAGCGACCCCCCAGCATTGCCGCCGGAGGAGAAACCAACAATTGAGGCAAGTCAATCTTTTTTTTCTGTCTATGGAAGCCGATTTTGTATTTGTATATATTAATCTTGAGGCAATCGGTTGAAATTTTGGTCGATTGTAATGAGACGCGGTGGAGTAAGAAAGAGGGCCACCGACAACACTTGCATGTGTTGCGTTCGCCGTAGTAGGGTGGCTATCGCCGTAGCCGGCGTTGTCATCCATGAGAGGACCACCCTCTACCAGCGCTCATCATCATCGTCTTTGTCCGGCCGCAACCCAACCTGGTTCCGCAACCCAGTCTGGCATCCATTTGATTGTCGGTTTGACTAATCAGGCATCCAGCCGGTTTAACTAATCAGGCATCTAGTTTGAAATCCAATACAATGCCCAAAATCTTCCAGTCCGCCACTAGAATCGCAGCCCAACCCGACCGCAACCAATCCAGCTCTCAGGATCAAGCATCCAGTCCGGCCGCAGCCCAATCTGGTGACCAAAATCGGCCAGTCCGGCCGCAACCAATCCGACCGACCCTTTTGTCTCAGCTCCTCCGAGTCACCCCTCTTCACCAGTCGACCTTTAGAGTTCCGCCCCGATTACTTGGCTCGCGCGGAGATCATAATGCTCCACCTTGACATTGAACCCATGTGTGCTTGATCGTACCTATAAATGACCAATCAACCAAGTATGAGCCATATGGGAGTAATCCATAATCCAACCATTCCTCCTATTCATGGGGACCATCCTCGGCCTCAACGATTTTCTACAGTAAGGCACACCATTTACGACTCCAGGTCAGTGAGTATCATCCGGCCAAACGCTACACCAGTCTAGGTCGTCCGAGGCTGTGTTGGCCGACAACAGGATCTGAACTACTGGCCAGCAAGCCACCCAGCAAGGGAACAAGGTGCTACCCAACCAGTCTACAGTGAAGAACCAAGTCCCACGAAGAATAAAGGTCATAGGAAAAAGCGCCTGCCAAAGTGCCTCAACAACCCTTTGAAGCAGTGCATGCTAGTCGTGAACCCAAGGAGATGAATTGGTCCCAAAGACACCGCACACACCGCCGACGATTCCATGTTGAATCCAAGTAAGTCTTACATACATTATACTACTTGCTTGAATCACATTTTTATTAATAGAATAATCATTTTACCTACTCATGTGAGTGTTTGCATACCATCTCATAGCAACAAGCAACCTAAATTGCCCCTAAATTGAGTGAATTTTCATTCACCTGTTACTAAACCTCGATCCCAAATTGAGTGGTCCAAACGGTCGAATTTAAACCTCAATCCCGTACCGAGCGGCCCATACACGGTCGGATTTGAACCTCGGTCCTAACAACGAGTGGCCCAAATGCGGTCAAACTCAAAACCTTAGAGACTTTTCAACATGTGTGCGACAACTTTATCCTAAAGGAACGAGCACTGTTAGTTTACAATGATCAGCAGATTAGGACCAAACACATGAAAGCCACAACACCCTTTGATGGGACCGAGCGCCAATAGGTACTTGCGAGCAACGGCTTAGGCTAGCAAAAGTCCGACAACGATAACCTCAAAACTTAACCGGCAACCACCTTTTCTCAGTGCCACGACCTCCTCCTAGCAAGGGCGAGGGAGACCAGCCAAACGCACGCATCAAAGCCTGGCGACGACAGCGTCATTGCTTAGCCGACAGGGAGAAAACGTTAAAAGCAACATTGGGTAGAAAAGTTTAATAAAAATATCAGCAGCAGTGATTGTAATGGCCTAACTATCTCATTAAAAGATCAAGATGTACACTTGAGGGCATCCAGCGGCCCCAAAAAAGATACTGAAGCAAGCCATCGAGAGCACCTCCATTATATAGCTGGAGGAGGTAGCCTGCCAACATTAAACCAACAAGGTTGTCCATGATGACCTGTGCGACGACATCCAATCATAACATGCTAGAAGGCTGAAATTCAGACCTTCTAGCATGGGGGGCTAGTGATAGGTCCAGTAGCTCAGTGGGTCGACCCGACGAAGGCCTAATAAAATTTAGTAAAGTTTGAAATCCAAGAGATGCCCAAGCAGACCCCAGTTGACAACCCTTACTATAAAGCCCAGCGACTCAGTGGCTCCGGCTTAGAAAGTGAGCCTGTATGCCATCACCAATGCGTGAACCCAGTAGCATCAACGTACGAACCGCTGCAACGGGTCACAACACCACACAGCAAATCCTCCAAGAAGATCTGCCAACTAAACGCAATCTTCCTCAAAAAGGCAACTGTCATACGCAACCACAACAATTTACCATAACTGACTTTACAAATCTCTGTAAAATAACTGCCATACAACATAACTACCCACGTCTGCAGGTTAGTGCCTTAGCGCCCAAACTGTTCTCGCCCTATATATCTCCTTCCTCAAAGAGAAAAAGGGGGAGGCAAAGAGAAAATCCCTGAGGAAACAATGGAGAAGAGAGGCCACAAGGGGAGCGAATCTTGACCCTGGTTACACAGAAAAGAGAAAAGAGTTTCCTATTGCTCTCGAGATGACGGATTCCTGGTGTGATCCTTCTTCCTCCCTCTCCCAAGCCATTCCTAGTCAAGTGCCACCACCGGAACCAAGTTTTTCACCAACACCGCACGACAACTGTCGTTGATGGCATCGTCGATGGTGAAGACAGCAAGGAACCAAAAGGGAGAATAGAAAAGCACAGTGAGGAACGAGCCGTGGAGGAGGCTCAAAGGGCATGCCGATATCCCACTCTCTCGAGATGTTCCATTCTCCTTTCCTACTCGAACTGGCGTCTGAAAAGGCCTCACGCTTGCTCTAAACCCTCACACCATAAGATCGGTGGAGTCAGCTCAAAGAGCTGAGTGCAAAGGACCACTATGCCTAGAGATAGAAAGGAAAGTATACAGAGTTCTTGCACACATTGTCGTTGCCTAGGAGTTACTCCTACCTCCAGTCAGCCATCCTCCCACATGATGCTTTTCCCTATAGCGGTCACTCCTGCATGGAAGTCCTCCATCTTACCTCTAAGTCCTCCCTCAATCGGGCACACTTTTAAGTCACCTCTCAGTCGATGCACCTCTAAGATACCTATTAGCCAGGCACACTTCTAAGCCGCCCTTTAGCCGACACTCAATCCCCCGTCACATATATTAACTCATTCTCTTATATATTCCTTATATCTTTCCATTTCCTAAAAAAGATTTCTGATTTTAACTTCGAAGGATAAATCAAGGTGAGAGCCCCGCCAATCGTCTGACCTCTTATTTGTAAATTGTGGTGCGCAGGTTCCAGGTTAACAGAAATAGTAATCGAACCCGTTCTAGTTCGACCCGCGGTAGAAAATAGAGTAGCTCCCTAATACGTACAACTCAAAAATCAGGGACGCATCACGACTATTTTGATACATATTCCCTAGTAATTCAAATTGCTATCATCAGAATGTAGAGAACACTAGCCTCAACACATAATATGGTCATTCACTGAATAGATATTAAAATTATATTCCTAAATGATGAATTAGATGAACAAGCATATAGGAACAGCCAGAAGGATCTATGGTTTGAGGATATAACATAAAACTTTACAAATTGTTTAAGTTCTTGTATGGACACAAGCACATAAATAATGGCATCAAAAATTTGGTGAAATAGTTCTTGCTAATGAGACAAAATAAATAATTTGAGTGTGATTATAGCAAGTTTAATAATAAACAAGGAGCCATTATTTATTTATATGTAAATGATATAAATCTTTAAAATTGATTTGGAGCAAGTCAAAATAAGAAAAAAATGCCATTCTTGTCATGCAATTTTGACATCAAAAACTAAGGTATGGTTGATGTTATCATATAAATAAGAATTTCCTAAGATGATTACTTAATAACATTAACTCAATTTCACTATGTAGAAAAGGTTTTGAAGAGGTTTAATCACTTTGATTGTGTTTCATCTTCCACACCTTTTAATCCAAATGAAAAGGATAATTCCTAATAATGACCACCCTATACATTAATTGGAATATGTAAAGGAAATTGGATGGCTTATGCATGAGGTGCACTAGACTAGATATAGTTTTTATGATAGGCAATTAAACATATATACTAGTAATCAGAGTATTCAACACTGGATTACAGTATGGAGGATTCAAAAATATCTAAAGCAAACTAACTTTAGTATACATTATAATGAACATCCTATAGTCTTAAAAGGATATATTAATACAGGTTGAATTACTGATATAAAATATTATACTTCAACTTCTGAATGGATTGTTACATTTTGTGGAATGTGATTTCTTAGGGTTCTAAGAAGCAACGATGTGAATCCATTATAGCCGCAGAATTTGTTGATTTAATATCAGCTAGCAAAGAAGCCAAATGGTTAAAGAACATAATGTATGAAATTCCTTTGTGGCCAAAACCACTACCACCAGTATACTTACATTGTAACACCAAAGTTACCTTATTAAAGTATATAACCAGATTTGTAATGAAAAGGGTAGAAATATTAGACTATGATAACTACAACAGACGATTGATATCAAAATATGTTATTACAATTGATTTTATAAGGTCAGATTATTTAATCAAAGGATTATCAAGAGATATAGAGTTTAAAACATCAAAGGGGACTGGTTTTAAGCCTATATGCATAAATTGCCAATGATGAAAACTCAATTTAACACTAACTTTTACTTCAAGTCTTAAGTTCAGTTAATCAAAGTGCATCATAAGAATAACTGCATCAAAAAAGTGATTGCAAGAACTATATAAAATCAGTTTTTTTGCCCCAAGGTGGGGTTAGTAGTAATTGGGATTGTAATGTTCCAAAGAAGAGTGAACTGAAATTACATAATTGATTAATAAGAGTTTTTATTGAAATACATTAGATTATGAGTACTTCTAATAAAACTACAGGTATGGGTATGAAGTATTGCCGCATTTTAAAGTTCAAACCTCAAACACTTATGAATGTATAAAAAAATAAGACGATAATGGCATTATATATGTGCACTCATAATAATACTTAAATTATGTATAATTTTTTATTTGAACTAGTTGAATAGAATCATTAATTTAAAACATGCTCTATCATACCATTGTGGCTAATTATTCACTTACTGGTTTAATTGTCATGCACCATTATTTAAGCATAATTTTAAAGATTTTGTGTGATCTGATACCTTTTTAAACATTGAAAATGGTGGGGATATTGTAGATTTTTTATTTTATGGGATAGAAAAAGTCCCACGTTGGAATTATAAATGAACTTTTGACTTCTTATATATTGAAGTGTTTATTTAGATTTTAAAAATGCTGCATTATTTTGTTTTGTATTTTGATGCCTTCTTTGTAGGTCATATTTATTTATAAATAAACATTTGTGATTAGTTTGGGACGGGTGCGAATCACAACAAAAATAAAATTTTTTAAATAATTAATTATTTATAAAAATAATTTTTTAGTGCTAAAAAATCTTATTTTTATTAAAATTTTGGGTTTGATTTCGTCAATACAAAATAAAATTAATCAAAGTTTCACTATAACATCGAGATGATCCACATAAACTCATTTGTATTTTTAAGATACAAATACACCGTGAATCCATTCATTAAAATATTCTTTTAAGCAGGCTATATTTTGCTTTTGAAGGCCATCTTTTCTAATAGTTTTATATTAATATTGTGTAAATTTAAAAATTTTATAATAATAAATAATAATAAGAAGAAGAAAATATTTTCGGCGGTTCCTAGTGGACGGTGACAACAGACCGTGGCATGGACTTCCTTGCCCGTATTGTTTTATTGGGTCTTGTATTCCGGGTTATTGGACCGAATCTTTGGCTTGCCTTTTCATTCCATCCTGAGTCTCCGATTTTTTCTTACCTAATTTTTCAGACCTCCCGTTGCTTCTAATAACAGTTAGCCTTGATGTATGGCTTAGATTAAGATTGTTTGAGCTTCGTTGTTTTTATTGTTCTTTTTGATGCTCTCTCTCTTCCATGTAATGAATTGCAGAAAAAGAGAAAGAAAGTAAATCAAATGGAAACTGAATGATTGTCGGAGAGATTCTGTGAAGAAGGAAAAAAATATACCGTGCAGCAATCATCGCAGTTGCAATCGCAATCGCAGCAGTCGCAGCAGCCGCCTCCGCAGTCGCCGACGCAGTCCAACTCCATGTCGTCCATGCTTGAGGCGCTTCACCGCAAGACGAAAAACTCTTGAGTTCAGGAGCGAGAGAGACAGTAGCGGGAGACATATATATATATATTAGAGGATTCTTGTACAAATTTGAGAGATGGAGTAAGAATAAAGGCATGATAATTTGTAAATCACAAAGTTTTGAGAGAATAAATAGTAAGAATAAAGGCATGGAGTAAGAATAATTTCGAGATATGGAGGCTTTTGATTCACGCGCTCCTGCACTTTGGATAAAATTGTTCGGACTGGATTGATTATTTAGATTAAGAGAGAATAATTAATAACACATAATAAGTAAATAAAAATTATAAATAATAAAAAATATATAATTTTATATAAAAAATTCTCCTTATGAATGATAAAAAAAATTATAAAATTATACGTTTAAAATATTTATTATATAATATATGTTTAATTATACAAATTTTAAAAATATAAATATATAATACATTGTAATAAATAAATCTGAATAATAATGAGTATAAGATAAATAAAAAAATAAAATTAATAAAACGTTCTTATCAACTTTAAAAATAGTGTACATAAAATCTGTAAAGATCGAAATACGATTTAAAACTTATTTGAATATTCGAACATTCTCTTCTCTATTTTTTCTCTTCTTCTCTTTTATTTTTACAGTATTGGTGGTCAAGATCTCAAAAATTATAAAGTGATTTCAGATTACTCTAAAATTACGTCAGATATGATTTTATATTTAAAACGGCGCTCGAGCACACATCCATTGAAATTGACACACGAGTGCTCTCTTAAGTGTGCCTTAAGTGGCGGGATTCTAAAATTGGTGCTCATACTTATAATAGGCACCTGTCGCGGTCTACTTTACTGACCTTAAAATAATTATCGGCCAACCCTTATATAGATATTGTACTATTTTTTAATATCTTTTATTGCTTAGATAATTCTTGATCGACCTTCAATTGACCATTGCATGAATATTGTACAATATTTTAATAACTATTCATTTGTTATATTATCCATAAATGAGTAACTAAAATCCAACAAAAATAACATCTATCTTCAAAAGCTCAAAAGAGGTAAGGTAATTATTTTTAAAATTTAAATTATTTATTTTTAAATAAATAGTTATTATTTAATTATTATTTTTAAAAAATTAAAAATTAATTAAAATTAATTATTAAATTATAACTATATATTTATAAATAGATAACTCAAATATGGATAATAATTTCTTTTATCTATTAAAGAGATGGAAATTTTATTGTCCCCTTGTAATTAAATTCTAAAAACAAATTTAATATATACATTGTTGGGTCCGATAGCGCGAGGCCGACCGAAACCAAAAGCGCATCGAAGAAGCTCTGTCATGGCAGAAAATATTTTCATTTTGGCGGGAGAAATTTTCTTTAGTGGGAAATTGGAGTTGACATTGGAAGGAAAATTTTTATCCCATCCCTCAATAAAAAGGGAGAATGGACAATAAAGGGAGAACAGGTCCAAAATGGGGGGAGGAAAATAAAATCCTTAAACAGGGGAGCAAAATCCCTCAAAAGCAACGCCCTTAGGTTGCCGCTGTGGTCTTCTGGCATTATTTTCCTTTCTCAACTCCGATGAAAACAAAGTGTAGCGCCTTCGCCAACAGCGCGCATGTGCTGTCGCCAAACGAAGAGCAAGGCTCACGGCTGGTGGGGACCGACTCTTCCCCGTTTCCCTGGGGCCAAACTAGGTACAGAGCTCCTCATCAATGGCAACTACTCCCTCTGCTTTCGCCTCTTATGAAACAGGGCGTGAGGCTCCCTTGCCAACGGCGTCCAGTGATTTCCTCTCAAATCAGAGCCAGGTGAATCATAAAACACATTGCTCATGGCGTATAACTGCTTCTCCTTCTAGTCAAGGAGGGTATAGCCCATCACAGCCCCCCGCCTTAAGTGTGATTGAGGCCCAAGGTCCTACCGCCTCATCCGAGGCCTACGGTGAAGGTAACAGAGGTCCCTCCCCTCATGGACCACATCCAGCATCCAGCATCTCCTCCCGAATCTCGGACATTAACAAGCCGCCCCTCACGGGTGCACCCCAAGCAGGGATATTACCAAGCTACCCCTCATAAGCATGCCCCCAAGTAGGGACATTACTCATCCGCCTTCCGCGGGCGGTAAGTGTCAACGGGGGATAACCCCCCGTTATCCTCTGACCTCTTATTTGTAACTTGTGTTGTACAAGTTCCAGATTCATAGCGGCAAAAATCGGACCCGCTTGAAATCCAGTCCGGCTAAAAATTCGAAAGCTCCTAATCCGTATGATAATAAAAAATTCAGGGCGCAATATATATATAGTTTTTATTTTATTTTTTAATAAAATATATTTTAAATATTTTAACAATATAAAAAACATTTTTATTATTTTAACATATTTATTATCGAATCTTTTCAGTCTAAGGATCACGAGGGCGTTGGACTCACGCCTTCGCTTCATTTCCCACTTTTTCATTTTAATTTGAAAATTTTAATTTTGAGCGTTCAGCTTTATTTTGTTCGTGCCGGCTGCTGGACTTAGCGTATATTATATGCTGCTCCTTTTCATTATCCTTTTTCGATGTAAAAAAAAAAAGGAAAATGTTATTCATATATAATTAATCAAATATTTTAATACATATGAGTGTTTTTTTAACAAAAAAAAATTAAAAATAATTTTGTTCTCATTTTAAAAATTAATTGAAAATTGTTCGTAACTCTTTGAATTACAGATTTTAGATTTGTATTTTTCAGCTTCAGAATTTATTTTTTTGAGAGTTCTACTATATGAATCATTTGGGTACTATTGTTATCAAACCCTTATCTCATATTTGGTTCAATGGAATTACAATTTTATTTCTAACTAATTTTTCTGATAATTATAATTTTCTTATTTGATTGGTAAATTAATCAAAAATAAATATTTATTTTTACAAATATAAAAATAGTTATTTTCTATTATTATTATTATATTTTATTACCAATACATATTATTATTATTATTACTATTATTATTATTATTATTATTATTATTATTATCACTATTTTAATCTAATTTCTCATACTATTCTACAAATCAAATAATGGAATATTAATTCCCACTTTATTCTATTTTAATAACCAAATATGAAAATAACAATTCCAATTCTATTCACATCCTATTCTATTCCATGAGAATAACTATTCTATTCCCACATTATTTTATTTCAACAACCAAATATACCGTTGGTTTCTCTTATTTTGAGAGTTATTTCTTCTGATTTTGCCATTTCAATGCATTCAGATGGTTGAGATCTATTATTTTTGTTCTTTTTTATGCTTGACTCTTAGATTTTCATTTAGTCTCATCCCAATTTTTCTTCTCAATCGGTCACGGCCTGCCTCTTGGTTTCATCCTTGATGTTTTAGGCCTTTGTGACCGTTATCTCACAAATTGTATGTTATTCTTATAAATTTTTTCATTGTATAAGTAGGTGTATAAATAATTATCACAAACGCGAACTAAATAAGTCAATTTGAATAACTAAATATATTTTAATTATTATTCTTATAATTTTCAATTCACCGACCACAAAATATAACACTCAACAAAATTAAATCCACACAGGATCACATCAAACAACTGTTTGGATAAAATAAATATGACTTATTCTACAGTCATCGTAATAGAGGTAACAATTTAACCAAAAATCATAATCAAATATAATATAATATTTAAATTATTTTCGAAATATAACCATTGGTCTATACCCAACCAATTTCATAATCCGATTACATTAAATATCAATTTGAACCATAATAGAACCAAAACTCACCAAATCAAACTAATAGTTGAAAAATCACGACCATACTCCTACAATGCATCCAAGTCTTCTACTCTGAAATGATAAAATGGAAAAAATAAGTCTAATACTTAACAAGTATCATATTTAACAAAATGAGTCCAACAAAATCAGAGAGAATATTATATAGATAAAATCCGTTCAAATGACAGAATAAATTCAAACTGTCGATATAACAAATTCAATAAAGATCCAAGATCTAGAATTCGAAATCTAATGGTAGTCTTGTACCCAAATTAAATATTTAAATCCAAAATAAATGTCTAAATTGAAAAACAGTTCACATAGGGACGTGTATATATATATATATATAAGCAAAACAGAATTGATTCAGACTAATTTCAATAGGCAATTAGCCAATTCTAAAGTCCAGTACAAGTTTGAATCCGAATCCGAGTCCAGATTTAAGTCCCGATCAGTGTATAATTTGGGGCAAAATTTAATAGTTAAATGATCTAACAGCGTGCACAGAAATCAAAACAGTATCGTAACAGATAATCCAAGGATTCAGATTAAAATATATAGTCAAAATCATTTGTACGAGACATACCAAGGCCCGACCGGGGACAAAATCGATGAATTTCAAATTCAAATCCAAAATCCAAATCCAAATCAAAATCTAATACAAATATATAAATTATGTATCAAATTTGAATTTTGATTATTTAAAAACTAGTTTAAGAAAGGGTTACACATAATTCGAGTAACTTTAGGCAAAATTAAATGTAAATTAGGCCAGCATGTTGGCCACCAATGTACTCTATACTCATGGGTAATGTTGATTACTATTATTTGCCACCCACGACTTTGGGTGCAACCTCAAAGTTGTCAGATATATTAGGACGTTCGAATATATTATAAGGTCGAATTAAATTATCCAAATAGAAAAAGTTACTATTCCAAACCTTTCCTCCTGGCAAAAAGAAATTTTCCAATAACAAATACCTCTCCGTCGGAAGTTGACCATACTATCTAATAATCCAAATCTAATATAGTGACCATGACCTGACACGTGCATATGACTGCATGGCCTATGCAAAGTTTTATACTTATTTTTATATAAATATACTGATATAAAAATATACAGTATACTATAAATTTTTCAGGCTTTTAAAAATATTAAACCCTCCAAAATTATAAAATCAGTACCAAAAATTCCTAGAATATCCAATGAACTACACATGCATGTCCATAATAAATAAATCTGGTGTATAAAAATATATATATATTAATAAAAATTTTAAATAGTGTCCAATACATATCAAATACTAAATCAAATCAAATAGGGGGTTTACAGATACTTACCTTAACTTTATACTTTGTATATCTGAAAAAAAGGATGTCCTGAAGTATTCGAATGACACCCTTTCTCTCACTACCGGCATGCGGCTTCTTCTCTCTCCTCCCTCTCTCTCTGCTTCGCGCGCTTTAGCCTCTGTCTTCCACTGTTGCCTACGTCGGCGACGGCTCTGACAACGGCAGCGAATGAACAGCAACCACGACGACAGCGAACAACAGCGCATGCAGCTGTCAGTGGCCCATCTCTCTCCACCGCGCCTCTTCACAAAAATCATCAAAATTTCAGCTGATTTTCATATAATACAACATGCAGCTCAAGAATCAACGTTCACAAAGAAAATTGAAGGATTTACTTACCTTAATTTCATCGATTTTCTCCAGTAACGGCGACCATTTTTTGCTTCAGTTCGAGATCTCTCTTTCTACAAACGCCGATAGACAAAATAGAGGATAGTATCACAGAGAGAGCTTCAGCGGCTTCCATTCCTAACATTAGGACCCCCGACAATGACGACGGCCTGCGGCGATTTTTCTCTCTCTCTTCTCTCTTCTCCCCTCTTTTCTTCTCTCTCCCCGAAACCCTTGCTTCTTCTTTTAGTTTTTTTTTCTTTTGTTTTTGTTATTATTATTATTATTAGTATTATTATTTATTTTAATTTTTTATTTTAAAATCTAAATTGATATTCGGATAATACTACGGGCACACCTCGAGTGCCGGTCCAACTAATCCAAATATCATCCAAATTTTTTTAATATTAAATTAATTTTATCACCTTTAAATTATCTAAAATTATAATTAATATTAAATTAAATCAAATAAAAAATTTGAGATATTATAATAATATTACTCAAATAAAAATGTTACGAAAAAGGTAGAAATATTATTTAATTAAACAATAAAGAGAATAATTACTTAAAAAATAGTAATTTAACAAAAAAATCAAAATTTAATTTTGTTCTCATTTCAAAAGCTAATAGAATTGTAGATTTTAGGTTGATATTTTTTAATTTCTAAATTTATTTTTTTGAGAGTTCTACTATGTGAAGCATTTGGGTGCTAATATTATTAATCCCTTAGGCCACGTTTGGTTGCAGGAATTAGGTGGAAATGGAATTGCAATTCCCGCGGGAATTGTAATTCCTCCGTTTGGTTGGCAATAAGGTGGGAATTGCAATTCCCACATTTTTTTTTAATTTTATTATTATTATTATTATTATTATTATTATTATTATTATTATTATTATTATTATTATTATTATTATTATTATTATTATTATTATTATTATTATTTTGTATTATTATTATTATTATGAATTAGATATTATTATTATTTTTATTTTTATTATTATTATTATTAGGTATTATTATTAGGTATTATTATTAGATATTATTATTATTATTGTTATTATTATATTTATTATTATTATTATTAGATATTATTATTATTTTGTATTATTATTATTATTATTATTATTATTATTATTATTATTATTATTAGATATTATTATTATTTTTTTATTTTTATTATTATTATTTTGTATTATTATTATTATTATTATAAATTATTATTATTATTATTTGTATTATTATTATTATTAGGTATTATTATTATTATTATTTTGTATTATTATTATTATTACATATTATTATATTTATTATTATTATTATTATTATTAATTATTAGGTATTATTATTTATTATTATTATTATTATTATTATTACATATTATTATTATTATTATATTTATTATTATTATTATTTATAAGATATTATTATTATTATTACTTATTATTATTATTATTATTATTATTATTATTATTACTATTCCCACCTTATTCCTCATACTATTCTACAAACCAAACAATTTAATTTCCACCTTATTCCATTCCAACAACCAAATATAAGAATAACAATTCTAACTCTATTCACATCCATCTCTATTCCCTGGAATAACTATTCTATTCCCACCTAATTTATTCCAAAGAACTAAACGCACTTTTTTCTTTATTTTGAGAGTTACTTATTTTTATTTTACTACTTCAATGTATTTAGATAGTTGATGTCTATGACTTTTGATCTTTTTTTCTGTTTGAACTTTTGGATTTTTATTTTATCTCATCCCAATTTTTCTTCTCAATCGGTCACGGCCCGCCTTTTGGTTTCTCCCCTAATGTTGTAGGCCTTTGTGACCGTTGTCTCACAAATTGTATGTTATTCTTATAAATTTTTTTGATATATAAGTGGGTATATAAATAATATTATTCAAATAAAAAGGTTTCAAAAAAGGTAGTAACGTTATTTAATTAAACAATAAAGAAAATAATTAGTCCAAAAATAGTAACTAACAAAAAATGAAAAAATTATTTTGTTCTCGTTTCAAAACTAATCAAAAATTGTAAAAATTGAGATTTCTTAATTTATAATTCGAAAAACTAAACTAATATATATAAAATTAATATCAATTAGCGATGACCCCTTAGAAGCCCGTAACTCACCCCGAAATATAATAAAAATTTATTTGTTAAAATTGACTTTAATTCTGTTTAATAAAAGACAAAACCAATGATATGAAATTAATTCGATTAATAAATTCTCAACCGATTAACAACTAAATTAATTTCAATTGACAACAAGATAACCCGATCGTTGAAATTGCACTCGACTAATAACCGAATTCGGACCGATTAATCAAATATAGTATAAATTAAATTAAATTATATATATTACAACCCACAAACTCACAAACGTAAAGCTGAATTTTATAAAATTCAGCAAGAAAGATCCGGTTCAACAGCAGCTCCTATAATCATTCAAATTTCTAATATTTTCATATAGTGTTTAATCAAATTATGGCCTAAGGATATCTTACACACTTGGCACACTTAAAGAATTCAATGAAAATTAAGGAAAAGAAGAAAAATGGTATACGGTACCAGCAAAGGAAAATCAGCAATGCTGATTTCAGCATGCCTTTCTAAATCCAAGTGAAGACTAAATATAATTTTATCAAAGAAGGACATGGCACACATGGCTTAATCCCACCCTTTGTTAACATTTTAAACTTAGAAAATTAAAGAATGAAGAAAGAAGGAAGAAAGCAAAGAGGAGGAAAAGTGACGCACAGCACTAAAGAGGATAAGAAGGAACCCGGTGCCACCAAACCTTCCCAATTTTGTTTACTAAGTAAATAAATTAATTAAAATATAAAATTTGGCATAAAAAGAGGAGAGACACAAGGCATAATAAGGATCCAAACACATCTTAAAATAGCTCCAATAAGATAAAAGAAAACGATAAAGTATGGAACTTCCAAAAGTTGTCAAGGTAGCTGATTTAATATAGGAGAGCAGCCAAGAGTTTGCCAGCGAAATGGATAAGTGGCAACTCCAAATTAATTTAGGGATGATTAGGTATATTTAGAAATAGAATAAATAAGAGAAAGAAGGAAGAAAATTGGAAGAGTCAGAAGGAAAAACTAGAGAAAATAGAAAAGAAAAACTAGATTAAGAAGGAGAAACTTGGTTGGCAGCTTAAAGTTCCAATTAAATTTAAAAATAATTTCATATAAAAACACCTCTTCCTCTTTGATTTGTTGTTAAATTCTTGATATTATCTTTCAGTATTATTGTTCAAATACTCAAAATTTATGCCAAAACCATACTAGATTAGGCAAAAATCAGAATCATGTTATAAACAAAGTCTGCTGCTGAACTTTGCTGAACCCTACTGATGTCCAAATTTTTATATGCTTTATTTGGTTGATTAATGTCATGAAATTTTTCTTGTAAATACTTTAAAATGTTGGCTAAATCACCATAATTTTGTAAAAAAAATTATTCTTCATAAAATCGGTCAACTTGATTGAAACAAAGTAGACCGACAGATTTAATCAGCAGAAAACAGATTAGCTAGTGGTGCCGATTTTGACTGCTATTTTCACTAAGTTTTAGGTCAATTTAAAGTTTCACAAAAATTAAGTATGATACTTCAATAAATCGGTAATATGTCATAAAATTAGCATAAATTTATCTTATAAAATCTAACCGGTCCAACCCAAAGAAAAGAAAGTGTCACTGAACCGACTAGAAGTAAAGAAATATATGAAAAATCAGTGCATAACTTTGAATTGGATAAGGATAAAAATAAAAAAATTTATATGAGCCGGTCAAAAATTTTATGCTGTTTTGAAAATGTATGGAACGTAATTTTTCATGGTGATTTGCCCATTTAACCGATCAGAAAATTGGAGCTTGCCAGTGAACCGGCTCCAGCACCAGTTTGGCATTTCTGCCAAATTTGAGTAAACCGGTAGAATTTTTATAGGTGAACCAGTCATATACAGTATGTTAAGATAGTAAACTAACCAAATATTAAAGTAGACCGGTAAATTATGGGGTGTATCGGCTGTTAAAATAAGGTTGGGAACCAATTTTAGCAAACTGGTTTAGCTCTTGGCTCTTGGCTGGAATGAGTAGACCAGTTCAGACTTGTATTTTATGTAAGTGAACCGGCCAACCCATTTTTGATATATAATAAATCGATCCACATGATTAAATTAGAAGAATTTCATAAAAATGGACGCAATAGATGTCGTTTTTAGCTGATAGTATTCCTTGACATGTTTTAAGATATTACAGTGTAAATCATTATCTGAATAAATGTCATTTTGTGATTTTAGCTCGGTCTATCACGAGATAATAGGTAATACCATCATATTTTTGAGATGTAAATAAAGAAGATAATGTCTTTGATTGTGTAGACTAAATACAACTCAAATATCGATCAAACGCTCCATTAGTTGATTAAGCTTAATAGCTCTAGTTCCTCAAGATATTTAAGATAAAAATGTGTTGATAAGTAAAAAGAATTATATACAAAGATAAAAAAGTAAATTACATCATAAAAATTTATGAAAGTATATTTATATTTTTATATGTATCACGACTCCTATTCATCTATATGATATATTTTGAATAAAATATGCATGTCCTTGGCTATGATATTCTTACTGAATATTTAGTTTACTCTCTTACTATTTTTTTTTCTTTAGATACTTCACAGAAATTCAAATCTGATAAATAAAAGTAAGGAAGAACCATTAAATATATGGTAATCAGTAATGATAAAATTAATTTAGTTTAAGTGATAATGTAAGAACTTGTAAATTTATAAACATCTCAGAAATATAAATTTTAGTATTTGTAGTTTAGAAACATGTTGACAAATCTCTTATGGTTATCTTATAAATTTCAGTGTAATTTTTATAAGATGAATATTAAAATGTTAGTTGGGATCTTGCTTTATCATAAGTTGTATTTACATTATTGTTCAATGAATGTCGAGCCATTAATGATCGATATTATTTTAAATCCTGTGTATTATGGTTTATTATGATTTGTAAATTATTAAGGTAAACACACGTCTTCTCAATTATAACAAGTAATATTGTTGAATAAAAATGGTAATACATATTAATAGAGTTAATTATGGTTATAAGAACGTGGGCTATGACAAATGGTATCAGAAAATGAATAAGGAAGATGTCTTAGGATTTCAATTGACTGATTTTGTTTGAGGTTAAGCCTGATTGAGTTGGGATTGAGATCCAGATATCAGTAATTTTGGGATGAGATTTAGGATTGCTAAATTTTGATCTAAAGTTTAGGATTGATTGATTAATTTTAGATTAAAATCTTAAGTTAGTTATTTGAGTTAGCTAATATGATTAATATTTTGAGACAGGATTAAGAGATGTGAAAGCCATGTATGATAGGAATTTTTAAATTTCAGCATTTGTACTTGAAAAATTTACAATTTATACCATTATTTATATTTCTCAAGTTGAATTATAGATTTGAGAATTAAACCTTAAATATTTAAAATAATACTTATGGGATTCTTTGGATATGAATATTGTGCATCTTAGGTGTTTGATTTGAATCGGTAGGTATGGTAGGAGATTTTTGTGACATACTGAACGTTGAGGTCATATTAAGGAAGTAATTTGGTTTAGGTGATATTAAGGAATGATCTAATTTATAATTCGGTATAAATTGATTGGTAAGAATAATCCGACTTAAAATTTAAATTACAAACTTTAATTATAATAAGGATAAGTCAATTGAAAGGTAACGAGAATAAGTGCTAGGTTATTTAGTATACATATCCACCTCTAAAAATTGTTGAGATTACAAAGGATTCTCTAGCTATGTAGAAATTTGAGTAACTTGAGAATATTATTGACGTTATGTAAGAATTAGTATTGATTTCAGGAATCACATATCAAATTAGGGAGATACTGGCCAAATGTCTTGCCTAAAGTTATTCAAGTACCTTGAAATGTGTAACAGGTATTTTATACATTATTAGAATTAAGACAACATTGGAAAGGATAGAAATTCTCATCTATGGCATTTTAGTCTGTATATGTGGATGTGGATTCAGAGTCTATATCATCATTTGTGTTTCCCATTAAAAATCATGAATTTTACTTTGGAGATATTAGTATCATTGAAATTTTCTTATAGATATTACGTTATAAATAAATGATTAATTAGAGTAGCAAAGCGAAAGCATCTTGGTCATCATATTGAGATACAAGATTTAATTTGGGAATTGACATAAGAAATTTGAATTGAACTTGAATTAAGGATATTGATGTTAAAGGTGCAAGGGCAATTGGGATAACCATATTTCTTTGTATTTATGGTTGGCAGTCAAATAATAGAATGAATACTTTTAAAATTTTTTATTTGGACAGAAAAATAGGCCTTCTGTTAATCTGAAAAAGATCAAATTAATAACTATATCTTCAAAGAGTAAAATCTCAACCTTAGAAGACAAAGAATGAATCGAGATCAAAAATTATTGGGCTATTCGAAGTTTTTAATAAGTTAGAAAGATAAATTTTTTATTAGTTTTGCTTCAGATTAATGAACAACTATGATCTATATGTACTCAGGTTATATTGTTATACTAAGGTTCGATTTGAAATTTCAAAAATCTCATTTGGGAATTTAATTGACTTCTTTAGCCGTAAAATTTTGGAACAATCTTTAATTAAGAAATTTTTATAAAAACGCGAGAGCAAATTGAGGAATCTCCCTATTTGATTGAGGATGAAGATAGGAGCAGAAGTATACAAATTTCGAGGACGAAATTTTTTTAAAGAGAATAGAATGTAAGGATTGAGATTTCATAACTTATAATTCGGTAAGCTACATTAATATATGTAAAATTAATATCAATGAATGATGAAAACCTAAAAGTTAGGACTCACCCCGAAATAAGATAAAAATTTATTTGTTGAAATCGACTTCAATTCTAATTAATAAAAGATAGAACCAACGATAGAAAACTAATTCGGTTAACAAATTCTTAGCCGATTAACAATTAAATTAATTTCAGTTGACAACAAGATTGCCCAATTGCTGAAATTGCACCCGATTAATAACTGAATTTGAACCAATTGATCAAATATAGTATAAATTAAATTAATTAAGTAAAATTATATATATTACAACCCACAAACACTCACACATAAAGCAGAATTTTACAAAATTCAGTAAAAAAGACCCGGTTCAGCCACAGCCCCTACAATCATCCAAATTTCCAATATTTTCATAAAGTGCTTAATCCAAACATGGCCTAAGGATATCTCACACACATGGCACACTTCAAAAATTCAACAAAAATTGAGAAAAAGAAGGGAAATGGTGCATGGCACCCGCAAAGGAAAATCACAAATGCTGATTACAGTATGCCCTTCATAAATCTAAGTAAAAATTAAATATAATTTCATCAAAAAGGGCATGGCACACATGGCTTAATCCCACCCTTAGTCAATATTTCAAATTTAGAAAATTAAAGAAGGAAGAAAGCAAAGAGGAGGAAAAGTGAGACATGGCACTAAGGAGGAGAAGAATGGACTCGGTGCTACCAAACCTTCCCAATTTTGTTTACTAACTAAATAAATTTATTAAAATATGAAAATTGGCATACAAAGAAGAGAGACATGAGAAATAATGAGGCAAACACATCTCAAAAATAGCTCCAATAAGATAAAAGAAAATGACAAAGTATGGAAGTTCTAAAAGTAGTCAAGATAGATGATTCAACATAGGAGAGCAACTAAGAGTTTGCCTACGAAATGAATATGTGACAACTCCAAATTAATTTGGAGATGATTAGGCCTGTTTAGAAATTGAATAAATAAGATAAAGGCGAAAGAAAATTGGAGGAGCCAGAAGGAAAAACTATAGAAAATAGAAAAGAAAAATAGAACCAGAAGGGGGAACTCATTTGGCAGCTTAAGGTTCCAATTAAATTTAAAAATAATTCAATGCAAGAATACCTCCTTCTGTTTGATTTGTTATTAAATTCTTGATGTTATCATTGAGTATTATTATTCCAATACTCAAAATTCAAGCCAAAATCATGCTAAATTAGGCAAAGATCATAATCATGACAAATGCAAAGTCTGCTACTAAACTTTGCTGAACCTTACTGATATCTGAATTTTTACATACTTATTTTGTAAATTCATGCCATAAAATTTTTACTGTAATACTTTAAAATGTTGGTTAAATCAATATATTTTTGTGAAAAAATTATTTTTTTACAAAATCAACCATTTCGATTGAAAAAAAGTAGACCGGCAGATTTAATCAGCTTAAAATAGAATAGCTACTGGTGCTAACTTTGGCTGGTGGTCGTAAAATTGGCATAATTTATCTTGTAAAATCTAACCTGCCGATCCCAAAGAAAAGAAAGTGTCACTGAACCGACCAGAAATAAAACTATGTATTAAAAATTAGTGTATAACTTTAAATCGGGTAAGGATAAAAAGAAAAAATTTATATGAGCCGATCTAAAATTTTGTACTAATTCTGAAAATATATCGAATGTAATTTTTCATGGTAATTTGTCCACTGAACCGGTCAGAAAATCGAAACTTGCCAGTGAACCGTTTGCAACACCAATTTGGCATTTCTACCAATTTGAGTAAACCGGCTAGATTTTTATGAGTAAATCAGTCATACACAATATGTTAAGATAGTAAACTAATCAAATATCAAAGTGGACCGGTTTATTATGTGTTGTATAAGCTGTTGAAATAAGGTTGAGAATCGGTTTCAACAAACCGGTTCAGCTCTTGGTTCGTGGCTGGAATGAGTGAATTGGTTCTATGACGTCCCGTATCCCAAACAAAAATGGGTAAGAGTCCGACTGTAATACAAACGTCGGGTCAATACAAAACCTGCTCAGCAATAAAATCCAATCCCCAAAAAAATTCAAAATAACATCCAACATCACACAATCATCACACAGGATCCAAAATTGCAACAATATTATGTGGCTCCAACGTTGGGTGTCTAGACACCTTGCCAGAATAGAGAGATGCCGCTAATACCCTATAATCTTATCACAAGACCTATAAAGTATACCAAAATCCAACGAAATACTCCATCCATCTAAGCATGGGCCTACTATCTTACAATATAAAAAAAATTATACATATATATTCTTCCTGTCCCAAAAGAATAATAACTGTACCAAAAATACAAAAGAAGCATCCCAAAATGCATCATATAACATTTTCATCCCTTAAACTAGCATTAGTCCTTCAATTCTACTCGTTGGGCAAAAACTCATGATGTCCATCTGATGGTTAGTAAAAATAGCAATGGGTGAGTTAAAGCTCCGCAGCACATAAAAATATCTAAGAATATGCAATTCATATTCAAAATAAAACAATATATACATATGAATATGTGTAAGAAAAAATGACAATGACTAATTTTCAGAACATATATGAAAGGTTAAACTTTTATAAAATAATTCAATTCCTTTATTTCATCACTGATTTTTTATTTGATCAACTTATACAAAGACAGTCCAAAATATACTACCTAATAAACATTCTAGGTCCAAATTATTAACTTCTTATTTTCTTGAAAAATTTTGCTTTTAAGTCCAAAATTTCATAGTTCTCACTCCAAGAGAACGGTTTATAACCGTAACCCATGGCCGAAACCCATAACTTATTTGCAGAATATGCCCCTTCTTATCCTTGATCATGAATCATATATTTCATATTCTCAAAACTTAGGCCTTCGCAGAATTTTTATCACATTCATAACATAACTTTAAATCTTCCGATCACAAATTCCTTCATAAACAATTCAATCATAATTTTTGGAACATATACAGTTTAACATATTTAACATATAAGAAGTCAAATATCATTATTCACATCCGACAATATTTTTGATGGGTACAACAATAATGGGCTGGCCCAAAGAAAAGTCACCGAGGTTTCCGGCCAACGTTTCTAACGGCCCAGTAAGAAGATGGGCCCAGAACCAGAAAGGCCAAGGATCGGCCAACATCGGCGTTGACCGTCCAGCGCCGCCTTTGCTCACAAACTAACTCGGCGTTGACTACCACAGGCCTTCAAAGGTTTTGCAACACCGACGGCCTATTCCATTCGTGCCCATGGCCCATCGGCTTGGTCAGCCCGCCGCTATCTTCGTTCTCCACGGGCGCGCCCAACAAGTCGACGGTCAACTCCGAGGCGTTGACCGGGCGCTCCTACATACTCAGGCCCAAATGAGGCCCTCCTACAAGAATGGGCCTGACTCACCGGGCCCATGGCCCAAATGGAGTCCAACGACGGACGCCTTTCATGAGGGCGGCCAACACTCACGCAGACGGTCAACCCCGGCGCGACCGTCCGCCTCTCTGACATCGGGCCCAAAAGCTTTCTAACAAGAATCTGCCCGACCTGCTTAGGCCCATCACCATAACAAAGCCAGCCACGATCTTCCAAGAATATTCCACGATCTTAAAGGGAATATCGCAAGATCGACGCCCTTCAAATAAGGAAGGCGCGAGATCCTTCCAACTCATTGCCAACCAAGAAACCTCAAATCTGTAAGGAAGGGAAGCTAATTTGGAAAGTGGTTGACTGTCTCATAAGAAAATAATCCACCACAATTGGGCAACAGGCATCAAATCCGTGAAGGAAGGCGGCCACGAGATCACAATGGGGATGATTCCTTCCAAAGAAGAAAGATCACCATCTTTGCCATAAAAGAGGCCCTGGATCCAACGATCCGGGGCACGCCTCTTGAATGCACACATTGACGCCTTCAAACAGGCTCTGATTCATGCTTTCTGGAAGGCTTCTTCCATACTGACGGACTCTCTCTTCTTTCAAACTGAGACAGAAAACCCTAATTGTTCTGAGAAACAAGCTCTGGTTCCTAGCAGCCAACCTCGGAAAACACAATCCAACTCCCAGGCAACGAACGGGTCCTTACGCACGTTCTCTGCCTTCCCACCATCCAGATACGAGAAAGGACTTGCGCCTTTCTGACATCTGGAGCAAGACGCTCCCTTTCTTTCGTCATTGCTTTCATTCTCTTTCAGTTCCTTCCATTGGGATTCATCGACTGAAGGCCGGAGTGTTTTCGGTGGGATTACATCCCGCCGTAAACGCTGACCTCTCGTTTGTTTTAGTGGTGTGCAGGATTCGTACTCGGTGAACGGAACCGGTTCAAACCATCCAAAAGAATCCGAATCTGTTCGAAGTCGGATCCAGGTACGCATCAATTTTAAAATATATAAAATTAATATATATAAAATATATAGATATAAACCTTAAATTTACAAATTACCTGCATACATCAAGTTAGGGTTATGAATTTCTAAAGCCAAATCAAATATAAATTTACAATTAATTCGGGTAAAATCAAAGGGGCACGGATTAGGGTTCTAATGAATGTAATTTTACATAAGATTACAAAATCGAATATCTAATCGATAAATTAATATATTCAAAGCTTGGGTATCAATATTCTAAAACTAATTTATGCAAAGGTTCCAAAAGAATCTGAAAAATTGTCTGGGTGCGGGGGTTCAAGTTCTAAGTTTAAAAATCAGTCAAAACTCCAAAATTGAGCATGAAATTCACATATGTGCATGCTCAGGTCATGCATTTCCATTATCTATGTCCGAATTTTGCATAAAATCCAAAATAATCGGTTAAATAGGGTCCGAACACGGTGAACAGTACCAGCAAGGGTTAGGGTTTCGGGATTGCACCAAATACTGCGCAAAAATCACAAATTGGACATAAAATCAATATATATAATGCATACATCATGAAAACACGAAATATAAATTTAATTGGGTATCGGAACGAGGATACCAGATGAAAATGAAATAAACGTTCATAAAAATGAAAGAGGAGAGTATGGGTGTACTTGCCTCGACCCGATCTATCACTTTTCTAACTGGTTCGAAGTCGAAATTGAACCTGAAAGCCTCCATTACCTCCTCATCTCCTTCGCATAGTTCCTCTCCTTGTCGATCGACCTCCCGCACGCTATTGCCGCTACTCCCACCAACCACCGCGGTCACCGCCGGCCCCGGCGAAACCCTCCTCTCCCTCTCTTCTTCCCCCCAAAATCCTCGCCTGAGCCTCTCCCCTCTTCCCTGTTTTCCTTCAGCTTTTGTTGGTTGTTATTATTAGTATTATTAGTATTCTATATATATATATATATATATATATTATACCATTTTTTATATTCAAAACCCAAATCAATACTTGGTCGATAGAATGGGCGCATCTCGGATACTGGCCCAACAAATCCAAATATCCTCCAAAATTTTATAATATTTAATTAATTTTTATCATACCCAAATTATCCAAGATAATAAATAAACAAAATTAAATCAGATAAAAATTTCAGATATTACATGTTCAGGCATGTCTTTTATTTGAGTGAATCGATCAATCCATTTTTAATATATAATAAATTGATTCACATGATAAAGTTGAAATAATTTCATAAAAAGAGGCAAACCGGTTTATAAACCGGCTAATTGAATAAACCAGTTAAGAAAATTAAAAAAAACTGAACCAGTTGGTAAACCGATAAAATTAGAAGGTTAATTGACTAGAAGCCACTTAACATGTTACCTGTAAATTTATTCTGATACTTAAAAAATTTATATAACTTGATTTTTATGATATCTAATAATATTATTCTTATTATGTATATATACCAAATTTACACATGAATAGAAACTAATATGATACCAAAAAATATAAATTTTATTTGAGATGACAAAATTAAGAAGAAAAAATAAGATTATGAATAAGGGCTTCCACTATAAAATTTTAAGAAGTAAAAAAATTGAACCAATTTTAGCAGATAGTATTTTCCTACATACCTTAGAATATTATAATATAGATTATTGTTTAAATAAGTATCGTCTTATGATTTTGGTACCATCTATCGGGAGATAATAAGTAGCACCATCCTATCTTCGGAATGTAAATAAGAAAAATAAGACCTTTAATTATGTGGATTGAACACAATCTAAATATCGATCAAATATTATATTAGGTGGTGAGGCCTATTAGCCCTAATTTTTTAAGATATGTAAGGAAAAAATGTGTTAGCAAGTAAAAAGAATTATCTATAAAAATAAGAAAGTAAATTGTATCATGAAAATATTTTGAAAGTATATATATATATTTACATATATCACGACTCTTATTCCTCTATATTATATATTTTGAATAAAATATGTATATCCTTGGCTATTATATTCTTACTAAATATTGGCTTACTCTCTTACTGTTTTGTTTTCCTTCATATATTTCGAAGGAATTCAAACTTGGTAAATAAAAGTAAAAAAGAACCATTAAATATATGATAACCAGTAATAACATAACTAGTTTTATTTAAGTGATGATGTAAGAACTTATAAATTTATAAGTATCTTAGAAAAATAAATTTTAGTATTAGTAATTTAGAAATATGTTCGCAAATCTCTTATAATTATCTTTTAAGTTTCAGTGTAATTCTTATAAGATGAATATTGGGATGTTAGTTGACATTTGTCCTTATCACAAGTTGCATTTACAGTATTATTGAATGAATGTCAGAGCTATTGATGATTGGCATAATTTTAGATTTTGTGTATTATGATTTGTTATAATTTACAGATTATTTAGGTAATCACAAGTCCTTTCGATTATAACAAATAATATTGTTGAACAAAAAGGGTAATATATATAAATAATGTTAACTATGGTTATAAAAACGTGGGATATGATAAATGGTATCAAAGAATGAATGAGGAAGATGCCTTAGGATTTGGATTGACTAATTTTATTTGAGGTTACGCCTAATTGAGTTGAAATTGAGATCAAGATATCAGTAATTTCGGGTTAAGATTTAGGATAGCTAAATTTTGATCTAAAGTCTAGAATTGATTGATTAATTTTGAGTTAAAATCTTAAGTTAGTTATTTGAATAAGCTAATATGATTAATATTTTATGATAGAATTAAAAAATGATGGAACTTGAAAGCTAAGCATGACAGATAGAAATTTTAAAATTCCAGCATATGTACTTAAAAATTTTAGAGTTTATACCCTCCTCTATATTTCTTAAGTATAATTGTAGATTTGAGAATTAGACCATGAATAATGGAAATAATACTTATGGGATTCTTTGGATATGAATATTGTACACCCTAGGTGTTCGATTTGAATCAGTAGGTATAATTGGAGATTTTTATGACATACTGAATGTTGAGGTCATATTAAAGAAGTAATTTGGTTTACGTGATATTAAAGGATAAACTAGTTTATAAATCAATATAAATTAATTGGTAAGAATAATCTAACTTAAAATTTAAATTATGAACTAAAATTATAATAAAGACAAGTCAATTGAAAGGTAAGGAGAATGAGTACTAGATTATTTGGTATACGTATCCACCTTGAAAAATGTTAAGATTACAAAGGATTCTCTAACTATGTGAGAATTTGAGTAACTTGAGAATATTATAGACGTTATGTAAGAATTAGTACTGATTTCAGAAATCACATATCAAATTGGGGGGGTACTGTCAAAATATCTTGCTATAAAGTTATTCAGTACCTTAGAATGTGCAATAAGTATTTTGTAGATTGTTAAAATTAAGACAACTAGAAATTCTCATCTAAGGCATTTTAGTCAATATATATGGATTTAGAATCTGTATCTTCATTTGTGTTTTCCGTTAAAAATCATGAATTTTACTACGGAGATATTAATATCCTTAGAATTTTCTTATTGATATTATGTTATAAATAAAAGATTAATCAGAGAAGGACAGTGAAAACATCTTGGCCATCATATTGAGATGTAATATTTGATTTAGGAATTGACATAAGAAATCTGAATTGAACTTAAATTAAGGATATTGATATTAAAGGAAGAAAGGTAATTGGGATTACTATATTCCTTTGTATCTATGGCTGACAGTCAAATAATAAAATGAATATTTTTGAGATTTTTTATTTGGATGGAAAAATAGGCCTTCTGCTAATCAGGAAAAAATCAAATTGATAACCATATCTTCGAAAGTAAAATCTCGACCTTGGAAGACAGAATGAATCGAGATAAAAAATCTTTGAGCTATTCGAGGTTTTCAATAAGTCAGAAAGATAAAATTTTGATTAGTTTTGCTTCAGATTAATGAACCACTATGATATGTATGTACCCAGATTATATTATCATACTAAGGTTCGATTCAAATTTTAAAAATCTCATTTGGAAATTTAGTCGACTTCTCCGACCATAAAATTTTGGAACAATCTTTAATTAAGAAATTTTTATGAAAATAGGAGAGCAGATATGAGGAATCTCCCTACCTAATTGAGGATGAAGATAGTGGCAAAAGTATGTAAATTTTGATGATAAAATTTTTTTTAAGGAGGATAAAATGTAATGATTGAGATTTCATAATTTATAATTCGGTAAACTAAACTAATATATATAAAAGTAATATCAATGAACGATGAAAACATAGAAGCAAAGAACTCACCCAAAAATGCGATAAAATTTTATTTATTAAAATCAACTTCAATTTCGGTTAATAAAATATAGAACCAATGATAGAGAACTAATTTGATTAACAAATTCTCAACCGATTAATAACCAAATTAATTTCGGTTGACAATATGATAACCCGATCGCCAAAATTGCCCCCGATTAACAACCAAATTTAGACCAATTGATCAAATATAATATAAATTAAATTAAGTAAAATTATATATATTACAACCCACAAACTCACACACATAAAACTGAATTTTACAAAATTCAGCAAGAAGGACCCGGTTCAGCAGCAGCCCCTATAATCATCCAAATTTTTAATATTTTCATAAAATGTTTAATCCAAACATGGCCTAATGATATCTTACACACATGTCACACTTAAAGAATTCAACAAAAATTGAGGAAAAGAAGGGAAATGGTGCATGACACCAGCAAACGAAAATCAGCAATGCTGATTTTAGCATGCCTTTCATAAATCCAAGTAAAGATTAAATATACTTTTATCAAAGAAGGACATGGCACATATGGCTTAATCCCACCCTTTATCAACATTTCAAACTTAGAAAATTAAAGAAGGAAGAAAGAAGGAAGAAAGCAAAGATGAGGGAAAGGGAGACACAGCATTAAGGAGGAGAAGAAGGAACCTGGTGCCACTAAAGCTTTCCAATTTTGTTTATCAACTAAATAAATTAATTAAAATATAAACTTTGGCATAAAAAGAGGAGAGACACGAGGCATAATAAGGAGCCAAACACATCTTTAAAATAGATTCAATAAGATAAAAGAAAATGGCAAAATATGAAAGTCCCAAAAGTATTTAAGGTAGCTGATTCAATATAGAAGAGCAGCCAGGAGTTTGCCAACGAAATAGATATATGGCAACTCTAAATTAATTTGGGAATGATTAGGCATGTTTAGCAATAGAATAAATAAGAGAAAGGAGGAAGAAAATCGGAGGTGCTACAAGGAAAAACTAGATGAAATGAAAAAGAAAAATATAACAAGAAGGAGGAACTTGGTTGGCAGTTTAAGGTTCCAATTAAATTTAAAAATAATTTCAAGCAAAAATATTTCTCCCTCTTTGATTTTTTGTTAAATTCTTGGTATTATCTTCGAATATTATTATTCCAATACTCAAAATTTATACTAAAACCATGTTAGATTAGGTAAAAATCAGAATCATGTCATATGCAAAGTCTGCTACTGAACCTTGCTGATATTCAAATTTTTCCATTCTTTATTTGATTGATTCATGTCATGAAATTTTTACTTCAAATACTTTAAGATGTTGGCTAAATCACCATCTTTTTATAAAAAAATTATTTTTCATAAAACTGGCCAGTTTGATTGAAACAAAATAGACCGTCAGATTTAATCACCTAAAAACAGAGCAACTACTGGTGCTAACTTTGACTGCTATTTTCACCAAGTTTTAGGCCGATTTAGGCTCTACAAAAATTTAGTATGATACTTCAATGAACCGGTAATATGTCATAAAATTAACGTAAATTTATCTTGAAAAATCGACTGGCCCAACCCAAAGAAAAGAAAGTATCACTGAACCGACTAGATGTAAAGTTATGTATGAAAAATTAGTATATAACTTTAAATCGGGTAAGATAAAAATTAAATATTTATATAAGTCGGTTTAAAATTTTGTGCTAATTCTGAAAATATATGGAACATAATTTTTCATGGCGATTTGCCCACTGAACCATTTAGAAAACCTGAACTTGCCAGTGAACCAACTGCAGTATCAGTTTGGCATTTCTGCCAAATCTAAGTGGACCGGTTAAATTTTTATGGAAAATTGGTCACATACAGTATGTTAAGATAGTAAACTAACTAAATATCAAAATGGACCGGTTAATTACGAGGTGTATTGGCTGTTGAAGTAAGGTTGAGAATCGATTTTAACAAACCGGTTCAGCTCTTAGTTCTTGGCTGAAATGAGTGGACCGGTTCATGTATGTATTTTATTTAAATAAACCGGCCAATCCATTTTTGATACATAATAAGTCATTCCACATGATAAAATTGGAAGAATTTCATAAAAATTGATAAACTAATCCATAAACTAGCTAATTGAATAAACTAATTAAGAAAATTAAAATAAAACCGAACCGATTAGCAAACCAATAAAATTAAAAAATTAATAGACCAGAAGCCACTTAACATATTGCCTATAAACTTATCTCAGCAATTAAAAAATTTTATGTTGTTTGATTTTTATGATATCCAATAATATGATTTTTGTTATGTATATATACCAAATTTATACATGAGTGAAAACTAATATGATACCAAGAAAATATAAATTTTTTCTGAGATGAGAAAATTAAGATGAAGAAGTTAGATTATAAATAAGGATTTTCACTACAAAATTTTAAGAAGTAAGAAAACTAAACCAAATATTTATTTCAGCGGATAGTATTTTCTAACATGTATTAGGATATTATAGTATAGATCGTTATTTAAATAAGTATCGCTTTATGATTTTGGCCGCATCTATTGGAAGACAATAGGTAGTACTATACTATCTTCGAGATATAAATAAGGAAGATAAGGCTTTTGATTGTGTGAATTGAATACAATTGAAATATCGATCAAACGCTTCATTAGTTGTTAATACCTACTCGCCCTAATTTTTCAAGATATGTAAGATAAAAATATGTTGGCAAATTAAAAAAATTATGTGCAAGAATAAGAAAGTAAATTGTATCATGAAAATGTTATAAAATTATATATGTGGTTTTTACATACATCACGACTCTTCTTTCTCTATATGATATATTTTGAATAAAATATGTATGTCTTTAACTATTATATTCTTATTGAGTATTTGGCTCACTCTCTTACTATTTTTTTTTCCTTTTAAATATTTTGTAAGTGATTAAACCTGATAAATAAATGTAAAGAAGAACCATTAAATATCGATGATTAATAATAATGTAACTAGTTTAATTTAAGTGATGATGTAAGAAGTTATAAATTTATAAACATCTCAGAAACATAAATTTTAATATTGGTAGTTTAGAAATATATTTACAAATCTCTTATGATTATCTTGTAAGTTTCGGTGTAATTCTTATAAGATGAATATTAGGATATTAGTTTGTACATATCCTTATCATAAGCTGCATTTACATTATTATTGAATGAATGTCAAAGTCATTGATGATTGACATTATTTTGGATCTTCTGTATTATAATTTGTTGTGATTTACAGATTATTAAGATAAGTACACATCCTTTCAATTGTAACAAGTAATATTATTAAACAAAAAGAATAATACATATGAATAAAGTTAATTATGATTAAAAGAACGTGGAACGTCACAAAAATTATTCGTAACTCTTTGAATTGTAGATTTTAGACTGATATTTTTCAATTTCTAAACTTTTTTTCGAGAGTCACACTGTGTGAAGCATTTGGGTGCTGATGTTATCAAACTCTTAGTCTCTCTTATTTTACGAGTTACTTATTCTGATTTTGCTACTTCAATTTATTCAGATGGTTGAGATCTACTGCTGTTATTCTTTTTTCTGCTTGGCCGTTAGATTTTCATTTTGTCTGCTCCCAATTTTTTTTCTAGATCGATCACAGCCTGCCTTTTGATTTTTCGTGATTTTTTGGTCTTTGTAGACGTTGTCTTACAAATTATGTGCTCTTTCTATAATTTCTTTTTCATTAATTCAATCCTACTATGTTTATAAAAAAATTAAATTATAAAAAATATATATGCATTTTCCATTAACTTAAATTAAAACAACAAATTATCAATTCTATTGATGTAAAATATGGGACTGAATAAGGTTTTAGTTCCATACCAAATGTGCATAGAGCCCCATGCCAATTGTTGACTTCATTAGCGAACTATCCCGTTAGATGATGATATATTATCAATTTTACGATACCATTCTTATATAGTATAACATATGATATATTTTTATTATTTTTACTCAATATATTAAATAAAGTGTTAAAAAGATTCAACAATAACAACTTGAGATAGAATAATTTTAACCCCCTAAAGTCTTTTAAAAATATTATTTATATACATAATTATAAATTAATCTATCAATTGTCAAAATTATGTGTAGGTCTCATATTATTTAAATTTTTACTCAAACTAAAAATAATAATTTTAATATAATTTATGTACAAGTGGGTGTATAAATAATATTAATTGAATAAAAGTTATAGAAAAGGTAGAAATGTTATTTATTTTAATAATTATAGAATAATTAGATGAGAAAATAGTAATTTAAAAAAATGATTTGTTGTGGTTTCCATGCTAAGGATATATTTAAATTTCAAATAAAATGAGAAAATAAAGTTAAAATATAATATTTTTTTAAAAAAACTTTATTTATATTTATAAGATTTTTTTTTTTCTGTTTTGTGGGTACAAACTTTCAAAGGCTTAGGGCCCATGGTCTTGGCTACACTCTGAGGTTCATAGTTTTGGACTGGGCTTCAGCATTTATTATGGGCTTCAAATGGGCTAGCTCAGAACTTGGCTCAGGTACTATAATCATTGTCCCATATAATAAAACATATATTTAATAATTTATTAATATAATTAAATAATATAATCTTATATAATTTTATTATATTTTATTAGATATTATTTTTCTTAATTAATTAATCTTTGATAAAGAAATAATATTTATGTAATTAAAGAATCGATTATCATCTTATCCCATAAACGATAGAATATCTATTATTAATTAAGAATAATGATTATCGATTTTTCTGAATAATACATGTTCAAATTTTCTGAATTAATATATATTTATAATATTTATTTTGGTATTTAAAATCATATCATAAAGTAACAATTCGAGTGGTACGTATAAATTTTTAATTTTTCTTTTATGATATTTGTTACAAGCATTTTTTCTTTGTTTTTTATTTTTTCTTTTGGCTCTACAAATTATTCATTAAAATTATTTACAGTTATATTTAAATTATTATTGAAAAAAAAGAAGTTCTGGATAATTGGATCGAAAATAAAACAAGCAAATAATGTTAATAATATCATTTTTACTTGTTTATCATTTTTAGTGGTGTGACCACCAATTATTTATTTAGGTTAAATAAATAAATAGATAACTTTGAATTGAGTTTCTCTTATGAATGTTAATTTATATATTTTATTAACTTTTTTAATGTATTAACTTAAGCAATTCCATCATTATATTTTCAAAAGTTGTTGCAATTTCTAAATTATCTTGCAATTTTAATGTGTAGGTGTTCTTATTTTGATGTCCGAAGAGGGTTAATATTAAGATATAAATCATCAAACTTTTCTAATAGTTAAACTTCTATATAAAATTAATACAATAGTATAATAACAGAGTCATTTTAATAAAAAAATTTATAGTTTAAATATGGTGAAATATCAATTTTGAATCAGTTTAATCTTAAGTACATAACAATTTGAGTATTTATTGAACCAGTTGAGCTTAGTTCATTTATATTTTTATTATAATTGAGAAATTACTTAGTTGTGATTTAAATGTCATTAATTAAACAAATCAACAACCTCTTGTCTAACTCTAATTTGGACCAATAAATTTGAAAAAACAAAAACAAAAATAAGCTTATATGATATTTACAAAATATTATCATCTACATCAAAATCTTCCTTCTTGCTCATCTTAACTAATTACTTCTATTTCTCTCTTCTATATGATCTTAACCTATAAAGTAACATGAAATAAAGATACAAGGTTAAATTTGCTCAAAACCCAAAGTTATCGATATAAATTAAGACATTTCTAGGTACAATTTAGGTAAAATAATTGTGGGTTTTTTTTTTTTTTTTATTCAAAGAGAGATCATGGCTAAGCTTAAGACATGGTTTTTTCTCTTCTAGTGCTGTCTGGTTTGTGATCGAGAAGGGAAGAAGAAGGAGAAAGATATGTAACGGTGGTATGGTGAGAGAACTCCGATAGCATCTGAACCACCTCTCTCATGGTCGGCCGTTCGACACTGTTCTCCTGAACGCATTGCATGGCGATGAAGAAGAAGTGCTTGGCTTCGTCTAGGGCTACTGTCGTAGTTAGCCTCGGATCAAGGATGCTTAAAACATGGATTTTGTTACATTTCGTTGCTATCTTGCACCATTGGACGATGTCGACGCCTTCGTCGAACTCACCGACCGGACGACGGCCGGTCAGCAGTTCAAGCATGACGACCCCAAAACTGTAAACGTCACTCTTCTCATTCACCCTCAAGGTGTATGCGTATTCTGCAATAAGAAATATTTTAAATAAATAAATATATAATGAAAATAAATCCTAAATTTTTTTATATTTTCATTATTAACTTTAGATTTGATATTAATTAAATAATGGGTAAATTTTAAGCAACATGATAGCAAACATGTAACATTGAAAAATTCCAAAAGGGCCAAAAGAATTTAAAAAAAAAATGTCTATGGTATGATATTAATACTAAATGGAAGCAGGGGTCCTGCACCGCAGAAAGATGCGGCACAGAGGGCCTGTGCCGCGTGATGGGGGCCGTTGGATTTTCATCCGACGGCGCCCATCACGATATGCTTTTTTTTTATTTTAATATATATTTTTTTAAAAAAATTATATTAATACGGGGACCGTCGGATGAAAATCCAACAGCCCCCTCCCTACGGCATTAGCCCTGCGCCGCAGAGCTGCGGTGCAGGCCCCTCGTTCCAATACTAAATCAACAGTAAGCTATAGAAGCAAGAAAAATTAAAAATTAAATAAATTTGAAAATTTTTTGATATTTTTTTATTTATATATAAAGATTTAGATACCTCCTTAAAATTTTGTTAATAAAACATGAAAAATAGAATTTATATATTAAAATATAGATTTACTAATATTAAAATTATTAAAATTAATATAAAGAGAAATATAATAAAAAAATAAAATTTATATCTATTTTTTGTATTTTTAATATAAATAGATTATTAAATAAATAAATAAATAATATTTTCCGATGTAAAGTATTCTTTAAAATGTTTGGAAGATCGATGGTGATGTTATTTATTGTCAATTTTTTTTCCTTAAAATATTATATTTTCTAACAACTTGAAATAATTTCTAAAAATTTTTAAAAAAGAAACGTTGAATTAGAAAATTTAAAACAAAAAAATAATTTAAAAAAATATTTTTGTATTAACTGTAATTCCCGATGGATGAATTTTTGGTTCTGGGTCCCACTGCCTTCTGACAAACGTCAGTGAGCTTTCACGCTACTCTAGCTGTCACACTAGACATCACCGACATACGGGGTCACGACTGGTCAGATCATGACACTCCTCTCTCTCTCTCTCTGGGGACAGCTTCTTCCTTTTGTGGATTACGAGAAAATTCTTATAATTAATTATAAATAATAAATTAAGAGTTTAAAATATAATTTTTATTATATAAGAAAATTGACAAATTTAAAAATATTATCTTAATAAATTATTTTTTATATAATTAATTTAAATATTTTTTATTGATAATCTAAAAGTATATTATTTAAAATAATTTATTTTTTTATATAAATGTGAATTTAAAAAAAAAATATTTTTATTTTATGAATCGATTAAATTCGGTCAGATTTTAATTATAAAAAAAATATTATTATAAACGGATTAAATCAATCCGATTGAATGTTTAGTTTGAATCCGAAACCGATTTTTTTTTCACGGGCGGGGCATTTGCGACTGATTTATTAGGCGGTAAAACGAGCTGTCACTTCAGCGGACGAGGGTTTATCCGACACGGTGCTTCCCACCACAAGGCGGCACACTGTCCCCACGAGGACCGTCGATCTTGGGATCTGCGCTGCACTGATTTTTTACTGGTTGGATTGGACACCAAAATCGTCACATTGCTTTCTTTAATCCACATTGAATCACCCTCTTTTGAGACCTTCAAGATTGATTCCTACTCTTTTTTTTTTTTAATTTATTCTTAATTTTTTATTAAGATTGTATTTATTATTTTATAAATTTATTAATATAAATAAAAAATAAAATATTGAAAATATCCAATATAAAAATATTTAAAAAAATATTTAAAAAGATTATATTTTGATAATTAATTATCTATTTGTTCAAATTTCCTATTTCCGTTATTATTTTAATAGGCCGGAAAAAGGAAAACGAAGACGGCAATCAGAAAGGAGAGGAAGGTGATGGAAGGATGATATGTTTACCTGGGGCAATGTATCCGTACGAGCCGGCAATAGCCGACATGCATTCCGATGTGCCGCCGGCGGTCAAGAACTTGGCGAGCCCAAAATCGGCGACGTGTGCCTCGAAGCTCGAATCCAAGAGTATATTATTGGACTTGACGTCGCGATGAACTATCAAAGGGTGACAGTCATGGTGGAGATAGCACAGCCCCCTGGCCGCCTCAACGGCGATTTTGTACCTCAAATGCCAACCCAAAAAGGAGCACCCTCCTCCGCAGCCGCCGCCGACCTTCTTCTTCTTAACGCTGTGCAATGCCTCCCCTAAGCTGCCGTTCTTCATGTACTCGTATACTAGAAGATTCGACTGCTTATTCGAGCAAAAAGCAATCAACCTCACAATATTCCTGTGCCTGATATTCCCAAGCGTTTGAATTTCTGCCCTAAATCCATGATCATGGCTGTCCGGGCCGAAACCCAGTAGCTTTTTCACGGCAATTTCTTCGCCATTAGGCATCTTTCCATGGTAAACAATACCCGCGCCTCCTCGACCGATCACATTGCCATCTTTAACGCATTCGAGGATGTCAGAAACCGTAAATTCAACTTTCCCAAACACGGTCATTTTCCACGAGGAACTACTATCTTGGCCCTTCTTGAACGATTTCGCCTTGATTAACGCCGCGAAAGCAAAAATCAGAGAGCAAATAAGGAAACCGAATGCCAGGAACAGCTTGAATTCCCTGTCGGATTTTCCAGCCGGATCGGCCGTTTGAGTCAACTTGCACGGGTTGTTGAGGAGGGATCCGCAGAGTTGTGGGTTGCCCGTGAAGGAGCTGGCATTGAGAAGGGAGAATTGACCGGGTTCGGGTAGTCTACCCGAGAGTTCATTGAAGGAGAAATCGGCATTTGTTAGGCTCTTCATCGATCCGATGGATCTGGGTATGGGTCCATCAAAATGGTTTCTGGACAAATTCAAGTAGTTGAGAATCCGGATATCCGAAATCTCGGGTGGAATTTGACCCGACAGGTTGTTCTGGCTCAAATCAAGGAATGTGAGATGGACGCAGTTTCCAATTTCGGGTGGGATTTGACCCGAGAGGGAGTTTTTACTAGCATCAAATTTGAAAAGTAGTTGCAGTTTTCCTATAGAGGGTGGAATTGCTCCAGAGAATTGGTTTCCACCGACTGAAAGGATTTGGAGGGAGGATAAATTCGAAAGCGAAAACGGCAAAGAACCAGAGATGAGATTGTTGGAGAGATCTAGCTGCTCTAATTTTACAGGCTTTGATGAACTATCACCATTTTCAGATAGATTTCCAGAAAGATAATTACTCTGCAGTTCCAATAAGTTGAGCTGAGGCAAGTAGATGAAGCCATCAGGCAGGCTGCCGTTCAAGTAGTTTTGCCCCAACCTCACTCTAACTAGGCTAGAACAAGTCCTCAGGGTTTCAGGGACAGGCCCAAAGAGGAAATTCTTAAAGAGAATCAAGATCCTGAGTTGATTAGAAGCGCACAAGTTCGGTGGGATCGTACCAGTTAGCTTGTTCGACGACAAGTCGAGCTCTTGGAGCTTCCCATTTCGGCCCAGATTCTGAGGAATCATTCCTGTGAAGTTGTTCATCCATAGCCCCAGAACTTTTAAGTCTGGTAATTCAGCGAAGTAGTTGGGGATCGACCCATGTAATCGATTCAGGAAGAGATTAATGAGCCCTAATTGCTTGAGATTGACGAACTCTGATGGGATTTCCCCTGTTAATGCATTGTTGGAAAGATCAAGATTGATCAAATTTGATAGGTTGCCTAATTGCCATGGGATAGGACCTGAGAGTTGGTTAAAGTCCAAGTAAAGGGTGTCAAGAAGCTTCAAGTTTCCCAATTCTGGTGGAATTTGGCCGTCTAGTCCACAGTTTGAGAGATCCAAGTGAACTAGATTCACCAATTTTCCAAATTCTTGGGGAATCCCACCTTCGAAAACATTGTAGTATCCCAAATAAAGCTCCCTCAAGTTGGTAAGGTTTCCCAAATCCGTTGGGATTCTCCCACGAAGATCATTTCCTGCGAGGAAAAGGTACTCGAGGCCAGCTATATGTCCATAACTCGAAGGGATTTCACCATGGAAATAGTTCCCACCGAGATCCAAGTGCTTGAGCTTCTTCAATGTCAAGATACCGAGCGGAAGGGGGCCGGACAAGTTGTTGTCATTAGTATCGATCACCTCCAAGTCAGCCAAGCTCGAGTAGTTCCAATCTAAGCTTCCATTGAACTGATTGTTTGAGATGTTGAGGAACTTCAGGCTGCTGAAGTTTCCCATCTGGATGCTGCCCGTTAAGTTGTTTCCTGCCAAAGATAGGTGGAGGAGCTCTTCCAGTTGAAAAATGGCAGGCGAAACAGAGCCGGAGAGGTTCAAATCTGTTAAGTCGAGGGAGATAACTCGGCCATGAAGGCATCGGACGCCTGCCCAAGAGCAAACCGAGTTCGAATTGGAAGACTCCCAGCTGTCTAATGCTGGGCTAGTGAACTCGAAACCTTGCTTGAGGGAAAGCAATGCATGGAAATCAGCTAAAAGGGTGGATGAAGAAGAGAAGCTTGTACTTAAAACAGAAAGCAATGTGAAAACAAAGAAAGGGACCATCTTCTTCTTTGAGGAAGAAATTTCCATGGAGTTTTGAAGGAGTTGCAGAGTAGAAAATGGGGGTTTTGTTCGAGTGTTTGGATTTTAAGTGAAAGGGTAGCAAAGTGACCGGAATCAGGGAAACTTCATGTGTGTATGAACTCAAGGAATCAAACATCTTCATAAATAAAAGGAGTATTCAACATTCTATGAAAGAAGCTAAATCACGCCTTTTATCCCTTTTCCTTTCTCTTTCTCTTTCTCAAGTGAGAAAGAAGAATAAGGGTTCTTGCTAAAATAGGGATTTTTGGTGTTTGTGAATTCTATATCTATTGAGCAAGAATTTTTTTTTTAAAAAAAGGGAAAATATTATTTTTAATTAAAAAAAGAAAAAGAAAAGAAGCCGTTGGGTAACAGAAATTTAAAGTGAAATTTCAGATTAGGGGAGAAAAAGAAAAGCTGGTGCTCCATATCTTTATCAAATCTTTGAGACAAAAATGCCCTTTAGCTTTAATCAAAGCCTAGTCTTTGCTCTTTTGTAGTTTTCTTTACTCAGAGCGAGAGAGAGAGAGAGAGCGTGGAATTGCACTTTCCATCAGAGGTAAAATGGCGGAAATATCCTCAGTCTTTATGGCGAATGACGACTGTGTCTCTCATAAGTCATGATTTTGATCCTATGAAAATAAATTAATCAAGCAATATGCAGGATAAAGAGGGAAGTGGGGTCAATCATCTAAAATATATTTTTTGAAAAACATATATATATATATATCCATCTAAAATATATTTTTTTTCAGAAATATATATATATATTTATCTTTTTTTCTAAATATAAGCGTTAGATTATATCGATTTATTTGGTCAAGTAAATAATTATTATTAGTTATTTAAATTCTATCTCAATTCAATTAAGAAGAATTTCATATCCATTAGAAATCAAATTAATTAAAACACAACCAAAAAGGATTTCATAATTGGCTCATTTAATCTTAGTGGTATGCTTAAATAAAAGGGCTGCGTGATTTATAAAGTTTTCGTATAATGTCATTTAAAAATATAAGATATACATAAACATTTTCCATATAATATAAAAAAATTTATAATTTAAACTTGTAACCCCTGTATAATTATATAAAGTAATTATATTATTATGTGAGCACTTATTTTATAGTGAATATGTCAAAACCTAAAGAATAACTCAATAGTATTAGATTTTAGGTTACTTTTAAGTGTTATAATAAATTGATGGTTATTGGAAGGACGCGCAAAATTCACAAGTAGTACATTCTGATAAAAATGTCAAGGGTTGAATGATACTTATGTGAGAGTCAACCGAGAATTTGTTGGATATCGTTTGAGCAATTAAAAAAATTAAAATGTCACACAATATTCATACTAAAATCGACTAATAAGTTATCAAAAGACAACACTGTGACACATAATGGCCATTTGAGGAACACACATGCACTGTTTATTTAGATAAGTAATGTTGAATGTATGTTTGAAGAAAGTACGTGCATAGTTTGTTTAGAAAGATCACACATAATATGCATTTGCGGGGTATTTGTACATTATTTGTTTAGGGCGTCACACCTGATGTGCATTTGATTAGTACACGTGCATCAGGACTAATATAAAATCATAGTTGATGTAATTTTACGTATTTAAAAGCATTTTCTCATACAAGAAGTACCCTATAAAGAGAGAATGGAAAGAGATTTGGCATGCAATTGAGATTTAGTTTTAGTTTTATTTTTTTGCTAAAATCAAATATATTATTCTAATATTGATTTTTAGAATGTATTATCTTTTAGTTATTCTTATTTATTGTTATATTTTTTTTATGAGTTGTCAAATGTATTGAGAGAATTTGTATTCAGTCATCATTCATTACAATTTGTAGTAAAGAAATTTTAATGGAGATTATTTATAATTGGTACTATTTTATAATAAACTTGTTTAAAATTTATCTTATTATTTTCTCTTGATTTGAATGATTTTTTATATTAAAAATATTTTAAATTGTTATACTTTTTTATATTATGAGTTTGGTAATTTACATTAGATGAGAAATTTAAATTTATTTTGCTATACCGAGAATAAGAATTTTGGTCGAATTTCAACAAAGAGGATTCAACTACAATAATTTTTCTTACCATATAAGAATTTATTTAGTTAATTAGTAAATTTCTCACCACATTATGTCAACAATTAACGAGTTTAGAGAGATTTCCTCTCATCATGCTCTAAGTTTTAATATAGACAACCCTTAAAACGTTAAGTCTTTAGTTTTCTTGATATATAAACAAAGCCAATACTTTTATTAAAAATTTATTCAATGTGAATTTTGGCTAGTATCTAATCAATGAAAAGATTTTTTTTTTTAATTTATCTTAATTGTTTATTTTTAAATTTTTTTCTAAAATCAAACAAACACTTAAATATTCCTATAATCAAATAGAAACTTTTTAAAAATTTTAATTATTTTTTATTTTATTTTCCATTAACATACAATAAAAATTTATCTTTTTTTTTTTTTTTGTATTAATTTATTTTCTTTAGATCTCTTTAAAATTAAATAGATCCTACCTAATAATACTCTCAAGAGTCGGTCAAAAAAAAAAAAAAAGAAAATACACATTATCATCGTCATCATCTTCTTCTTTTTTAACCCATTTGTTCAGTTGGAGACATGCTTCTGCAATTGCCAGTGGTGGCAGTGAGTAGCTAAAAAAAAGATGATTATTATTAATATATCATTACTCTGTCTTCGTCTTCTTCTTCCTCCTTTCATGAAATCATCAAATTATAATTATCTAAATTATAAGGTTGCTTGGGAATAAGGACCCAAGTGGACAAGCTTTGAACCCCATCTCGTCCACTTTATTTCTTTATCTCCTTCCATGGCCAACTTTCAGTGCTAAAATAAAATGGGTGTGAAATTTGAGAGAGCTTTTCAATTAAGAAGAAGAAGAAGATGGTCGTGGAATAGTCTTAAAGAGAGGTCTGAAAAAGTAAAAGCTAGCTAGCTAATCGTGCTTATAATCTTGCTTTTAATTACTCTTGTGTAACACTTTATTTTTTTCTTAAAAAAAAAAAAGCAACTAGGAAAACTTGATAGAAGTATATTATGCACACAAAATACGTAGAAAAAAATAGATCAAATATATCTCCAGACATGTTTAATCAAGCACCGTTGGTGATCAAAATTGAAAATGAATTAAAAAAGATGAGATTTTTTTATTATAATTTTAACCTAATTTTTTGTGGCTATACTAATAGATATACAGGTCTCATATGTGTATATATATAGATTAGAGATTAATTTATTTTCTCCATGAAACCTATTCATATTCCTCTCATAAAGGAAAGTAACCTCCACCATAAAGATAAAATAAAACATATACTAATTATCATCAATATTTGATAACATGAACCTCATGTTTGATTGGAGGAAATAATGTGAAAATAAAATTTTTATTCCCAATAAATATATATTCTTCCATTTGATTACAAATTTAGCCAAAAATAAATATTTTCGTGAAAATATTTATTCCCACATATGTGAGAATGATTATTCCCACATAATAATAATAATAATATTATTATTATTATTACTACTACTATTTACTATTTTTACCTTAATCCTCATACTATTCTACAAACTAAATAATTAAATATTAATTTTTATCTTATTCTATTCCAATAACGAAATATGAGAATAATAATTTTAACTCTATTCTCATCCTATTCTATTCCCTGAGAATAAATATTCTATTCCTACCTTATTTCATTCCAACAATCAAACGTACCAGAAAGATCAATATTATTGATTATGAGAATTCTAACAAAAAAATAATATCAAGAATTGTTCTTTTTTCAATATGATATGAATTTTTTGGTTAAACAGGCATTTAAAAAATAATATTTTTTGCCTTGATTTTGAGCTTATTAGATTAAATTTGGATATCTGCGCGATACTCCTCTATCATTAACTATGAGAATTTGAAATAAATTTGGAGTATATCTCTTCATTTGTGAAGCCAAAGTTAGAGCATTATTAATCGAATATATGACTTCAATTCTAATAGTGTCCTATCAAATTGCATTGCCAACTATACTAAAGGCTACAAATTACACATAGCGCTTTTCACATGGGAAAGAGTGCTCTTGTAGCATTGGCTTGCTTTCGCTTTCTCTATCTTTGTGGTTGTGGAACGAGAAGAATCCATGGCCTCTCTTTCAAATACATGAAAATTTGTGCATGCCCTGATTACTTTTTTAAAAACATATTTAAAAACAATATAATATTTTATTTATTTTATAATCAATTTTTATATAAACATATTAGTATAAATCAATAGATAAGATATTATATTACCTAAAAATACTTCAAATATGTCTAAATAGTTTGATTATGCCCTTCTATTTTTGAATTGAAGATGGCAAGGGGAGGGGGGGAAATTAAAGGCATGCATAATTCTTTTGAGGTGTCCCTATCTTTTTTCTTAGTGGTCAGGCCTGCCCTTTTGAAGGGTCACTCTTATACGTGGCCCACGTCTTCTCAAATATGTGTTCTTCATGCTTAAACAATTGGTGCAAGATACACTCCACTGTAAGTAGTAATTGAAGAAAGTTAAGCATGTATTAGTTGAAGAGGTTTTTTTAAACACAAAAGAAGGATTACTGTGCTTATTTTATAAGTTTGGAACAAATTTTTAAATACAAAATTTTATATGTAAAGATTATATATCAAGTAAGTTTAGACAGATAATAATAGCAGTTGAATTTATAATCATATACGCAACCTGTTGTTGTCGTAGGTTTTTTCCCATTAGATACCTAAGATCTTTTCTGTGATATTTATTTGTTAGATTGTTTCAAAAAATTAGAACATAAAAGTTTTTGCAACTATCATATGACTTTTTGGCTTTCATGAAAAAATGGCGAGTTTTTAGGCAACATCAATACAAGTTTATACTCGAGTGAAATCCTTCGTAAAGCTTTTGTGGTGGGTTTGTGCTAATAATATTTGAAAATAAGACCATTTTTCATATAAATTGAATTCAATTGTACAGTTAGACACATTTTTTTTATCAATTTTTTTTTACATTAGAAAATAATCACTCAATGGGGAGAAGGATGTGAAAGGATAAAAAATGTATGAATTATCCTCAAATCTGAATGATGATCTCTGATAATTTTTTCTATTTTTTTAGTATATTTTATTGAATAATGTATAGAATATATTTATTGATTTAGAATTTTCTTTCATTCCTAGTGCGTGTAGATCTCATTTTCCCACTTAAAATAGTAAAGAGTTATGAGTAAAGCTATACTGAAAAAGTAGAGCATTTTCTACTCTAATTTGTACCATAAGAGTGGGTTTTGAATAACTTTTTCTATTGACAATGAAATATTATTTAGATGTAAAATCCCGTGATTTATTTCTAGTTGTGGAAGAAATTTTCTATATAAATATCGCATGTTTATCCTTATATATAGATTGTATATTGGGTTGTAAACATAATGACTATATGCAAATAATATAGTAGTTTAGACATAATTTGTAATAATTTGTAAGGTTTGATTAATTTTTTTTATCAGAAATTTTCATGAAATTTCAACAGTTCATAGTTGATGAGTTTTAATGGTCAATTTTAGCTAAAACTAAAATACGATAAATATTTAAAAAAAAAGAAAAGGGAAAAAAAAAAGAGAGAGAAAGAATTAGCAAGATAAGCATCCTTTTCTGAAAGGAGAAATGAAGCATCCTCTCACCACTTTCGGCAATCCTCCAAACCTCTCTTTTCACATGATTTAAAAGGTATTTATCAATTAAAATAGAAACAGCACTATCATTTTGAACTTAGGTAATATTATAATCTAATAACATTGTATAATTTATATTTAAATTATACCAAAATTATCTATACGAGTTAATATAATCGATAAGAACGACCTAGATAATTAAAATCTTATAAATGAATGATTTAATTTTAAAATCAAAATCATTATTGATTTGGCTTATATTGTAGTGTGCTTTGATTCATATGACAGTATGTGTAATTATTATTAGACCATTATATATACTGTAATCTTTATTTAATTATCAATGTTAGACAAATAATTAAACTGTCAAGTTAATTTACTAACAATAACATGAAATATATTCGTATTTTATAAACAAAAAGAAAAAAAAAATCACTACTTATACACTTGTGATTGGGATAATCAATCAACTAATAGCAAAAGTAAATAATCAATTTCTTAATTTTTTTGGTGTTATTTTTTAATTAATGACTAAATTTATTAAGAAAATAATTTTTTAATAAAACATAATTAAATTATGTGAAATTATAATATTTAATTATATTAATAAATTATTAAATATATATTTCTTATTATAGGATAATTGAAATATATGTGTATATTTTTGGCTTGCATCTTGAATCATGCAATGGAGAAGAACAAAGAGAAAATCATGCAGAAATCTACAAAAGCTATCTAAGCAAGTAAAGAAAGATATGCCAAAGCATTGCCAAAGTTAATGGGATGACCCACCTTTCAAAAGCATTGCCATCCAAAGAAATTTCAATCTTTTTTTTTTTTTTTAGATTTTCTAAAGGGTAAATTTCAAATTACAAACAACCAAAAAGTTGTAGTGATAAGTGTTAGAATTCAATACAAATGAGCACAGTAAATGCTAAACAATTAGTACTAAAATAAAAAAATTTCTTCTTTTATATTGAAAAAAATATCAGAAGTATATCTAAAATAATACATTATACAGTATTTAATTTTATAATATTTGGTATCTAAAATCTGTAACTACAGAAGTAACGAGAAATATAATAAATATACTATTAAATGATAATTTGACATACTTAATGTGTATGGTGAGAAAGAAATACACATAAATTATAAACTCTAAACTTTAAATATTAAATATCACAGAAAAAAATTACTATAAAGAAAAATGAGAAAATTATTATAATTTTTTTTTATGATGTAATTTTAAAGTTATGAAATCTATTAGTATATCATCAATGAAATTTGGCATCATCTATGGGTCAAATAACATTAAATGATGATCTATTTATATGAAAAAATCTCTATAAAATTAACTAATTAAGAAAAAATATTACAATATTTTGAAGGAAAGTAGACTCATCCTTCCACTATTTACATCTTTTTACCTGTTATTTTTAAAAATAAAAGAGATAGGAAATAAAAAAATATTTTTCTTCTTTTATTTAGATTTTCATAGAAAATTACATAAAAAAGTAAAATTTTAATATGAAAGTATTCTTTTCATTTAGTTATCAACAATAATATAAAGAGAAAAAAAAAATATCCTTTTTAGGGGTATAAAATAAAATAAAAAAATGGGATATTATAAAAAAAAAGAATTTTATTTCATATTTTTCATGATATATTTTTTTCTTATAAGCAATATTTTAGAACATATTTTTCTCTATATATTTTTATTTAAATTTTCCACAAATGAAATAGGTTGATATATTTTTCTTTTTGATATATAAAAACAAAAATAAATAGGGATTTTCTTAATATTATAAAATTTAAAATATCAAATATATATATATATGTATAGCTTTATCCTTCATATCATAATAGGTTATTTTCTTTTTTAAATAAATAAATTTATAATAATAAAATAATTATACTATTATATTTTAGAGACTCATTTTCCACGTGGCAGTTGACATTACGCTTGCTGATTTTTTGCTGGCAATGGTGGAAATCCACGTCTGTTTCAAATGGCTCTGTCTACTCCCTGTCACATTATCATTGCACATAGATTTAATGCTTTAAGTTTTTTTTTTTTTTTTTTTTTTTCTTTTAGATCTTTTTTAAATAAAAGATATAAACACCATCCCGCAACATGTGTTAAATTTTTTTAAAATAAAAGATATATTTTTATATAAAAATATTTTTTAATATGTGTTAATTTTTTAAAAAATATGGAAAATTTTTTTAATAAATTGTATTTTTTATGAATAAATGGAGGGTAAAAAAATGACTAAGATAAAATTGAGGTAAAACTAAGTAAATATTCAAATTAATTAATATTAAAGAATCAACAACTAATGGGATTTGGTATATTGTTTATTTTTTCTAAAATATTTATTAAATTAATTAAATAAGTATAATTTTATCAAGGAGATATTTAAATTTTATATTTAACGTATTCCGTAAACAAAGCATATTTTATTAAAAAATTATTAAATCTATTCAAAAATATATTAACAAAAAAATTTTTTAAAAATACATCTATTCAAAATGTATCATTTAATAGAAAGAATATGATATTTTTTAATAGATATATCTGTTTAATGTATATATTTTTAGGTAAAAAAAGTATCATTCTGATAATTTAAAAATAATTTTATTTTTTTATAAAAAGATATTCATGATCACCATTATGGCATGTTTTGTTGGAGCAAATAAGAAAGAATATAATTTCTATTCATTGGGAATAGAAATTTCTCTGTTTGATTGTAAATTTAATCAAAAATAAATATTCTCTAATAATTATTATTTTTACATATGTGAAAATAATAATTTATACTTCTTATTATTAATATTATTATCATTACTATATATTATTATTATTATCACTATTTATATCTTATTCCTTATACTATTTTACAAATTAAATAATAAAATATTAATTTTTATCTTATTATATTCTAACAACTAAATATGTAAATAATAATTTTAATTTTATTATCATCCTATTCTATTTTTTAAAATAATTATTATGTTTTTATTTTATTTCATTTAACAATTAAACACGTCATTATAGATTGCTTTGTCTAGTTGGATGCGACCTATTTTTTCATACTTATAATTTATAAATTATGAAATATTTAATAAAATAACTTACATATTATCTGTTATTATATATAAAAAAAACCAATATCCTACGTCACCAAGCATTCCAAATCCATCGTGGCATGACGTGATGTGATGTTATCCACAATCATGCAATGAAAATTAGATACGTAGTATCTTGAGTATCGTCACATTGGTTCTTCTTCTAAAGTGATAGGACAGGCAATCATGCCAAAAAATAATTAATTTAAATTGTAAATTGATCGATATTAATTAAATTTATTAAAATTAATTTTAATATTTTAAAATAATATATATATTATATTATATTTTATAAAATATATAGACTTAAACTTATTATAAATTTTATATATATTTAAAATATATAAATTTAAACTTTTAAAAATAAAAAGAAGACAGATATACATATGCCAATCAATATATTATAATATGCAACTATTATAGTAAATGTTAAGATATTTCATTGATATTATGGTCTTTTAATATTGATACATATGGATGGATATTTCTATTTACAGTGATACACATCTCAATAATTTTCATTTTAGATTATAAAAATCCTATATCAACTGATACTAAAGTATCACTGTACTTCCATTTTGGTAACAGGAAGGAACTTTTGAATGGAGCAATGTAATGAGCCAAAGACTTCAACTTTGCCACTATATTTTACTATCAACTTATTTATTTAAGAAGTTTAATCAAATTTATTAAAATTAGTTTTGATATCAAATCAAATTTATTAAAAAATTTGATTATGAGCATATCACCGAAAGATAGGACTCCTATGCCAAATATTTTTCATAAACACTAGTATAGTAATAACCATAAAATATCTAATTTATGGCCTAGGTTCATTTGAACTCATTAGATTATATATTTTTAATTACTATCGAGTTTAGAACTTTAAAATCACATTTGATTATCTACAATCTTATTATGATTTATCCATAATTGCATCTCTACGAAACATCAGAACTTATTGACAATGATCTAGTTAGAGATATGAACAAATAGTCTACCTTTTATTCTTGTGCCAATCAATATTGGCTCAATCGCTTTTTCAATAATATCCATTCAGATTGAATTACTCATGATCATAGGTAGTATACTAGAACAGTAAACATTAAGACCTTAAATTTATAATTTTGCCAAAAGCTAACAAATGATGTGCATAGAGTCCATGAAAGACTCATAAGCCTCACACTATAAGAAAGTAGGGATCCGTTTGCCTACTTCTAAATTGGTCAAATAACGATATACAATATGAAATACATACTATAATATGATTCTTTTTAAGAAAAATGTATATCTTAACCCAAAATGCTAAACAATTTTTAGTTAGGTTGTTACTCAAGTGCCTAATTCAAATTTTTATTTTGCTTGTCACTTTTAGACATTTAAAAGAAATATCACATTTGACTTACTACAAGTTATATAAATTGTGAAACATCTATACATGATTCGTAGATCTTATCTTAGCTCTTACTAAAGTGACACTTATCTTATTTACCAATCTTATTTAATCTACATATAGTAAGGAATACTATATTTCATTTTTGCCTGCTAACTAGGCACCAAAGGTGATTGCTCGTGTGAGTGAGCGTCTTTGTTGACATGCTTTCGTACCATTATTAAATTTGTGAACAATTGATGAATAATTTTATATTCATTAAATAATATCTTAAAAGGATAAATTTGTGATCAATTAAAAATAAATTACAAAATTATAATCTACATAACCATATAATTCTTACATGTGCTATAAAAACATCTTTTATAATAGATTTAGTCATGGGGTTTGTAGCTATTTGAGTCTTTGAAATGTATTTCAGGATTATCTTTTTATGCATAACCGTGTCTCGTATATAATGATATCATGTATCTATGTATTTGATTCTCTCATGTTATTTGGGATTATTGGCATAAGCATGTACTGCCATACTATTATAATAAATCATCAAAGATCTGAAATATCTTTGACAATTTTTAGATTAATAGGAAACCCCTTTAATCAAATTGTTTCCTGAGCAGTTACTTAACAGGTGACATACTTGATCTTCATAGTGGATGATTCTAAAGAATATTATTTTTTTGCTAACAGGTGACATCACTATAGTCCACTAGCTGCAAACATGCACCCTAATAGCAAAGCACATTATCTATAATACCCTTAAGGCATCTCAAGACTCTTAATAATTTTCTTAAGTCTAGGGTTTAATTGAAATTTACTGACTAAGCCAACTGCACAGTATATATTCGACTAAATACACATACAACACTAGTATAGGAAACACAATACATTTTTTCAATGGCTTTAGGTGTCTTATGACATATATCTTCACACAAATTCTCATTTTTTAGTATCAAAGTATACTATTTTTTTATACAGATAAATGTAACTATTCCTACCATAATTTTGATATATATAAAAAATATATCCTAAAATAGACTAAATGAAGGTTCTTTATCCAAATTCTACAAGATTATCCAAACTTGTTTGTCCAAAAGTTTTTAAATGAGATAAAAGTGAGCCTAACACTTAAAAGGGTATACATAATTTATATACGTAGATATACATGAATAGAGTATGCATGAAGAAGATAAAATACAAAATTACCAAAAATATCAAGTATCGATAATTACATTCGAAAAAGATGAGAACCAAGGATTGTAAAATATCACTAATAAAATTCAAATATCAAATATTGAACTATATTATATTTCTTTAGTCTTACACAATATACTATTATTTAAGATTCACAAATGGGCCAACTACAATTATTCTTGATAGACATGGTCAAACACTTTTCATACAAATAAATATTAGCTTAAAATTTTAATTTATAAATGATATTTTAAGTTATATTTGAATATATTTTATTAATTTTTTATTATAATTCTTATTTAGTCTAAATAAAAAGTCTTATAACAAATAATGAATATACAAATATTTTTTAATTTAAGAAAAAATAAATAATTTTTATAAATTTAAAGTATAATTTTTATCAAATATTTATATAAAAATAATATGTATGAAAAATCAGGCACAAAAATTTAAAGCCAAATATAAAAAATTCTCAATATATGGGATTAGTATTATAAAATTAAGCACAAATCTTTAAAATTTGAGCCTTAACTCAATTGAACATGCATGTAAGAGGATAATAAAGAGGACAATAATAAGTCACATGCAGGCTTATATAACGAAGAACAAAATGATTTATTTCTTGGTTTGAACAATAAATGATGAAATGGCTTTATACACTCACCTTAAGTCAAACAACGACCCCATCTAATCTAAAATATCTTCAAACCCTATTTCATTCACTTTCTCTCTCTTCACTCTTCTATTTCTTCTTTCTCTTTCTCAAACTTAGTAGAAATAATTAATAAATCACAAATGATTACTTATATATATAAATCGGTGCACGTTCATCAGTCAAGTGCATATCAATCACAAAATACTATGATATACAACAATAGCACCTCTTGTCGTGCACATGAGCATTGACCATTCTGTTAAACCATGTACGAGCATACCTCTAACATACACATGCACGATCCATTTTGGTAAACCATGTACAAGGGTGACATATTTTGTCAAACCATACACGGGTGCCTCTCTTCTATGCACAAGTATCCCCACTTTCTCAAATATTTTGTTTTATTATCCAAAGATGTAATTATTCTAAAAGTTTTACTTAATATAATAAATCCTTATGTCATAAAATATAAGTTAATAAGCAAATGTTACACTTAAATTTTCTAAAGATTATTTGTTACCAAAATTAGAAAAATTACTATTTTTATTATTTATTGCAAACCTTTTATTTTAATTAAATAAGAACAATTATAAAGAATTTACAGAATATATTTAGATATTTTTAGTATATTAATTGAAATTGAAAGTTATATTTAATATTCATGAGTTTAAAAAGTGATGTTTAATCCTTTTACAGAAAATAATATATATTCAATTTATTTATAAGTTTTGAATAATAGTATATGGTTTAAAGCTATGGAAAAATATTCGTAGTACAATTTTTAATATTTGATCCATATCAATGAGATTATCACAAATATTTGATTTTTATATATTTATATATTTTGCATATTTTTACTGATATATCATCAACTTCGGCATATTTATACTTGATTATTGTTGTCCTTTTTCATATTTTTTTTGTATATCCACATATTATTTTGATAAATATTAGGTTCACATTTATCATATTTTTTAACCTTTTAAATTAGTGGGTTAGATAACTTATGGGGTTCTTGATTGAGAACAATTATTGGAGAAATAGTTGTAGTTGTCTTATTTTGTTATCAAGACTTTGTCTGGTTCGGATTTATGTTCTTAGCAATCAAATTTGGTTTGTATGTAATTGTGCTCCAGAACTTTCAAATTATATTCTATTAGATGAATTTGATAGGGTTAGTTTTGGGTAGTTATCCTTTTTCTTATTTATTTAAATGATCATTAAGTAGATGGATTGATTTGGAACCAATTTTAGATTGTGGTCATTTGTTTGTGGAGCTTTACTCATTTAATTTGATTTTATCTAACTATATTTATTATAAAATTGTGCCTCGATATTTAGTTAAGTTTGTCTATGTTGTAATCTATATGATTGGAAAGAATATTGACTAGAGAATATGCAATGAGATAGGGTAAAGATGTCAAGAAAAAATTTTGACGTTGATACAGCTATCTATTATCTTCAATTATGTAGTCAATTTGTCACAAACTCTTCACCCAATAATTATTTTTGGTCTCTAACTTATAAATATCTCACTAATATTTTTTTTGAAGATTTGATATCTAACAAGTAGAACAAGTACAAAGCGCTCTCATTCTCGATTTCTAACTCTCCCAGTTTTGAATCTAGATGCTAAGATGAAGGCATGAGAACCTTCTATTCATAACACTAAGCGAAAGACTTGATCAATCTATGCCACAACTTATTTCATTTTAGTTGAATCTTGCCAAGGTGTGTTTCAAAGAATGAAATTGAGTACTTCTTTATAATGTCTTGGCGAAAAGGAATTTGATTTCCAAAGATCGCATATTTTAAAATAGAAAATCAAAATATTATTATATGCCAATAAAGGTATTTTTATACTAATATACTTTACATTGTTATATACCAACAATGAAAATCAATATTTTAGCTTCAATATTAATAATCTTGAAAAGGATTTTCAATCTTGTTTAATTAATACAAATATTTTGACCATTTTGGTAATAAATGCACAATTTTGGTGTATATGTTTAAAAATTTTTACCATAATCATGTGCTATTTTTAACCATCTGTTTAAAAATTTTATCTACCAAGGATGTAGACAGTTTGGAGTAACACTATTTACTTATGATTAGTCATAATTAAAAATAAAAAAATTACTAAAATAAAAAGTATATAACTATAAAAAAATTGTGCTCATTAAAATAACCATCAAACAAAAACTAAAGCAATTTAATGTCTATAAGTGGAGATTGCTTAGACACTTGCTCATTTTGTTTTCTTTCTAAAAAGTTTTTCTGATGTGCTATGCTCATTATTTGTTATAAGGCCATTTAATAACTATAAGTGAAAACTATTGGGCTATTTTCGTGCTTATTATATTTGTGATTCATTAGTTTTTCTATTCTCATAGGAAGAACGATGATTAGCTCATTTATAAGTTTTATCATTTTAGTTATTTATCATATATTAATTAAATTAGTCTTATAAAAATATTATATTTTCTGAGAAGATTTTACCAATAAAAATGTAATTTAATAAAACTCTAGTTCTAACCGATTTGTTACTAAAATATCATTGTGCACTCCATAACATTCTTCTTTGTACTAATTTAAGTAGAGTCAAATTAGTATACTATAATTTAGAAGCCACAAATCTATATTATAATAATATAAATTTAAAAAGCTATATATTTAAATAGACTATAATGAAAAAAATGCTATGCTATTTCTTAAATCATATGACGTTCTGCCCATATGATTCATTTGTGGAAGAAGGCATTTGTCCAGCTGCCTCTGTCAAAATATCATTCCAGCTCATTTTGTTCGCAAACAGGGTGGTGGCTGGAAGCATCTCATCCTGCACAAAGCAAATGGTACTTTCTCCATGACAATATTTTCATTAATTGTGCTGCCTGATTTTCCTTAAATGGTGAACATTTAGCTCCACATTGTTACTGATAATTTCCCAGCAATAGCAGATAATGTTGCCACTTAGTGTAGGCTTGCTTGAGGCGTTTTTGGAGGTATTTACTTTTATAAGCATTCTAATTTTCTTCCATTGCTTATGGGGATGTGTCTCGGTTGTCCTGTCGCACTCCTCTTGTAGGGAATATATTTTCCATGGATTTGGGACAACATTTGATGTTGGCTCCTAGCATTAGCAAAGTTGCTTTGCTCCAGCAGTTCTGGCGGAGACGTGCGAGCAAGAGACCTTGAGAATGATAATGCGAGAGACAACTGAAACTGGGATTGCACTAGTTCTTCAAACGCTAATAAATTGAAGCTCAAGATAGTTCTTTGGATTTTCAAACTAACTAGGATATCGGTTTTTCTTAATGGCTAGATCTTGTTCAAGTTCATCATACGCACGTTTAATTGCATAAAAGAAGTGAGAATACAGCATTGATTTCAGTGTAGATTTGATATTGGAGTTTTCGTTCATACCTACCAACTATTATTAAGATTATTTCAGCGAACGTGGTAGTGAAATTTCTTGCTTTCCTTGTAAGTAGATGATATGCTTGGTTGGATCATCACCGAATAGGATATTCAATGAACTCATTCTATGATACGTAGACAAGAAAATTGATGCTTGGTATGATAGTAAGGTTGTTTTATTATGACGTGAAGGCTACAAATTTAAACCGCGAAAATATTCTCTAAAATTATAGGGGTATATTGTAGCTGACAATGTGACGATCACGCGACACTAGGCAAAAATTTTTATTATTCTAAGAGGATTATGGTGACGGAAGCTAATTGACCCCATCATTTTTTGTGGGATTTATGTATGTCTACTTTTAGATAGTTTTCCTAACAGGAAATTGTGTAGGCGATGATATACAACTTTATATTGATGACATGCTATACAATAACCACACGATTGTTGTGCAAACTATTTACATCTATCAAGTTTCTAGTTGTTTAAACTATCCAAAACGTTCCACACTCAGACTTCACAACACCATTAGTACAATTATGGTCAAGTCATCCTGGCAGATCACTTGGTTTATAACATGGTCCAGCAATTTATTAAGTACTAGCTTTCCTTACCTTAATTTTGTTTTATGCTTCTTTATTTTGGCGGTGATGTCTTATGGTGAGATGACTTGCCTGTTATGGCCTTCTTCACCTTTGAAATTGAATGTTTGATGCCTGATAGTATGTTATGTGACTTCTTGTGGGTTCCCTTGATGTTTGTGTCCTTTGGTGCATCTACCATGACCTGGGCTTTTGAATCTGGATCATTGTCTTTATGTTAAAAGAAGGAATAGGATCCTCCTCCTCTACCTCCTCCTTTTCTTCATCAGTTTTTGAATTTTCGACTGTCTCTACTTCCTTGGTTTGCATTCTTTCATTGTTTTCTTCTCCCTTTTCTATTAGACGTCCTTCCATTTGATATGTTTCTGCAGCAGACATTTGCTGTAGGTCAGATGAAATTTCAGTTGAATCCATTGTCACGGACTTGACTTTTTCTTTGCCTTCACTTCCAGTTTTCTCCTGACCTTCACCATCTGGAATTTGCCCCTTTTCTATCATTGAATTCTCTACTTCATCTGTCAACAAGTTTTCTTCAGTTGCGCTTTGTGGCTGAACTCCTGCAGCTGCTTTTCCTGCTGGATCAATCAGCTGTATGGTTGCAATTGGATTTGATTCAGCTTGCTCATGCTCTTCATCATTCTCAGGGGCTTCCTCTAGTGGCCTAATCTCTTGAATGGAATCTGTGGTTTGCGTAGTGTCTGTCGTACCTTCTTGAGGGGAAACCTCTATGCATGAACTCATTGTATCAGTCCTCTTGTTTAGATCAGTTGTTTTTGATTCAGGATGGGCATTGAGTCGGAGTCTATCAAAAACTCATCTGTTTGATCACATACAATATTTGCCAAGTAATTGAGAAGGAAAAGAGGGAAGAGAAAGAGAAACTTGGATGATGAAATGTTCTACTAAGCTTACCTTTTGTGCTGTTCTCTCTCCAGTTAATAACATTGAGTTTAAGTTTCTTGGCATCACTCTCTTTGATCTGTAATTTCTTCTTTGCGCGCTCATTGATCTCGAAAATCCTTAATAGACCTAAGACGATCCATAATCATGATTTGGGAATGGAAAAATGATTGGCTCGTGGAGAGCAAGTTAGCACAAGTCAGCATTGCATATTCTTGTTGACCTTGTCAAATGTGGAATTTAGATAATTATGCATCTGATTGGAGTTTGGTTCAATGTGATCAATATAGAAGGAGATGCTTCTATTTTCCAAGATGGAAGCCTTAAGCTGGGTTATTAGTTTGTCTGTCATGAATTTCCATTACGTATGTTTGGAGAGTTTGCTTTAACTGTGAAAATCTATATCTTAGGTGGTTTTGATTCATGTTTAGTGGATGGCATTTTATTTTTGTGGTAGGGGATTGGAACGGAGCCTAGAAACTATGTGCTCGATGGTCTGAAATGACTTGGATGTGTAGACAATTGTGTAGCTTCAGTTCACATCATGTGTTGATCTTTTGGGAAACTTCCATTAGAATTTCTACTTCGATGATGCTTTAGTTTCTTTTGGCTGTGTTTTTATGCTTCTTCTGAGGATAAAGCCCTTTATTGTCATGTGTGACAATATCTGTGTTCTAGGATATGTGGCTATTGTTAATTGAAATGATGATGCTAATGCTTATATCATGGGATTGAGGACTGTCCTTTGGAGTTTCTTGTGTTCGGAGACATTTTTCAGATGTTATTTGAAGTTGTCACACTGCCTTGCTACAGGCTTTTGCTATGATATGTGTTTCTTCTGATAAGGGAAAGAGGTTCTTTTATATTTCTTTATTATAGTATAAAATGTATCATATGGAATTATTGATGTCTGCAAAAATATCCTGCCAGGGGGATTTTGTGATGGATTTCATCTTGGAAACAATTTACCTGTCTGAATTGCACCTTTTATAATGTAGAAAGGCAGCAAACGAAAAAGAAAAGTACAACAGTAAAAAATAGAAAAGGAAAATATGCAATGCAATATACAGTATTTCCTATTCTAATATACTCCCTATATTGTACTTTCTATATTTTCTAATACTAACTCTCCCATATTTTGATTCTAGTGATCCTAACTCTAAGGAATGAGAACCTTATATTCATAGCACTAAGCAATATTGACTTGATCAATCAATGACGACAACTCTAAGTGGGAAGCGTGAGCTAGCGAAGATCTTGCCAAGGTATGTTTCAAAGTTAAGTGCTTTGAAATTGAGTATTTCTTAATAACTTGGCGACAATGGATTTGATTTTCAAAGATCTCATATTTTATAGGAGAATTCATCAAATCCTATTATTGTATGCCAATGAAGGTATTTTTTATACTAACTTTACATTGTTATATACCAACAATGAAAAATTAATATTTTAGCTTCAATATTAATAATCTTGAAAATACATTCTCAATAGCTATCTGATTAATACAAATATTTTGACCATTTTGGTAATAAATGCACCATTTTGGTGTATACGTTTAAAAATTTTTACCATAATCTAGTGCTATTTTTAACGTCTGTTTAAAAATTTTATCTGCCTATTTACTTATGATTAGTCATAATTAAAAATAAAAAAATTACTAAAATTAAAAAGTATATAACTATAAAAAATCTTGCTCATTAGAAATAACCATCAAACAAAAACTAAAGCAATTTAATGTCTATAAGTGGAGATTGCTTAGACACTTGCTCATTATATTTTCTTTCTAAAGGGTTATTTCTGTGTGTGCTTATGCTCGTTATTTGTTATAAGGCCATTTAATAACTATAAGTAAAACTATTTTCATGCTTATTATATTTGTGATTCATTAGTTTTTCTATTCTCATAGGAAGAATGATGATTAGCCCATCTATAAGTTTTATCATTTTAATTATTTATCATATATTAATTAAATTAGTCTTATAAAAATATTATAGTTTTTGAGAAAATTCTACCAATAAAAATGTAATTTAATAAAACTTTAGTTTTAATCGATTATTACTAAAATATCATTGTACACACCGTAACATTCTTCTTTGTACTAAAATAAGTAGAGTCAAATTAATATACTATAATTTAGAAGCCACAAATCTATATTATAATAATATAAAATTAAAAAGCTATATATTTAAATGGACTATAATGAAAAAAATGCTATGCTATTTCTTAAATCATATGACGTTCTGCCCATATGATTCATTTGTGGAAGAAGGCATACCCCGTCCAGCTGCCTCTGTCAAAATTTCATGGCCAGCTCATGCCAAAACGCAACAGGGTGGTGGCTGGAAGCATCTCATCCTGCACAAAGCAAATGGTACTTTCTCCATGACAACCCCACGTTTCCCGGCAATTGTGCTGCCTGATTTTCCTTAAATGGTGAACATTTAGCTCCACATTGTTACTGATTAATTTCCCAGCAATAGCAGATAATGTTGCCACTTAGTGTAGGCTTGCTTGAGGCGTTTTTGGAGGTATTTACTTCTTATAAGCATTCTAATTTTCTTCCATTGCTTATGGGGATGTGTCTCGGTTGTCCTGTCGCACTCCTCTCCCATGGATTTGGGACAACATTTGATGTTGGCTCCGAGCATTAGCAAAGTTGCTTTGCTCCAGCTGTTCTGGCGGAGACGTGCGAGCAAGAGACTTGAGAATGATAATGCGAGAGACAACTGAAACTGGGATGCACTAGTTCTTCAAACGCTAATAAATTGAAGCTCAAGATAGTTCTTTGGATTTTGGCGGAAACTAACTAGGATATCGGTTTTTCTTAATGGCTAGATCTTGTTCAACTTCATCATACGCACGTTTTATTGCATAAAAGAAGTGAGAATACAGCATTGATTTCAGTGTAGATTTGAAATTGGAGGATTCGTAGATACCTACTCAACTATTATTAAGATTATTTCAGCGAACGTGGTAGTGAAATTTCTTGCTTTCCTTGTAAGTAGATGATATACTTGGTTGGATCATCACCAAATAGGATATTCAATGAACTCATTCTATGATACGTAGACAAGAAAATTGATGCTTGGTATGATAGTAAGGTTGTTTTATTAAGACGTGAAGGCGACAAATTTAAACCGCGAAAATATTCTCTAAAATTATAGGGGTATATTGTAGCTGACAATGTGACGATAGTGTGACACTAGGCCGCCATTTTTATTATTCTAAGAGGATTATGGTGACGGAAGCTAATTGACCTCCATCATTTTTTGTGGGATTTATATATGTCTACTTTTAGATAGTTTTCCTAACAGGAAATTGTGTAGGCGATGATATACAACTTTATATTGATGACATGCTATACAATAACCACACGATTGTTGCGCAAACTATTTACATCTATCAAGTTTCTAGTTGTTTAAACTATCCAAAACGTTCCACACTCAGACTTCACAACACCATTAGTACAATTATGGTCAAGTCATCCTGGCAGATCACTTGGTTTATAACATGGTCCAGCAATTTATTAAGTACCAGCTTTCCTTACCTTAATTTTGTTTTATGCTTCTTTATTTTGGCGGTGATGTCTTATGGTGAGATGACTTGCCTGTTATGGCCTTCTTCACCTTTGAAATTGAATGTTTGATGCCTGATAGTATGTTATGTGACTTCTTGTGGGTTCCCTTGATGTTTGTGTCCTTTGGTGCATCTACCATGACCTGGGCTTTTGAATCTGGATCATTGTCTTTATGTTCATCTCCTTCCTCCTCCTCCTCCTCCTCTGCCTCCTCCTTTTCTTCATCAGTTTTTGAATTTTCGACTGTCTCTACTTCTTTGGTTTGCATTCTTTCATTGTTTTCTGTTGGTTCTCCCTTTTCTATTAGACGTCCTTCCATTTGATATGTTTCTGCAGCAGACATTTGCTGTAGGTCAGATGAAATTTCAGTTGAATCCATTGTCACGGACCTGACTTTTTCTTTGCCTTCACTTCCTGTTTTCTCCTGATCTGCACCATCTGGAATTTTCCCCTTTTCTATCATCGAATTCTCTACTTCATCTGTCAACAAGTTTTCTTCGGTTGCGCTTTGTGGCTGAACTCCTGCAGCTGCTTTTCCTGCTGGATCAATCAGCTGTATGGTTGCAATTGGATTTGATTCAGCTTGCTCATGCTCTTCATCATTCCCAGGGGCTTCCTCTGGTGGCCTAATCTCTTGAATGGAATCTGTGGTTTGCGTAGTGTCTGTCGTACCTTCTTGAGGGGAAACCTCTATGCATGAACTCATTGTATCAGTCCTCTTGTTTAGATCAGTTGTTTCGTGATTCAGGATGGGCATTGAGTCAGAGTCTATCAAAAAACTCATCTGTTTGATCACATACAATATTTGTCTAGTAATTGAGAAGGAAAAAGAGGGAAGAGAAAGACAAACAGTGATGAGAGAAATGTTCTGCTAAGCTTACCTCTTGTGCTGTTCTCTCTCCAGTTATAACTCGATGAAGTTTCTTGGCGTCACTCTCTTCCTCTGTAATTTCTTCTTGCACGCTCTCATTTTTCTCATTGATCTCGAGTTCCTTAGGTACCTATTACGCATATAATCTCCACTTTAGGAATGGAAAAATGATTGGCTCGTGGAGAGCAAGTTAGCACGAGTCAGCATTGCATATTCTTGTTGACCTTGTCAAATGTGGAATTTAGATAATTATGCATCTGATTGGAGTTTGGTTCAATGTGATCAATATAGAGGAGATGCTTCTATTTTCCAAGACGGAAGCCTAAGCTGGGTTATTGGTTTGTCTGTCATGAATTTCCATTACGTATGTTTGGAGAGTTTGCTGCTAACTGTGGATTCTATATCTTAGGTGGTTTTGATTCATGTTTAGTGGATGGCATTTTATTTTTGTGGTAGGGGATAGGAACGGAGCCTAGAAACTATGTGCTTGGTGGTCTGAAATGACTTCCATGTGTAGCATTGTGTAGCTTCAGTTCACATCATGTGGTGTACAGTGTACTGAAACTGCCATTAGAGTTTCTACTTCTTATGATGCTTTAGTTTCTTTTGGAATGTGTTTTTTTGCTTTTTCTGAGGATAAAGCCCTTTATTGTCATGTGTGACAATATCTGTGTTCTAGGATATGTGGCTATTGTTAATTGAAATGATGATGCTAATGCTTATATCATGGGATTGAGGACTGTCCTTATAGAGTTTCTTATGTCTGCGGAGACATTTTTCAGATGTTATTTGAAGTTGTCACACTGCCTTGCTACAGGCTTTTGCTATGATATGTGTTTCTTCTGATAAGGGAAAGAGGTTCTTTTTATATTTCTTTATTATAGTATAAAATGTATCATATGGAATTATTGATGTCTGCAAAAAATATCCTGCCAGGGGGGAGTGGTTGTGATGGATTTCATATTGGAAACAATCCACCTGTCTAAATTTCACCTCTTTTTTGAGAAAGACGAATTAAAAAAGATGTTGTTCAGTTTGTGTCCTAACCTGATCATCTAGAATTTCATTCGTTCTAGTGATAGATACTTGGTTTTCTTCCATCATCGTGGACTCTTCATCCATTAATTTATCATCTTGCTGGCTCGGTGTTTCAGTGTCTTCATCTTGTGACTGCTTGTTAGACTCCTTGATGGATCCCTCTCGTTCAACCTGTTTTTTTAAACCTTGATATTAGCTGTCATATAAGTTGTAATAATGAGAGTGGGGTTGGGGTCAGAAAGATACTTGTGCAAATTTGTTGTGAGATACAATTCCTTTGTAATTTGCTGCTCACCTCACTAAATGAAGTTTCGCTTGCTATAACATTATCTCCTTCAGATGCTTTCTCCCATTGGTATTCTTGAGTTGTGGGCATTCTGCTTGCTGCCTGAAGATGCCTTTCCTTGAAATTGGTTTCTTCTGATTCAGTGACAACTTCATCAGGAAGCTTTTGAATGTGTCCTGAAGTGCCAGTCTTCTGATAATTGCTATCAGACTGTCCCTTGTATGAATTGCCAAAGGATTCTTCATAAATTTGTTCACCAGGTGGATGACCGTGAAGAGAAAAATCATTGTTCTGTGAGCAACTGTCAATTGGTCTATCTGGGAGTGTTTTTTTCTCAGTTTCTGAAGGAGGATTAGCAGATGGTATCTGCAACAAGCTGTCTCCATACTCCAATATTGATGATGGGTCTATCATCTGGACTTCTTCTGTGGATTCTTTGGGATGCAGGTTTACACTTGATTCATACCCTGAATCGGAGACTGCAGTCTCTCTTGGTGCTTCGTCTAGCAAGCATGTCTCTTCCAATATTTTTTCTGAAAAAGAATCATCTGCTCCCTCTGCTTTGAGAACTCCAACTTCATTTGGATTTACTTCTTCAGTGTCTTTAATTGAGATTGGAGCATCCTGCTTCCTTCCATCTGGAGGCAATTCATCTAAATACAGCTTTTCCACAGTTGGATTTGTAGCAGTTTCACTTGAGGCTTCATCTTCTGGATTGTTTACTGTTCCAAGAATTCTCTCCATTTCTGAAGACTCGCATGCAGCTTGGTTTTCAACAGTTACAATTTTCTTTCCAGAATGTTCGCGATCTATGTAAGAATAATCAGCAACTGAATCCACTTCTTCCCTCTCTTGAGCATTCCCAGTTTTCTCCCTTGTTTGTTGATTTTTCTCAGTTGATCCATCGCTATGGGACAGGTTTTCTTGTTGCTGAGTTTCCTGCAAGCTTTCTTCTTCTGTTACTGTTGTCATAGATGTGTTATCCACCTTGTTATTGTACTTGTCTGCTGTCTCTTGATTGTCCTCTTTAATACTTTCTTCTGGAACTTCAGACACTGTTCTGGGGACATCTTCAGGCCTTTTAATTTCTCCTAGTGTTGCACAGTCATTCAATGTTCTTGCTGCAGTAGATGCCTCTTGCTTTACATATGTGCTTTCCTTCTCTTCTGAGTTCATATTTTCCACCTTGTTTAAAAATGTGGCCACTTGATTTTGAATGGATACCAGATTTGAGTTTTCCTCCTACATGTAAGCGTCAATTGGTGTAAAAATTGTGAAAAACCAGAAGCATGATCGATGCAAAAGTGACTGAGAAAAGCAACAAAGGAAAGAAATTGGAGGAGAGTATGAAAACCCAGTGACATGAGAAATGCTTTTCCTCGGCTTACCTGTAGATTCGTTTTGCCTCCAATTATAGCTTGATGAAGGTTTTCGGCATTGCTTTTTTCCTCAGTAATTTCTTCTCTAATTCCTTCAGTTTCACCACAAATTTCTGAATATTTAGGTACCTGTCAAATTTACACATCTCGAATTTAGAGATGGAAAAATGGATATGTAATGGCCAATTTCCAAGTTTTGGTTCATATACTTATTGATCTGACCGATGATAATCAAGGACAACATGGAATAGAAACAACTATTTATCTCATTGGAGCAATTTGGCCAATGCATGGAGGAAAATCCTTGTTTTTCTCCTCATTTAAGCCAAATCATGAAATTTATGGATGGATTTTGTGTGCTTTGTAGACTGGATGGCTTCCCTGTATTTCCTTTGGGTACATTGTGGTGAGTACTGTCAAAGGAAGTTTCTATTTCTTTGGTGCTTTAAGCTCATGTTCTGGGGATAAAGTGACTCATCAATGTTTTTTTATCATGGAACAAAAATCAGTTGATAAATACAGATATTGGGTCTCTTATACCAATATTTCTTGATATCGTTACAAATTTATGATATACTATTAAATCAGCGATACGTCACTATTTATCGGTGGATATTTTCAACATCGATTAATATACACAATATAGGCGATATTTTACCCCCCGATCTCTTTTGTATTGTGTGACTTATTTTGTTGTGTAACTTCAACATGTATTGCATAATTGTGTTTCCTTAGTTGTTTTTGTTGCTTATTGCAAAGTTATTGTTCTAATTAATTTTATTTGTGTTATTTTTGTCATTTTATTACGTGTTAGCATAGTATTTTTTATTAACTTGTTCATTCTATTACTAGGAAGCCCGGATATTTTTGCACGCTCAAAGTGTCGGTGTCTGGACATGCTAGGACAGATGTTAGACACGCTTCGACAGTGCTAATTTATTTTTTTTGTCTGACATGTTCCGGACATTTTCCGACACGTTTTGGACACGCTTTGGATAAGTCTCGACACATTTTGAACATGTTGAATAATTTTATAATTTTTAAAAAATCGTGGGCCGTTTTGTAAATTTTAAAAAAAGTGGGCTGTTTTATATTTTTATTAAAGCTATACATCTTTCTTTCATTTCTGTTAGTAGTCCCTCACTCTCATAAATATCTCACAGTCAAGAGAGATTTATTCTTTCGTAGTATATGACACTTTTCTTTTACCAAATTATCATAGAATATAAATTCAACACTTAAGAAAGAGGAGATGAATATGAAAGTGAAGCAAATAAAGGTGGCAACACAGTTGATCTTTCATGGAGTAAGAATTTGATTTCTTCATCACAAATGAAAGTGATAATCCATAAATTTAGTATAAAATAGTATTGTTCATCAATTTTGTTAGAGCCATTTTTCTAATTGACATATTCCGTGACCATATGTAATCTTGTATCGATGTCGGGTTATGACTTGTCGAAATATTGCATCAACATATATCCGTTGCTGTCTATTCCAACTTCTAGGGGATACCACTCCTACCGTAAGCTCTCCACCTGCTCGAGCCCAAAATCCCGAAGCCCCGCGCTCTCCGTGTGCTCTCTACCCGCTCGAGCCCAAAATTACGAAGCCCCGTGCTCTCTGTGCGCTCTCTACCCGCTCGACCCCAAAAACCCAAAGTATCTCGCTGTTGTGAGCTCGAGCGCAAAATCCAGAAAGAGCCCGCTCACTATTCGCCGCCTTTGCGCTTGAGCGCACATAGGGTTTCTCGGGAAACCCTCCGTGCTCCCGCCGTGCGCTCTAGCTGCACTCGAGCGCCGCGGCAACGGGCCACTTTTTGAATGCGTTTTTTTGCGCCCTATATAAATACTTGTCTTATAAATTTGAAACCCTAGGACTCTTGGCAGGCGAGTTTCGTGCTGCACTTGAGAAGAACCTTGTTCATACTCTATTGATTTTGTTCCTTTTGAGAAAACCAAAAGCTACAACTTTGAGCTTCATGTTCTAACAAGTTTTCTCTACACTTTCTCTTTATCGTTTAAAGACTTCCATTCTTCTACCTTCGTTGGAGACGTCGGTACGTTGAAGAAGGAGACCCGATCGTGTTTGGCAATTTAAGTGGCTCAAGAGGGAAGATTGACTTGAAGACCGGAAGGTGTTCGGTTCCGTTGTCGCAGGTAAATCCAAGGAGTTTCTGGTAGGGATCACAAGACGAGAGTAAGTAGGCTAGGTTAGCGCATCGTTACCATCCGGTCTGTAAGTTAATTTTCATAGTGCATTGCTTCCCTGGCCGTTGAAGCCCGGAGGGTTTTTTTTGATTACCGTAGGTATCGAGTTTTTTCTTTGTCACCAAAAATCGTGTCTTTTTATTATTGTTTATACTTATTTATATTTTGCATGCCTGTTAGTATCAGTAGTATCTAGAAATAAACATTTTTTACGTGTATTGAATATTTAATTTTTACTACTTCCGTTATTTTTACCGGGGTCGAAACTTGATTGTAAAATTTAGGACACAAGTCCTTTTTCAAATTTAAAAAATTATAAATAATAATTTTAGTTTACGTGTCCTCAATGTGTTATATCCTTGATTTTTATAAAATAACGTGTTGTCATGCCAACATCATATAATATCCATGTCCCGTGTCGATGCCTGTGCTTCTTAGTGCTGTTAAATAAAATTGGCTAAAATTTTTCAAATTTGTAAAATGTGATTAAATTGGATCAAATTTTAGTCAAGTTCTTTCAACCCAAAGAGAATTGATGAGGACACTTGTCTATTTTTCAATATGCTTTCATAATTTTGTTGTACCCCTGAGATTATTGCAATTTTGTAATTTCAGTAATATACAGTATATCTAGGAAAGTTTAGAATTTCATTTGCTATTTCGATATTTTGGATTATTGTTGTTTAGAAAGTAATATTTTTTTGCTAGTTATTTTCCTATTTCGAGTTATAGATATTTAGGAAGTTATATTTATTTCCTTATTAACTTGAGAATTGGATGCCTATGTAAGGACTCTTTTCTTTATATTTTTGTTATTTTTATGCAACTATAACTTTGATTAATGATATTATGAGTATACTTGTTGTCTAATGGCCTCTCTCTTCCCCCATTACTTCTTCCACTCCCCTCTCGTACGTCTCTTCTCCCTTCCTAGCCTGTCTCTTTCTCCCTATTTCTCCTTCTCCCCCTCCCTCTTTCTCCTTTCCTTCCTTGCATCACTTAGCCTCTAGGATGTTTTTAGTTTTATTGGAATTGCTCCCCTTGGGTATGCCAATAGTAGATGTACAAATGTTATTAATATGTGAAATTCTCAGCTCACTTACGGAAGAAATGAGTTTGAGTTATCTAGCACCAGTAACCTTCATCTATCATTGCCAACCCAATTTTCACTCCTATTTAGTGATCATGAGTCAAAGCATGGGCTTTTAGTGCACCACACCTTGTAGTCATGGATGTTGCATTTGTGGCCTTATTGACCAATGATGATGGATATTAATATGTATGCCATAGAGCATTGGATCTTTATGTGAAGATTCCATTCTTTGAGATGTTTATCCTTCCATTTGGTTGGGGTGATTATGAATATGTTGCTTGAGATGCTTTTGATCATGGGAGTTTACCACAAATACTATCATATATCTCCTTGTGGTTTTGAAGCAACCCTTAATTGGGCTGGTATCTTGTAGTGAAGTAAGTTAAGCCTTGATGTAGTCATGGTAGCATAGTGCTATTACGTTAACCGTGATTGGGAGCTGGATGGTTGGTGTAGAGGATTTTAGTGGTTGGCATTGATATAAATATCGGTTGATATGTATTTATATTGAGTCTCTTCAATACTGTTATTTTTGATACTATATCGCGTTATATTTTCGTATTGGTAATATATTATAATGTATTGAACAATATAACCTTGTCAGTTTATAATTTAAAAAAAACTTTTATTCCAATGTATACGATACCGATAAATATCGTCCGATATATCTATTATGATACTAATATTTTCATCCATGGTGGTTGGTATCGAGGTTTGTTGTCATCTTAAAAGTTGCATTTGTATTTTGCATACGTTGCTAATGTAGCTATTCACTTAGTGCTTGGTAGTGATGTTATTATATTATATGCCGTGGTTTTGTAAATTAGCTATTATAAGATATGCTACTCTTTTGTTCTTCATCCTTGTGTTTGTGATATCCTTCTTATTTCAAATAAATTTGGTTGGAGCCAATATGCATACTTTTCTTAAGTGCATGAGCCTTATTATGCAACTATAGAGAGTGCATATGTTTATATTTGCTTGATGTTTTGCCCATCTTATGGCTTTGAGAAATTTATTGGGATCATTATCATCCACCAATAACCTTACACCCTACATTCTCACTAACTAGAGTAACTTTTACTACAATCCCACGAGTTTTGGTTCTTGTCATTGCTTTTTTACAAGTTGTCCATGGTATCTATCTCTTTCAGGATCCAGGTTGGGTTGTTATCCTGCTGAATATTCCTTGCCATTTTAGGTGCATGTAAAGATAGTGACCCCCTTGGGTTGGGCACCAGATGGATGAGTCATGACAGTAAGAAACAATGGGAAAAGGTAAAATGTTCTGACCTGTTCTGCAGATGCACAATCTGTTACGATAATAGAAGCCTCATTTTCCTGTTTAGGATGTTCCAACTCAGCTGGAGCTACTACTTCCTTGACATCAGCAACTTTTTGTTTGCTGTGTTCAACAATTTGTCCACATTCATCCTGCTTGGGACTAGCATCTTCAGCATCTATATGAGGTCCATCAGCATAAACAACCATAGGGGCCTCATCATTTGGGTTTTCATTGCCAAAGTTGTCCTTCTCAAATCTTTCGTCTTCTTTCAGTGTCTTTTGTTTGTCCTCAGTGGACTTCAGCTCATGTGTTTCCTCTTCCTTCTTGATTTCCATTTCTTCTGATTCAGAAATGTTGCTCTGAGTGTTTAACTCAGGAGGATGCATGTGCAGGTTTTCATCCTTGTTCTCTGGCATTTCTTGGCTTCTTGTCTCTTTCTTATTTTCTGCCAACTGTAGTAGCATTTTTGAGTTCCTGGACTCATCCTCCTTTTCTAACTGTATTCTTTCCATAGTTTTTGCAGCAGGAGATGTCTCATCAACCGTATTGTTTAGTGCAGTAGTGAGGCTGTCATCTTCCTTTGTCGGCAGCATAAGCAATTCCTTAGTAACTTCTTCTGGGATGTTGCCTGAGATTGTGGGCTTTTTCCTTGCTGCCTCAGGATTCTCCTCCTTGGTATTGTTGTCTTCAGACCCAGTGAAAATTACATCATGAAGCTCAAGAATGTGCTCTGAAGCATCAGCATTCTGTAAATTACTATCAGAGGCTTCCTCGCATATCTTTCCATAGTTTTCTTGAGAAATGTGTTCACCTGTAGAATAACTTTCAGGAGAAATATTTATGTCCTTCCCCCAGTTATTCAACCCCATAATGTCCTTATCATCTAGAGCCTCTCTTGAGCAACTATCGATAGGTCTGTTTGATTCCGTATTTGTGTTGCTTTCTGAGATGGAATTTATGAATGGCATCTGAGAGGATCTGTCTCCCTGCTTCAATATTGGTGCTTCATCTATTGTCAGGACTTCTTCCACTGCTGTCTCTCTTATCTTTTCTGAAGAAAAATCATTTGTACCTGTAGCTTTCAAGACTTGAACTTCATTTGTGTTATCGTCTTCAGTGTCTTTGATTGGCATCAAAAATTCATGTTCCTTTTCATCCTGAAGTAGTTCAGAGAGTTTGTGCTCGGATTGCTGCCTTGTTTTGTTCAATGGGGAAATCTGGCTTGAAGTAATGTCATCCTTAGGTGTTGGTTCAACATCATGATAATTGGTATGAAATACCACTTCATTCAACTCTTTGGTACCTTCAGCTGTGTCATCTGAGCTCATCTTCTCTTTAAATGGATTTTCATTAGTTTCTCTTGGAGCTTCCTCTGTAGGCTCAGGTGCTGAACCGGGGACTCCTATCTCGGCAACTTCTTGTGCAGTAAGACTTTCAACAGTTTCACCCACCTTTCCTCTGTTGTCATTTTCTATGTCCGGAAGATTCAATGCAACCTTTAGAGTTCCTTGAAGGTTATTACTGTCAACTTCTTCATCTGGAGCAATTTCAGTTTTGTCATCTACTTGTTGATTTTTTTTGTTTTCATTGACTTCAATGACCTCAAGAAGATTTTCTTGTAGCTGGGCTTCCTGCAAGCTTTGCTTATCTCTTTGAATTGCTGCAGATGTGTGGTCATGTGTTTGATTGTGATGATCTGCTGCCCCTATGTTCTCCTCTTTGATAGTCTCTTCTGAAACTTTGCAGGCTGATCCGGGGATGTCTTCTGGCTTTTGACTTTCATCTTTTGGTAGTGGGTATTTTTCCAAGGTTTCGGATGCTCTGGATACCTCTGGCTCCTTACCTGAACTTTCCTTTACCTGTTTTTGAGACAAATTTCATTCGTTTCAAAAACAAGAAAAACTAGCAGCACAACCGTAAAACAATGAAAGAGAAGATTAAAGGAAGAGAGAAAAAGTAGATGTAATAAACTTGTTCACTAAACTCTAATCTGACCTTTACATCTGTTCTCTCTTCAATTATAGTTTGATGAAGTTTCTTGGCATAATTTTCTTTTGTTGTGCTCTTGTCGTGAATGTTTTCTGATCCCTCATTAAACTCAGGCTGCTTAGGTGCCTATTCAGCAGATAATTGTCAATTAGCAATGGGAAAACGACTGCTCATAGATAAGTTAAGAATGATGCCATTATTAATCTGGTCAATCACAATCAATTCACTGAGGACCTAGTTAAATCATGCACCTTGTGCATGGGACACTTGTTATCTAAGTTCGTTTCTGATGCCCCAGTTATGGAAATTCTATCATATCAATGTCTCTCTTGTACTATTAGTTCTTCATTCTCTTGATTATTTATGTCACAAAAGTGAAACATGCAGTTTCTGCTTTTGAGTTGCTTCACATTTCTCTTGGGGATTCTATTTCACAGAGATAGCTGATAGAATGAAGTATTGAGTGTTTGATCTATCTGAAGAGAATGAAGTTTGCATTTATAAAATTTGCCTTTTTTTTCTTGGTACATCAAGGAATTCTTCTGAATGATGGAGTAAAGTAGACTGTCACCCAAAAATTGTTGGGGGAAAAGGAAAATTTAAGTTGTCTGGGAATTTTCTGTGGTGCTTGCCAAAACCATGATTAATAATTTAAATTCTTTATCTGCATTTCAATCATATGCATTGCCCATCAATATTAATCATTTCAAGAAAAGGGTTCAAGGAGTGCATTGTTCTGACCTCTTCTGCAGGCACATATTGATTTACAGTGTTAGAAGCCTCGTTTTCATGATGATGATGGTCCACGTCAACTGTAGCTGTTTCCTGTTCTTCAAAATCTTTTGCAACGTTGCTAAAATATTTGGCAGATTCTTCTGTTTTTAAACTAGAATGTTCATTGTCTATACAAGGTTTGAAGGCCTCAAAGCCCAAAGAAGCATTTTCCAAGTTCACCTTCCCAAATCCTTGATTTCCTCTGTCATCTTTTTGTATCCTTGATTTGTTTGCTTCACTGGACTCACTCACAGCATGTATTGTCTCCTCCTCCTGGCTTTCAATATCTCCTGATTCAGAATTGTTTCCTTGATTATATGACTCAAGAGGCATCAGCATGTCATTGATTTTTTCACTCGTATTTTCTTCCCCCTTTTCTGCAGACACCTTTTGCAATACATTTGTATTCCTGGAGTTGTCTTCCTCTTGCAGTTGCATCTCTTCTTCTGTGTTTCCAGATATTTCCCTGATAGTTTCTTCTGGTACGTCATCTGAAGGATTTCCAGCAGTGGCAGCTTCTATTTCATCTTCAACCTTTGGTCTTGCTTCAGGGGCTTCATCTGTCTTTTCTTGCTCTACATCATCTCCTGCTTCATCCGCAGCATGTTCTTCTCCTGTCAATACAGCCTTCTCCTGATATATGTTCTTTTCTGATACCTTTTCACAGTCAGATGATCCCGTACCATATACTTCACCAAGCCCTTCATCTGACTCTACTTTCTCTGCAACTGTTTGAACTGCTTCAGTGCTCTTCTCTGATGCTTCCTCTGCAGTAGGTTCTGTGGAATGATCACCAGTGGTGGTTTCCTGATTAGGCATATTTCCAAAGTCCTCATTTTCTCCTGCCTTATGCTCCTTATGCATCTACATGATAAATAAAAATTGATCTAATAAACCAATACTGTCAACTAACAACAGGGACTTCTAAATCTCTAGGTTAATGAAACAAGCTCTTGCTCAAGTTCCCTATCATGCTTACCTCTACTTGTCTCTCTGTGACTTCTCCATCAGTTTCTTGGGAGCTCCTAATTATTTCTTCTTTTATGGACACCAAATATGGATTTACTTCTTCAATGAAACCTTTAGTGGAGTCATCAATTTTATCATTTTGAGGACCCATGTAGACCTGCATAGATGAAATATCAAACTATTAAACCATGAGAGGTAAGATGTAACTTGGATGAATTAAACATTTAGTTTACTGTCATTCCATTTTAACCTCTTCATTTGTAAGATGACTTAATTCAGATGTTGCTTGTTCATTGTAGTGTTCCACCTTTCTGTTTTCTTGACAACTTGTATCAACTGCTTCCTCTCCATTGTGGAAAGATATGTCCCTGCAGAGAGCTTCATTTGATCCCATGCATTCCTCATTGTCATCACCTGCTTGAAAAATGTTTTAAGGTGTGAGCTCCTGTGTGTCTCTGCAACTTACATGCTATCCCCATAGTGGAAATATCTGAAGAACCATGCATCCCTGTGGGTATGCCAGAGGCTACATTTTTTTTCCTATGAGTAGAACTTTTTATTGAAGTAATCACATGCATTGATGAAGATTCTCTGTTTAATGAAGTACATAATGAGGTACATTCTAGGCAAAATTTTGGAACATAGTATGAAGCTATCATGATTATGTTGTATTAGACATTTGGTCATCTTTCATAGGAAATTCGTAGCTCCATATTTAGTGTATCCCCTCTCTCTCTCTCTTTCTTTCTGATCTCTTTTAACCCAATGAGTTTGAAAAAGGCAATGAATTTTATTAATTTCTCAGTGACTATCTAAGCTGTACTAATTGATGCTACCATTTTCTGCCCAGAAAATCCATGCACTTGTCCTGCTCTTGGGCGGTTGGACTGTTTCCAATGTATGCCACTTGAGATGTCAGAAAGCCATTTAAAAATTGCCTCAACTTACGTGAATCTGCACCAGAAATTTCTTCCTTTATCCTTCCTTCTAGGGATTTGTTGGGATTATAGGTATCTGGCTGCTCTTCAATTTTCGAGTTACTTCCTCTTTCCTGGTTGTCAACTTCCAGGTTGTCAGTTGTGCTCAATTTCCAATCAATGCTTTCTCTAAACCTGCTTTCCTCGCTTGCCTTATCCTACATTGTAAATAGCAAAATCAAGTCCAATATTGCAGAGAGAACTATGATGTTTAAAAATTGATCGAAGAAGTAAGTAGATGCGAATAAAATTTTAATGACTTCTTTCAAACCTCAGTGGAAGTTTCATTCTCTTTCTTTTTGTCACTACCGACCGTTTCTTTTTCTTCTTTATGTTCATCAGAGGTTTCTGCAGAGGTCTGTGTAAACTCTTCCATCTCTGTGTCACTAGTTTGCTCCAAAGCAGCCTCACCCAATTCATTCACTCCATTCAAGGCCTTTGTAGGCCTGTCTTCTGGTGAAGCTTTCTGCAAGTTTTGTTCTGTTCCCTCATCATCTTTTGATTGTTTTATTAGGCTACCTTCCTCAGTTATGTTGACATTCTCATTTACTTGACCATACATTTCTTCTTCAACTATGTTTTTATTTATTAGCAGCTCTGTTGGAGGCAAATCTGTCTTGTCTTTCTTCGTACTTGTGTCACATTTCACAGTTGATGAGTCAAGGGTTTCGTCGGGATCATGTTGTGGCTCAAGTGCAGTGCTATTCAGTGAGCTGGCTGTCTCAAGCTCCTGGAATTCCTGCACAACAGGAAATTGCAAAAGAATGAGGATTTGTGTAGTTAGGAAACCTTTAGCTGTTAAAGTTATATCTTACTTTTTCTCCCCTTACATCTTCTGCATAGGTCTTAACTATGTTTCCTATAGTCCATTGTGGTGTGATGCCTGTAACATGGCCTGCTTCAATAATTTGTTCTTTTCTGTCCTCTGTCCATGAATTCGCAGCTTCCATGTTGTCATCCTGTGACCTCTGAATTGCATTTCCTTGAGTGAGTTCTTGTGGGATGTCTTCAATGGCTTGCTCACTAATGTTCTCCTCCTCTGTGATTTTATTTCCGATTTTCCCCTGCATGGCAGAAGGTAGCCATATTAAGAAAATGGATCAGAGAAATGCAAAAGAGAGATTAGGTGCAAGTTGTCTCTCTCACCATGACCAATTCCTCTTCATTTATAAAGGGTTCCCTTGTTGGATTATCTTCTGCAGGGTGGCTGCTGTCTTCACCACAGATATCTAGAGCTGTTCCATCTAGGTTCACCCCATTGAAGCTTTTGTCTATTGTTTCATCCTCTGTATGTGCCGGGATGCTTACTATTGGCGCGTCTTCTACTATCCTTTTCCTAGTGTCATCACCTACATCATACATTTGAACGTTTCAGTCTAATGCTTCCTTTTCTCTCTCCATCCCTCTCCCATTTTTTCTTCGGCATCATTAAGCTAAGTAATACATCTGTCCCTATAACACAACTAAATGTTTTCATTAAGTGCAATTGTTTGGTATTGATTATGTTAGAATAGTAAACCTTAGTTGAGGGTTTTTAATTTTTTTACAAAGTTTGTAAAACTATTTATCTATGTATATCCTAATAACCTTATGGATATGGTTTTCGCCAAATGAATCTCTTTTCTTTTAGTTGACATGGTATTAGAGCGATAAGAGTTGCCGCCACTACCGCTCTTGGTGACTCATCTCTTTGGCAATCAATGTGTCTCAATGAAGAGAACCAAAGCCTCATATTGTGTTCAATCTTTGAAGGTTATTCTGCATTCTTTTCTTCTGTTCTATGATTTTGTTCACAACCCTAGATCTAGCTCTTTTCTGTATGATTTGGCGAATTTGGGAGAGTCTCGCCTCATTTCTCATATATTTGAAAGTTGTTGCTGCCTAATAAGGCTTCATTGACCGCAGATTTGCACAACACCACTAGTGCGGCTCCTTGTCACCACTGGATGTCCTTGACGTTTGCTTGGTGGGTTCATTGTTTTTGTTCCTGCATCATATTTCTGATTTTGTGTTTGATTTTATTGTTCAAACTTGATGCTCTATGGACATTCAAAGATTGGAGGAGGAAGGAACCTTCGTGCTTCCCCTCTTTGCAATTTAGAGTGACTTGAGCACACTTTTTAAAATTCTCTTCTCAGGAACCTTTTCTTCTATCTGATGCTAAACAGGTTTTGGTTGGTGTGGGTGCTTGTGTGCTCTTCTATAGGACACTTCTTTATAATGTTGCTAGGAACCTTCTCTTTCATGGTGTGAAACAGTATATGTATGCCCAAGGGAATGGCATCTCGTGTTGCAGCGCATGAAAACAGCCATTAGTAGGTATTCTTTCTTTTGTGTTATGTAGTGATTTGTGTTTGGGTTCACAATATTTATTTTGGTTTGTTGTATGGTATTTTTCATGTATTTGTTACACAGTATGGAGACTTGAAGTACATTTGATGGGAGTATTCCTATTTAAAAGAATAAATCCAAAGTGGTTGTCTTTAAAACTATTATGATTATGTCTTCTTGAATTATAGGTCAACATCTGGATGGGACGAATTATCATTGTTAGAGGAAGATCGTGTTATTTACTATTCGAGGACTTGATAAGGAAGTTCATCTCACTAATGATCCTCCCTCTTGAGGCCCGTGCATGGATTTGTGAAGATACTCGCTAAAAACTTAGTTGATTAATTCCATGGAATAGAAGATGGTTGTTTTAGCCACACATACCAATACTGCCAATGAGTTGTGCGATCATTTATCAATTATTTACTCTTTAAAACATATTTGACGTGTCTAAGTCTTTCTTTCATGTGGATTAGAAGAATCAGAGTGTAATTGATTATTTTGCTAAATTCTCCGAGGAGCTGAATGTAGTTATGCCCATCACCACAGATGTGAAGCAAATACGAGAGCAACATGAATAATTGGTTGTTATCTGCTTTTTTGTTTGCTTAAAACCTTACATTGAATCTATCGATCTTTAATTTTAGCAAGTTTTGAGGTTACTTCATTAATTGATGTGTTTTCTCAAATTCTATAAGTCAAATGTAAGGTTTCACCATCAGTTACTGCTAGTCTTGGCTATTAGACGGCTCTGGTGACCCTATCTTCATTTACTGGTCAAGGTGATGGACATGGAATGGGTAGAGATAAACTAGGTGGCCGGGTGGGTGATAGAAAACTGACATTCTTTCATTATGTTAGGGTTGATTACACCCGAAATAAATACTGAAAGTTATATTGGGAATCCACTATGTCATCTATGCAGTTTGCTACAGTCGCTTTTGGAAGTAATATTCGTACCTTATTTGTTCCTCTTAGCCCTTTAACAAAAGGAAGTGTTACTTTATCCGTGGAGGACTGCTCACGTTTACTTAATAGCATGGCTATATCTATTGCTATTTTGTTCAGGCAGGTAACCCCATTGCTTATCCCTCAATATCATCTCAAATTTGGATTATTGATTCTAGTGTGTCTGATCATATAACGAGAACATCATGTCTATTATCTTGTTATTATTTATATTTGACTTGCAATTCTTTAGCTGATGATTCCTCTATGAAAGTTGCGGGCATTGGCTCTATTTCCCTAACCACAAGCCTTCACATTTTATCGGAATAACACTTGCTAACCTATTATCTATAAGCAAGCTTATTATAGGCGGTAAATTGGTTGGGCCACCTGTAGTACGCAGCCCCACACTTCAGACCATGATAGGCCACTGGGTAGATAGCCCATCACCTTTTTTTTATAATCCCCCTCCCAACAGTCATGACCACTAGGGGTGGAGGGAGCCATTAGGGCTAATTAAAAAAATATATATTATTTACATATTAAAAAAATTCTATAAATACCCACTCCCCCACACAACACTTTCTTTCTCTCTCTATACTCTACATTCCTTACAGTATAAAGTGATATCTGTGTGATACTTATTAATATATTTATATTAATTTTATTAATTTTTATTAGTAAATTCATTTATATTTATTTATTTATAAATTAATTTGTAGTCATAGAATATAATTTTTCTAATTTTAATGTGAAGGAATATGAAAAAATTATTTCGACACTTGCATACCGTTCACTTCACATATACATACTAATAGTGGTTTTGAAATATTAGAATCACAACCTAGTTTTGGCCAAGATACTACTATTGCTACTTCTAGTGCTGGCTGCCCCCTTAGAAAACATTTTAATAATATGTGGTAATTTTTTTAAGATTAAATCAGTTGACAGTCAGCAATGAGCATTTTATAAAAAATATAAAAACAAAATTATACGTGTAAAAGTTTTAAATGCGCAGAAAACTTAAAAAGACACATAAAAAAATATGAGAGATAATAATTATTTTCAACTCAAACTGAACTAACATTTTCAAGTGGTGAAATGTTAAAAATTTTTTAGTACGACCAGTGGCTAAATTGAGAGGGAGTGGTAGAATATATAGTTTAGTCGAAGAGCCTTTTTCTCATGGCAGAAGATTATGAATTCAAACGGTACGTATAGAAATGTTTGCAGTTCAGGTATGTAAAAATATTCCAATAAAATGTTAAAAATGAGGCCATTTGACTTTTTTCATAATTTAAATAAGAATTAATTTCTGAACTAATATATGAAAAATCTAATATTTCTTTAACTAGTATTATATGATTATCACGTAATAATTTATTTTAATTTTGTATTACACTACATTGGATTCCTAAAAATTCAAAATTATAGAAAAGAACTATTGATTTTAAAGTTTTTGAGTACCCACACACTGCTTCTGTAATTTCTAAAATAATTAATACTATTATAAATAAATTTGAAATATTTGATAAAATTTTTTCTATTACTTTGATAATGTATCAAATAATAATTTTGCTTTTTATTTTTTAAATTATAATTTTTTTAATTTTGAATGGTGAATTATTCTATGTAAGATGTGCATGTCATGTTATTGATCTTTGTATCAAGGATATTTTGTAATTTATTTCTCCTTATTTAAAGAAAATAAAGATTTTGTTTTATTTATTAGAAAATCTTCTTTTCGGGAGTAATAATTTAAGAAGTTGTATAGGCAAAACATGCTAAGCTACAAAAAGATGAAGATCAACTGCTCAACAAGATAAAACTCGACGTACAAGATACTGGAGACCGCATGCCATTTTCAATCTGTTTTAACCATCTTCCATAATAGAATATGGATCCTAGTGTGAATTTACATGGGGTGTATATTTGTCTTGAAGAATTTTGCAATAACATGATGATGATCGACAACATGGAAGAAATGAAGGCACATGTCTATCGCAACTTGCATATAATGTACAGCTTGTATGTGCCACAGGCAACTCAAAACCGCCCACTCCAACAGCAAAAGCAAGCAACAGTGGAGGTGGCCGAAGAGATTTGTTTTCATTGGTATAGGCTTGACACGAAATATAGTCAGTTAGTGAAAATATAACACCGCGCGAACTTTTTCATTACTTAAAATCGAATCATATTTTCAACATTATAAGTAACAGTTCAAAGTTTCAAATTTTAGATCAGTAGAAAGCCAATGAGTGCACATTCCCCGTGCTCATATTGATGGTATGAGACCTCTTAGCTTCACCAGCAAGTACGGTGTCATTGGAGTTGGTTTTCAATGTCGAAAGTCAAGTTGTTGATAACAAATAGGATGATAACGAAGACTATAGAAATCTATATTCTTTTCAAGCATTGGTTGGATACAAAAGATCGGGTTAGAAATCCAACCATTTTTACTTCTAATAAAGAGGACTCTAGAAGTAGTGGTAATGAAAATATAAGTGAGACCTAAAAACTATTGAGTTATTAATAGATATATTTTTTATTTTTTTAAATTATAATATATGAAAAATATTTGACAAAATAAATAATATATGATGTATTTTTAATAATGTTTTTGTACAATTTTATTTTTTTACATATTAAAAATGGGTTGTGCTAGCCCAGCACATCCCATTTAACATCCTGGAAGATTACAATTGAACATAACTGTTACATTGTGTTTCCTTCTATGGGTTATGAATTTCAGAATCTTACGATGAGGAGGATTGTTGGTAGGAATTGTTGAGACTTAGAAGATCTCTAAATGCTAGATGTAGAACCCACTCTCACTATTTGATCATGCGTTCTTCCTACAGCTCTCTAATTCCATTATTAGTTGGGTCATCCATTATTATCGAGTCTAAAAAAGTTGTATACTAGTTTTAACTCTATGACATACTTATATTGTTTGTCTTATCAGTTTGTTAAATACTATCGAGTGTCAAAAGGACCTTCTGCTCCTTTTGAAGTAGTATATTCCGATACTTGGGGTCCCTGTTTAGTATCATCCAAAATAGACTTTCAATATTTTATTACTTTTATTGATGATTATCCATGAACACCTTGGTTATATCAAATTTAACATTGTTTTGAATTATTTTCTATTTTCTATGTATTTTGTGCTGAAATTCAGAATCAGTTTTCAACTTCACTACGCCCTTTGCAAAGAAATAATGTTCATGAATATTTCTCCACTCAGTTTATTTTATTTATGTCTCAATACAGGATACTTTATCGGTCCTCTTGTCCCGATGCTTCACAACAAAATGGGATGGTTGGCACAAAAATAAACACCTTTTAGAAATGGCAAAACTTCTTCTATTCCACATGAGAGTTCTAAAATATTTTTGGAGTGTATCAATTTTTACCATTGGTTATCTTATCAATCGTATGCCCTCGACTATACTTTAGGGAGATATCCCACAATACATCCTGTTTCCTCATAAGCTTTTAAACTTAGTTTCTTTGAGAATAGTTAGTTATATATGCTCTAATCATGACATTTGCCTTCACATGACTATACTTGATATCAAGTCACTTAGATATATTTTTCTTTGATATCCTTACATTCAAAAGGTGTATAAATGCTTCTTGCCAGATTTAAGCCAATTTCTTATGTCCTTTGATGTTTCATTTCAGGAATCACCTCCTTTTTCTTTCCTAGAGTTTCCTTCCACTCTCACATATAATGTTACCTCTCATGATGAGTTTCTTGTCTATCATGTTGCCCATCAAGCTATGTCTTCATCTCATGCACTACCTTATCCTATGATTTACACTTATGTTCATGGTCCTTGTAAGGCATTTAGGTCCTCTCCTACGGATGCTCATGAGTCGGCCCCTATACAATTGATCAACTTGCCTACAAATCTCATGGCTATCAAGTAAACCACAAATTTAGACCTTCCAATCACACTTAAAATGGATCATCATAGTTGCTCTCTGTATTTTTATCTACTACTATTTGTCATATTGGTATCTCATCTTCGTTTTGTGCTTTTGTGTTTGTTTTAGACTCATGTTCTACACATCGATTTTTGTTTGTAGCAATCTCTCATCCTAGTTCATAGGCAGCAATAGTGGGAGAGATGTCGGCACTTGAGCAAAATCACACTTGGGATCTAGTTCCCTTACATGTCGAGAAGCAACCCATTGGTTGTAAATGGGTATACACGGTAAAAGTTAATCTTGATGGTTCTATTGCTCGATTAAAGGTCCATTTGGTAGCTTAGGGATGTGCCCAAACTTATGATAGGGACTACACTGATTCATTTTCTCTTATTGCAAAATTGACACCTATTCGCCTTTTAATGGCTCTGGTAGCTACTCATCACTGATATTTACACAACTAAATGTTAAGAATACATTCTTATATTAAGACTATCAATAAAAAGTTTATCTTGAACGACCACCTTGACTTGTTACTTAGAGAGAGTCTGGCTTCTTTTGCAAGTTAAAAAAATCATTATATAGCTTGAAATAGTCTCCATGGGCTTAGTTTGGCATGTTAAGTGAAATTGTTCTTAAGTTAGGTCTCTCACGTTGGGGAAATAGTCATTCTATATTCTATTGTAATTCTAATATAGGGTATATTATTATTGTTATATATGTGGATAATATTGTAATAAGTGGTAGTAATAATAAGGGTATTGCAGATCTTAAAGTGTTTTTTCAATATCAATTTCTCACTAAGGACCTTAAGAGTTTATGGTACTTTCTTGGTATTAAGGTTGCTAGGTATCGTCACAGCATGTTTTTCTCACAAAGAAAGTACACACTTGATTTATTTCAAGATACCGGTATGCTCGATGCAAAACCGTCTAGTATACCCATAAATTTAGGAATGAAGCTTTCACTGGACAATGAGGAAATCTTTACTAAGCCAAAGAGATACTGTTATCTAGTTAAAAAATTAAATTATTTAGCAGTGATCCGACCAGAAATTACATTCCCAATAAGTGTAATAAGTTAGAGTTTGTTCTCTTCTCATGATCCACACTGAGAGAGAGTAAATGTCCTCTCCCCATGTTCTAAATTGGGAGATTGTCATGCATATACTTAAATACCTTAAAGTTTACCAAGATGCGATCTATGTTATAGTGATCACGGCCACATTTAAGTAGAAAGGTTCTGTGATTCTGATTGGGCTAGATTACTATATGAACAAACATCTACTACAAGATATTGTATGTTTATTATGGGAAATGTGACATCATGAAAGAGTAAGAAAGAAAATATAGTTGCTCGGTCAAGTATTGAATTAGAATATCATATGCTGATCCAAATTACATGTGAAGTGATGTGGCTTAAACAATAACTTGAATTACTCGGACGTAGGACTTCTTAACCATCTCAGCTATGGTATGAGAATCAGGTAGCGATTTATATAGCGTCATATCCGGTTTTCCATGCATATAGAGTGGGTTGTTATTTTGTTCATAAGAAGTTATAATAAGGTCTTGTTCATGTCAAACATGTGAAAATTGGATGTTAATTAGCTGATAATGTTCATCAAGTCTCTAATTGGAAGTCGAGTAGAGTATATTTATTATAAGTTGAGTATGATTAACATCTATAGTCCAGCTTGGGGAGGGTGTTAGAATAGTAAACCCTAATCAAGGAAATTTTAGTCACTATACAAAATTGAAAAATTTATCTATATACATGTATATTCTCATAGCCCTTTTGAATAGTGTTTTCACCACAATTAATCTTTTTTCTTTTACTTAACAAATTCAAATCTTCAGGAAAACTTATTTCCATCTGATTGTACATGCCAATTTGATGATAAATGCCTACCTCATAATTATGTTCATGAGCTCAATTGTAAATAAAATTCAGGGGACGGTGAATGGTTTGCATACTATATTATCATTTTATTTGCTCATACCCTTAATGGGCAGGTGGTCTGAGGATATATTATGTAGTATTTCATAAAGTAATAGATTGTTGGGTCAATTAAACAGTAATCCTAAAATGAGAAAGATTATGGTGAATAGATTATATTTAAACAGTTACAATGGTTGTGGATTGTATGGAGGGAAGAAATACAAGGAAAAGCTTTTCTAGGCTGCCAAAGAAGATGACTTCCAAGTTCCAACTCTTGTTTTTGTGACTGATTGGCAGCTACAGCGGGGTTGCTTATGTGGACCTGTCACCCAAATGGCTTTTCTAACAAAAAATCATCTTATTTGGTGACACTAAATTTTTTTGTGAGATGATGGATTTGAAGGAAAATGAATAATTTTATCTACTGTGCACAATAACTTTCCATGCATGCTTTAAGTTTAGAGAAACCTACTCAGCAATCATATAGAGAAATTAGAAGACTGGTTTCACTTAGATCTCTATTTGTTTCTTCCATAATCTAGTTCGAGTACCTTAGTCTCCAGTGTCATAATTCCTTTTATTTTTCTTAATAGTTTTCATTATCCAAAATGCTAATTGGACTTGGGTAGATATTTGATCCTTTGGCCTTTCGTTAGATTGGCACTACATGCTATTTGCTTTGACATGCAGTTTTTTGTATATAACTTGTGTTTTGGTGGTTCAGAATTGTTTTTAGCTGTGGTTTCTGCTTCTTCATCATCTTCTATATTTTTAAATAATAACTACGATGAGGATCAGTTGAAATATAGAACCTTGACACTACTTACTTTCAACTGTTACTTCCTGGAAAACTATGGAAGATGTCTCTTTCCTTTGCTTGTCAGTTTCCAGAATTTCTTCAGCATTCTTATTCTCTGCTTCCATATCATATATCTTTCTTTGCCCTTCACCTTCTGTTGCTGCCTCTTCAGTGGTTCTTCCTTCTGAACTTTCATATTCTGTGCTTTTGCTCACTTCAGATGCTTCTTTGATGTATTTTTCTTCTGATGAAACATCATTTGCCTTTTGAATTTGTTCCTCCAGCTCAAATTTGGAGACTTCATCTTGCTTTTCACCCTCTGTTTGTAATGTTTGGTCGATGAACTCATTGGTATTTTTTGAAATATCTGTGTCTGTGCTTCTAGTCATCCCATCCAAATCAGCCTCTGTGGATTTCTGCATCTTGATTGAAAATAATAAAAAACAAAGTCTTAGATTAGTTATTAAATATTGATATTTGTTCTACCTAAATAGTGTGCTGGTAACCATAGTTATTGAGATGGAATTAGAAAATGTAATGGAAGTGAGTAAAATTTTCGGTTCTCATGCTTACATATGAAATTCCATTTTCATTGACTTTGTCATCTTTGATTGATTCCTCGCCCTTCCTCGTTTCTGCCAAACTATATCCAACTGACTCAATTCCTCTGGCAAAAGCATTTTGTTTAGCATGTTCACTTGGAGCAGCCGCTTCAGCATCTTCAGAGTCCATGTTCAAATGCTCCTCAATCTGGGACATGCTTTGAAATGTCTCATGCTTTATAGTCTCTTTGTCAATTTGCTCCTCTGCGCCAGTAATTTCAGCTTGATTAGTGTTGTCTTCAATTGATCTGATTGTCAAATTTTCCTTGTCTGCATAAGTCTGTTCCAAATCAATACCCTGATTCTCTCCTTCCCCTGTTGTCAATACCCATGTTTCTCCTGGATTTTCATGATTGACTGCTGTTTTTTCCAAATTATAATGAGCATAATCAGTTTCTTCAAGAATCTCATCCTGTTGATCTTCTGCATGTAAGATTTCCTCAATAATTCTCTCTGGCTCTATTTGAGAGCACCAGTTTAGTAAATCTTCCTCATCTAACTCTTCTGGGTTCATGTTTTGTATTGATCCTGATGCAAAAATTTTGAAATTCTTGTCTTCCATGTTTGTAATTTTGCCTGGCATCATTGCTTCTGGTTCAAATGTTCCCTGGCAGTGCTCCTCAAACGAGGTACTGTGAAGTTCTTCATGCTGAACTCTCTCCCTGATGCACTCATCCTCAGCAAGCACCTCAGTTCCTAAGATTCTTTCCTCATTATTCTGTGTGTGCCAGGTTTCTGTTGCTGAGATCGAGACATCTCTTGTGCCATCAGGTGGGAAACCTTCTCCTTTATCTTTTTGGTTTTTGCTTCTTCCCCTACCGTAATTTCTTGAGCGTCATGTTCTTCTGTGGTTTCCACTCGAAATATTTGGTTGCTGTCAAGTGTACTTGCCTTATGCCCCTCTCGGTTATAAGAGTTTGCTGCAGGTCCAACCTCCATGGTCATGCTATTTGTAGTTTTAACCAAGGCACTAACTGAGGCATCCATAGTTTGATCTTCCCGAGAATCGACAACTTCCTTATAAGTTCCCAAATCAGCATCTTCCTGTGCGTTTAGACATTTGGGAACTTGCTCATTTGGAAAGATTTCAACTTCTTGTTCAGGGATCACTTGTTCCAAGGTTTCTTCACCAGCTCTAAGGTTCTGTTGTTCAGTGATTTCCTGGTTCATCTCCTCTTCCGCATCAAGATTATAGTTCTGCTGCTGGTTTCTGTTCTCTGCAATTGCAATTTCTGCCTGATTCGATAATTCAGCTTCTATACTATGTTCTGTTTCTGGCAGTCTTGGAGTGTCTTCACATTGAACCTTTCCAATGGATGGTGATTTGAAAAAACATTCACTGTCCAAGGTTCCATCGTTGCCTTTGTAAGGACTACTCTCCTTTCCCGCTGGTAGATGAGCATTTGATCCTTCAACCACTATAAAACCTGGTTTGAATCCAGCTTCAACTGTAGTTTCTTCGTTTTTGTGGAGTTCTTGTGCAGATCTGTCCAACTGCTCTCTTGTCAAGTCATTATCCTTCTCTTCTCTTATCTGCATGTAGAAATTTGACAATTATGAAAGAGTAACATGAGATTCTATTTGTCCATTCTTTACCATTAGCATGAAAAGTTTTTCCCAACTCATAGCCCAAAAACATCCAGGAGTGAGACCATGGAAAAGTATAGCATGTGATTTTGAGAAGTTAAAAGGGTAGCAGTCATAGGTGAGGCATTTACTTATGGGTTTTTACGGCCTCTAAATTTCGATTACGGGATATAAAACTAGATGGTGGAATGTCACTCTTTTTTTAGAAGTCAAGTGAGTTGTGCCCTTCTATTAATTTGAATGCACAAACAATGGTGCACCATTAAGATTGAGTTTTGGGGTTGTGCTAAGATACTACAACGTCCATTTTAAAACCATTTAGAAAAATAGAACTTGATATAAATATTGGCTGATATACCTAATATTTAATAGATATATCGGTCAATACAACTTTGTCATCATACTATTTTCAGAAAATTTAGTCTTCCATATATTCGGTGTTAATTCATATTATCTAATATGTCCGATGTCGATATGATCATGACCGAAAATAATATTTCATTCCATAAAACCTACAGAACAAACCAAATTACCAGACACTGGTTGGTGATGTTCCACTTGCAGCCTCTAACTGATTTTTTCGATTTCAGATAGTGGAATGTCAAATAAATGCAACAGAGATCTCATATGTTTTCAGGCAGGTGAGCAATCACATTTAGCCGGAAAAAAAAAAAAAAAAAAATACTTACAAATCCCTGGCCTTTCTTTCCTTTGCTAGGGTGGGGTGTTACTTTCTTCAGGTTGACTTGATTTTTGTTCTTATTCTCAATCAGTTGTGTTGCTCTTTCATTGTTTACTGCAATCCTATTATGTTGGTTAACTTCTTAAATTGTTGTTTCTCTGCAATAAAAAACAGCAGTCCAGCATATGAGGCTCTCTCATTTCAAGGTTTAGAGTGTCAGATACATATGGCCTTACTTTTGTAGTGTACAAAGGAGTCTAGAGGCATTGCCATGCCTCCAGCATAGCAGCCCCTTCTGTGCTCCTCTCACCCATTGGTTTTAAAAAAATCAGCAGCTAAGATTTAAACCTTAGAAATAAATCCTTTAAATAATTGTTCTTTAAATGTTTTCATATTGGGTTTAATATTTAATGAAAGTGAATATTTTAACAAATAAAATGGAATTTTGATCTAATGGTGAAAAATGGAATTATAGGGGATGCTTCTCTTTTGGGAGAAGCAGGGGGTTGGTGTACAAAGATTATTCTATGGTCTAAACCCATGAATTTAGGACTATGAAGCAACCTCACGGTCACTCTTTTTCCCTAGATAAATAAAAAAAGAAGTCATTCCATCATAAATAAAAGGCCTCTCATGTCTTCTTTGGCAAGTATTATGAATGGCGTTGCTTCCTATTTTGAAAGATTGGTGGAAACAGCATCCAACATGCAAGTCATCAACATCAATGAAAATGGAGAATAAAAGAAAAGATCTTCAGAGTGCTTGAACAAAAGGTAGTGGTCGTAGGGAACAGGAGATCTTGAAATGAGAAGTTAGAATAATGGGACTTAGGGGGAAGATGTTTGAGGTTTCGGTGCATGAAGCTCCCATTACTTTTGGGGTCCTAGTATGCAGTCTTATCTTAAATTATGTGAGATATTGTTTCTACGAGACAAATCCGTGACATTACATTACAGTCTTATATTTGGGTAAAATGTTTACCACTGATAGTTGAATAAGAGCCCACAACTTTTTGTTGAGGAGATATTTTCTTTGCTAAAGGGAAAGAACTGATTAATTATTTGCTTTTGCATTATGAAAGACTAAGGACATTTTAAGTGCATGCTTTTTTTATTAGTCACTTTTCAGGAGTTGAAATTCTGGAGCTTTTGAGAGAGGTAGGAGACCATGGCAGGTCAAATACAGATGGTTGTGTGTGTTAACCTTTAGAGGCATGCTGATATTTCTTCTGATTTTTTCTCCCGCTTAAGTTTCATTGATAATTCTTTTTTTTTTTCTTTCTCTAAGTGAGATTCATTACTTCTGATATATAAGAGTGGCACGTTTTCAGTGTTTTCAATTTACTATTTCATAAAACTATAATATTAAGTGTCCAATAGTGAACACAGTAAGAAATGTAGTAAATTCGAAAAGAAAAATGTTGATTAAAACAGAAAAGATCTTCATAAACATGTAAACAAATCTGTGTATACATGATATGATTTCATATGGGTAGATAAATAATTGATTAAACCCTTTTAACAGATGACTGCAATAGGCCCTGTTATGATCTTTTTGTATGCATGTGTGTGTGAGATATATTATTTCATTTGCTGATTTACTAATATTGAAGCAGCTGCCACAAGGTGATAACGTGCTGAGGAATTCAGGCTTTGCTAATACCGTTCTTCACCGGGGATTGATCACGCCATTCCTAATACATTGAGCAGTAAGTATTTGTTCAATTTTGCTCCAATAATGGAAACAATTAAAATGGACATCATGATCATGGATTGAAACATCGGTGTCGGCCCCACTACCATTAATATTTTCCAATACTCTGTAAAACAGGAATATATAGTCATATCATCAATATATTAGACGATATTCAAAATATTGTTCAATATATCCATGGCTGTCATTTACTGCCATATTCCTATTTGAAGGAAAAAATTTATGAATGATATATCTGATACCGATATGACATCAACCACCAATATCGATTTTCATCTATAGATCGTGAGAAAGTCCTATTCCGATTAGAAAATGAGGATTTTAGTATCTTCACCTGTGAGTAGAGCACGAGTGAATACTTCATAATTTTAGTATCTTCACCTGTGAGTAGAGCACGAGTGAATACTTCATAATACTCAGAATTTTATCCGACATTCATTAGTGGAACTGGTGCATAGATTTGCACTGTTCTATATGAGAAATGGTCGATCCACTATGAACTGCTATGATTTTTGTCTTTGTTGAAGCTCAAGAAAGGCTACCTAGTTCTGCAAAATGATCATGAGCTTATTTTATGTTCCTTTTTTGCCACTTATAGAACTAATTCTTACACAAAAACCAAATACAAGCGAGAATCTGAAGCACAGGTTGAGATCTGATATCATGAAGTTATAATTCAAGGCATTAAGTTATGATTATCTGCATGATCATGCTACTCGTTAAGCCATACGGAAAGCCAAAAGATAGTCTTCAAACTCCAAAGATTTGCCATCGCTCTTCTTCAATTACATCTACCAAAAACCTTCGTTTGTATCAGTAATTTTTCCATTAAATCAAAACTCACACTCTAATGATTAAATATACGCTGTTCATTGAAATGCTTTGTTCAAACTATTGAACACTGTGGTAGCAAATAAATGCTGGAGACTATGAGGAGGGAAGAATTCGCTTACCGGGATCGGTATAAATTCTGGAGTTTCTGAATCACTTGCCATTTTCCGGGGTCGAATTTTATTGAATTTCCAGTTGATACAGGTATGGAGCTTGGTGCCTTCTATGGCTTCCAGTACTGAGCTGTGAGTGTAGTAGAACAGCAGAATTTGAACTCATCTCTCTAATAATCTTCCTAATGGGTGCTTGCTATATTAAGCTGTGAAGTGACAAAATGCCACTTGATCATGGCTGTCGTCTTGATGAATTGACAATGATATTGTGAATTATTATTGCCATTTGGCCCACCATTTGGATAGCTTGTTCTTGGGGATGGGGTATGACTTTCATTTTAATTAAGAAGCATTTTGGCATATTTTTTTAAATAAAATTGTTGATTTACAATTAGTTTGATAATTTTTCTTTTTTGAAATATTAATTAATGATAATTAATTATGTCTGAGTGTTATTAGGACCAATTTATTTTAGGATAGTTTTGAAATATATTTAATAATTTGATATCTTATTTATTTATTTACAATACTATGTATATATATATATATTGTTTTTAAAAAAGTATTATTTATCTTCCTTTTTAAAAATTAATTTTTTTTACTTTGCTATATTATACATATTATTGTAGTGATATTTGAAATATAAGTATTTAAAAAATAAAAATATTTTCTTATAAGCCAAAAAAAAAAAAAAATGAACAACAAAATTCTATATTCATAGACAGGATTTATAAGAGTTTTATTTTTCATAAAGATAAAGAGACTTATTTTTTATATATTAGTATTTTTTATAATAATTATTTATAATATAATTATTTTTTTAAAAAATAATTAAAATTAATTATTTTATAATAATTATTTATTTAAAATAATAATTGATTAAGATGGAAGGAATAATTGATTTTTTCCCAATCCAACAGCAAACGTATCAAAGAAGCTGACGTGAAACGTAACCAAAGTGGGTGGTGTGATGTGGCTTGCTGGGGCCGCCAAGTATGTATATTTAATTTTTATTACTAAATAAAAATTAAATTATAAAAATTAAAAAAATAGAAAAAATTGTATATAATATCTTTTATCAATTTATTTTTTCAACATTAGTATTTATTAATTATTTAATTTAATTATAAAAATAGGAAAATAAATATTTAAATAATTTTTTAAATTTTAATCCACCCCAAACGTCAATTATGTGAATTTAGTGGCCACATCGTCTTTGAATGTCAGATGAGAATGCTTAGTCACACTGCCATGCCATTCACAAATTATTTCTAAGTGGTCTTCAATAAGTGCACGTATATCTTTTAATAATATTATTATTTATTTTATATATTTATAATTTAATCATCATTTATAAAATTATAAAATTATTTGAAATTAGAAAAAAAATTAATATATATATCTTATGCGTGTTGATCTCTGTTATGCACCGAGGTGTGCTGCTACAGGAACGCCGAGGTGAGGGACCAAGGTTTAAGGGACCAAGGTTTAAGGGACCGAGGTGTTGAAAATCTCACCTCGGTTGTTTTACTGAATAAAGAGAAAATAGCAGAAAAGAGGAGTTCGGGCGAGGGAGGAAGAAAATCAGACCGGGAGGAAAGAGGTTGAAGACAAGAGAGGAGAATAATCCTTCTTACCTTCTGTATTACCACTAGGCCTATTTAAAGGACTCAAAATCAACACGTAATTAACAGAAAATGTGAATAACTGAATCACATGGGCAACAGAAAATAAAATTCTGCATGTGGGTGTGTGAGTTAACAACGACAGTGCAAAATTAATAAAAATTTTTAAATTTGGAGGGAAGTCGGATTTGACAGGAGCTGCGACGGGATTCCGCTGGGCAAAGTGAATCTGCGGTTGTAACTACTGTATCAGTGGGCTCATCCTCCACTGGTTGTGCTATTAGGCACTGAGAAATTAGGCCCGTAACAATATCTCTCTCACTATATATATATATATATATATATATATATATATATATATAATATATGTGGCTGATGAATATATATAGATAAAATAAGGAGGATTATGTATTTTCTAATATAATGTTTTGATTTTTTTAATGAAGAATTAAATTTTAAATTAATAATTTTATTTTAAGGATGATTGGTTAAATAATAAAAAAATTAAAACGTCGTCGTCCTTCTTAGCCGCCCAGGACCTGGACATACGTACGGGACTCAAACTTTCCCATTTCAAGACAAATTGCCTTTTCGAAGCACCACTCCCACCCCAAAAAAATAAAAAATAAAAAGCAATTATCTTTTTTAGCTTTTTTTTTTCAATTTTAAGAAAATCACGGAAAAACATTAATTATTTTAAATATAAAATTTTAAATAATATTTGTATAATAAATCAAAACAAAATATAATTTGTTTTTTCCCCAATTTTATTTTGTTAAATTTTTATATGGTATCTAATTTACTAAATTTAAGATAAAAATCGAATTATTTTACTTTATTTATTATAAATATTGTTCAAAATTTAATATTTACGATATAAGTAAGTACTTTTTTAAAAAATAAAAAAATAGGGTTTTAATTAAATTAAAGTGTAATAAAGCACTTCTGCTTAATCATAGCTCTCATTTCATAGCTACGAGCATCATTGATGATCTTGCCATGTTGAGTCTGAATTGGGTATGTGTAAAATCAATTGATTCAATTCATATTTTTCTTGATAATTCTTATTAAATCTTTTCAATAATAATGCCAATATTGACTTAATTTTCAGTTTAATTGTAGAGTTTATTCAATAAATTTAAATTATAGCACCTTTTGAGACTTTTTTAGAATAGCAAAAAGAAAATTTCTTTTGATATATTTTAATTTTTATGGGTTATTATTTCTAGATATAAAGATATAGTAAGTATATATGTAATGTAAATGCAATACTTAAGAAAATAACCCTAAAGAAATAATATCAAATGTGAGATTTTGCAAGATATTATGTGTGGTGAAAGCCATACCACTTGTGTGTGTTGTGGGCACTTTATACCTATTGGAAAATGTCCCTATAAATGGCCCCATTGATGCCATCATTTAAAGGGGCCCCTCATTCAAAGGGGTGGTTGTATGTTGAAGGATAACCTATAAAATTTTGTTATTTTAAACATATACTAAAGTTGATTAATAATTGAAATGTATAGTGACCATATTTTATAATGGTTACTTAGTGTTGCAATGAGGTAATACTCCTAATATATAATATAATTTTGAAGCCACCCTAACATTTGACTATAACAATTGATAACGAAAATATGTATTATCAAATAAGTATAAATGACTAAGTTAAAATAATATTGTTAAGAAAAAAAATAAAGAGAAAAATATTAGAGATCCTTAATGATATGATTTTCTGATATTTTTATTGTATTTTTTATAATTTTTATTGTAATTCCAGACAGATAAAAATAATTTTTATGTATATATTTTTTCTTTTTACCTCATGTATTTTCCATAAATTAGGTATAAAGAGAAAATTCTAAGTGTCATGACCTATGGTGCTACTATCTTAACCATATATTATAATGTGTAAATCATTCATAGTAAAATCAATAACAAATTAATAATTCATCACACAAAAAAAAAATCATTTCACATAGTACTTCCACAAAAAAAATAAATAATAAAAAATATATAAATAAACTAAATATTTAGCAAATAAAAAAATAATGCACAGATAATAATAATAATATGACAAATAATTTATATAAATAAAATAGAATTCAGACATAATATGACAGAATTAGAATTTCAACCTATCTACTGATCAATAAGAAAATCTAATAAAATATAATAAAAAATAAAAAAATTAAGATTCTATTCACAAATAGAATAATAAGAATACACGAATTTGCTCACAAATAAAAGAAATTTCATGAGATATATTTGCAAAACAACGAAATGTTCATGAAATATAATTGTTAACTGTCGCTGGCCCAAATTCTGAGTAAAAATTTGTATGAATCCCTAATTTTAAATCAAACGGACGAGATATGAAAAATCATATATTGCTAGTTAAGATCCAATATATATATAAGTTATATTCAAAGAAAAATTTGCCATAATAAAAAAATTTTTACTGTATAATCTAATTAATTAATCATTTTAACTATAAAATTAACCTCTCTTATAATATAAAATAAGATTATATATACATATATTTATATATACACATATATATATAAAAGGAAAATCCTAGCTGGCACGATAAGGATGAGTACAAGAGTGGGCATAACCTAGATAGATAGAATGTGTTGTGGTAGGCTTTTCAAAGGGCTTTAAAAGGGACCCACTTAAAACATTTGTTAAAATTAAGCACACACTATTTTACTAGCTCATTAATTTCACTACTATAATGAAAAATTAATCAAAGGGGGTATATGGGCTCAGATTAACCAAGCAGATTAATGATACTCATAAATATTTAAGAATATTTTTTTTAATATTGATTATAGTTATTTTTAAGAATAGTAAAGTTTGAATATTAAATTTTCTATCTTTGTAATTTATTTTTTTATTCCAACAATGTATACAAATTGTAATAAGTTGTGTCTAAGTTCACTATTACAATAGATGCCCTAGTTGATATTATTCATTTAGGAAATAATTGTTCCTTTCCATTTAATCCATCTTAACTTCAAATGGCACTTTGCATTTTAGTTCCATGGATGCATTTTGAAGATGGGACAATCAAATTTACCCAAAAAAAAAAAAAAAATAAATAAATAAATAAATAAAATACAGACAAATAAAGAGATATTTTACCATATTTAAAAATAAAGTATGAGAAACTGTTGTAATTATTTTTCAAAACCTCTATCAAAACTCTAGAGTATGATGCCAAACATGAAATAAAACTGATAGGTTAACTTTTGGTATGATCATGTCACACCGTAAGCTTTTTAAATTATATTTTTAAATAGATTAGTCAGATAAACTAATTTGAATCACAATAAATAGAGTTTTTATGGTCCGTTTGGAAGACAGAAATAGACCGAGAATTAAGAAATGGGGGTGGTAAATTGGCCACTTAATTCCATTTTCTTTGTTTGGTGGCCCAAATGAGTTGAATTTGAATTTTATTATAATTTAGTTGTAGTCTATTTTTGTATGTAGAGGGTATTATTATTTTAAAAAGACAAATAAAAAATTATAATAAATTTTATGTAAAATGAATAATCAAAAGTTCTAAACGGTTCTCTCATCGGTTTCTTTCATTGGCGATTCATCGTCTCCCGAAGCCAAAGCCCCGAGGCAATGGAGCTCCATCTCCCTTGCTCGATACAACTTCTTAAGTCCATATTTGATAGTGGGAAGCTACATTATACAGATATTGTGGACATTTTAAAATAAAAGATATTCTATTTTATTTTATTTTGATTATTAATTTATTTCTATATTTTATAATATATTATAATTTTTTAAAATTTTATAATTTTAATAATCCTATGGTATTTTTTAAAATATTATATTATATTTTATTATTTTAAATCATTAACTAAAAAATCATATTTATATCCTAATTAACTCAGAAGTAGGATACTTCTATGTAAAGGTTTTAACAATTTGAAGTTTTTTATTAATAAATTGAATTAATATCAAAAAATTATGATTATCTTCTCTCTTTTTCCTATTTCTTTTCCTATTTTTCCCTTTTTTTTATTCTTTTCTTACTTACTCCCTTCCCCTTATGTACCCTCCTTGTTTTACATTTGGTATAGAGAAATGATTTTTAACTTTTTTTTGTTAAAAATATTAGTTTCTTCCACCACCTTTTCACTTCTCTACAACATAGACTTCTTTAAAAAAAAAAATGGGTCTTCAAATTCAATCGAAGTGATTGTGTGGATTATAATTCATGAATTGGGTTCCACTAGTTGCTGATGGGTGGTTCAATGATGGCTGAGGTTACAGTAAGGTAGCAAGTCGTTTCATGAGCAATGGGCAAAACACAATATATAAAGAATCAAAATAAGTCTCTAATATCAATTTTACATCATTATAAAATGAATCCTATTAGCCATGTTAATTTTTAGAGACAAGTTGAAGAATTTTTCTACAAAAGTTTCATTCTAGAGGACTTGAATCGATGTACAGTACCTATTATCTTCACACCTAAAAAAATATATCGTATAGAATATGCGTGAATAGTAAAGTCATCAATAAAATTATCGTGAAGTGATGTTTTTCTATCCCTAGGACTAATGATATATTATATATAATAATTGATGCTAAAATTTTCTCTAAGATAAATTTAAAAAGTGGTTATCATCAAATCAAAATTCGCCCAAAACATGAATGAAAGACGGTTTTTAAGATGAATGATGACCTTTATGAGTGATCGGTCATACATTTTAAACTGTTTAACACACATAATACCTTTATGAGGTTATGACCTAAGTTTTGTGGCTTTTTATGGGGCAATTTCTACTAGTTTATTTAATGACATTCTTATTTATAATAAGATCGATAAATTATATTTAGATTATTTCACACAAGTCTATCTTACCCTTAGAAAAGAGAACCTACTTGCCAATTTTAAAAACTATTCGTTCTTTTTTATATATAGTTGCTTTATTGTGTTTCGTTGTTTCTATTAACAAAATCTTTATTAACCCTGTAAAGATCCAAACAATTGTAGATTGTCGTAAATCCAAATACACTATTGATGTTTAAGGTTTTCATAATTTAACTAATTTTTACCATCAGTATATTAAGCAGTTTAGTATAATCATAACTCCTCTCACTTAATGTATGAAGAAAAATAAATTTTATTGGTCTTCTAATGATACTAAACTTTTAAGAGTATAAAAGAGAGGAGGACAATAGCTCCTGTTAGATGACTCCCTAACTTCTCTCTAAGGTATTTGAGATAAAATGAATAATATTTATTTTGTGAATTCTAAGTATATCATCTCATATAATATCCTATAGGGACATCCTCGTGCTAGTCACTATTTGAGCAAAATGATAAAAAATAGGAAAGATTTACAAACCATAAGTAGATAAGATCATATTACTGGGAAAGGTGATAGAGCAAAAGATCAACCAGCAAATTAACATTTGCGAGCGATCCCACAATGCTAATGATGATACGTCACCATGCTCACACAATCAAAGCTGCCCAACTCCAAATACAAAACCTTCCCACAAAAGAGATATCAGGCAAGTGATGTGCTCTGTTGTAATTGTTTCACAAATGGTAAAGACCATCAGAAAACTTATGCATCAGACTTTTTTAAAATGATCATCCTAAAAAAAGTATTTAATAAACTGATTGAGATTTCAGACTTATAAGAATTGGAAAATTTTCAAGCTTATAATGTTTCACTAGTGATGGAGAAAGTTTGAAAGATTTATGGTTCTTGCAACTTTATTCAGAAGGTCTTGTGTAATGAAAGAAATTAAAATATGAAAAAATTGTCAGTTGTATAAATTTATTATGTAATTTTATAACATATATCCAAACATTAGAATTAAAGTTGCAATTTATTGTTCAATTTTTTATACAATTCAAATATCAAAATCATAGTTTCAATTCAATTTAGTTCTACTAGAAATGAAATTGGAATTCTAATTTGAATTTAACAATTCTGACAAATCCTTGAGAAATCTAAAATACAATTTCTCTTTTTCTTTGAGTTACCATCCTCTAGTAATTTTAGCATTGGAAAAGAGGAAAAGCCTCTTTAGCATATGATTTGTTGGAAATTGATAAAGCAAAAGATCATTAATAGCAAATTAAATATTTATAAGCGATCCCACAATGCTAATAATGATGCGTCACCGTGCTCATTTGTTGACAATCAAAGCTGCCCAACTCCAAATAAAAAACCTTCCTTTTTTCACAAAAGAGAGATCAGGCAAGTGATGTGCTCTGCTGTAATTGTTTCACAAATGGCAAAGACCATCAGAAAACTTATGCATCAGACATTCTGAAATGATCATCCTAAAAAAAGTATTTAATAAACTGACTGAGATCTCAGACCTATAAGAATTGGAAAAACTTCAAGCTTACAATGTTTCACTAGTGATGGAGAAAGTTTGAAAGATTTATGGTTCTTGTAACTTTGTTCAGAAGGTCTTGTGTAATGACCCAAATTGAAAAATGAAGAAATTGTCAGTTGTATAAATTTATTATGTGATTTTATAACATATATCCAAACATTTGAATTAAAGTTGCAATTTATTGTTCAATTTTTTATACAATTCAAAAATCCAAATCATAGTTTCAATTCAATTTAGTTCTATTAGAAATGAAATTGGAATTCTAATTTGAATTTAACAATTCTGACAAATCCTTAAGAAATCTAAAATACAAATTCTCTTATTCTTTAAGTTACCATCCTCTAGTAATTTTAGCATTGGAAAAGAGAAAAAGCCTCTTTAAGATATGATTTGTTGAAATTATGAACGAAAATATCTATTAATATACAATTATATTTTTAAATATCATCGTAAAATCGTAATAGCTTATCATATTAACGATATATCACGTTATATTGGCCAATATAACTAATTCTTAGATGATATATTTGTTGATTTAGTCAATATATAAACTAATTTTTATTTATAAACTTATAATTCTTAATTTTTTTTAACATATTTAATATCGATATATATGTTTGATCTATTAAATATTGATATGATTATAACTGATATCAATATTAATATTTTTACCTATAGTTTAAGCTATATATTTGATATTTTTGCCATTTCAGTGTTGGTATGGGAAGCTTCTCACCCATTAGGCCACTTAGTCACTACTTTTTAGAAAAAATGTTAAAAATATTTTTACAATTTTTTTTATTCTGTTACTAAATATAGAATAAGGATTATATAATTTGTCACCTTTTTTTATATATATCACACATACACATGTAATGTAAATAAATAAATAAATATTTTTTTAATTTTTTTAACTTTTATTATTTTTTATACGCCAATATAACATTTCAAAAATTACGGCCGTGCAGCCAGCGTATGCTGTCCGATAGAAAAAATCGACAACCATATATATATATATATATTAAAAAAATAGTTTAATATTATTTTTTTGTTTTGATAATTTTTTTGATATTTAATTTTTAAAAAAATAATAATTATTATTTTTAAATTTTTTAAAAATTATTATTTAAAAAAATATCAGCCATCGGATTTTTCATCCGACGGCCAAAATGGAGTCGTATGGGCTGCAACGCCCCTCCCATTTCGCAACCCCCCCTCTCCCCGGGCGGGATCCCACGAGATATAGCCCATTTGTCTTACTTTATCAGCCATTAGATGTCTTACTTTATCTGCCTATGATCGTTGAATTGCAAGAATCCAACGGATTAGATTTTAACATAACAAAAAATATGAAAAATGTGAAAATAAATTTTAATGGTAAAATGTTAAACTATTAATATTATAAAAAAACAAAACAAAACAAAAAACAATTTACATTTTTTTTTTTGAAATATTTTCAAAAAATTAATATCTGGGCCGGCTGTTTGTGGCGATGGTTCGCGCCCCACCGTTCCGAATCGGAGCGGATAAGAAGCTCACTGCCTAGCTTTGCGTTTTGATCAACACGATAGCTTCTGATGGCATCTTTGCCTTCGATTGCCGTGGCCGGCACTCTGAAGCTTGAGCCGGAACTCAGAAGATACACTTTCACTGAGAAGAGTCCAACTATTTCTTACCCTAAAACTCAGAGCATCTCCCATCTTGATGCAAGTCTGGATAAAAGGTCTCTGGACTTGAGAGAGGTATTATCTATGTTAAGAAATGGCACCCGTGTTGAATCGTATTTTTATATTCCCTTGTTGCAAGAATGCGTCGGAAATAATTCATTGTCGAATGCGCAAACTGTTCATGCCCACATTGTGAAGACGGGAACTGATGAAGATGTATTCGTTATGACCTTCCTTGTAAACGTTTATGCGAAATGTGGACGTATGGAAGATGCACGGAAGGTGTTCGATCATACGCCTCGAAGAAATGCTGTTACTTGGACTGCTTTGATGACGGGCTACGTTCAAAATTTACAGCCCGACCCTGCCATCAGAATTTTTCTAAAAATGCTTGAAGTTGGGGCTTATCCAACAAGGTATACATTTGGGACAATACTCCGCGCTTGTTCATCTCTATTGCTTATCAAGCTGGGGATGCAAATTCATGCCTACATTGTCAAGTATGGGGTGGAAAGGGACACGAGCACCGGAAACTCTCTCTGTAGCTTCTATACTAAATGTGGGAGCTTCGACTCTGCCATTAACGCATTTCGGAGGATTGGGGAGAAAAATGTGATTTCGTGGACCACGGTTATATCTGCTTGCTGTGATTATGGGGAGCCTGCAGTGGGTTTGAGGTACTTTGTTCAGATGCTTTCAGAGGATTTGGTGCTGAATGAGTTCACATTTACTAGCATATTGAGCTTATGCTGTTCAATGCAGGCTCTGGAAATTGGGACACAAATACATTCTATGAGCATCAAACTTGGATACTTGTCAAACTTACCGATAAAGAACTCAATTATGTATCTCTACTTGAAATGTGGACTGGTTGATGAAGCACATAAATTGTTCAATCGCATGGAGACTATCAGTTTAGTGACATGGAATGCAATGATAGCAGGCCATGCCCAGGTGATGGATCTTGCCAATGATGATATTTCAGCATACCACAGTGGAAATGAGGCATTAAATATATTAGTTAGAATGAATCGATCAGGCTTGAGGCCTGATCTATTCACCTTCTCGAGTATTCTTACTGTATGTGGTAGCTTGGTGTCTCTAGTACAAGGGGAACAAATTCATGCTCAGACAATAAAAAGTGGGTTTTTGTCAGATGTCGTTTTAGGAACATCATTGGTTGATATGTACAACAAATGTGGAAGCATTGAAAGAGCGCAAAAAGCTTTTCTTGAGATGCCCTCCAGGACTTTGGTGTCCTGGACTTCTATGATTACAGCTTTTGCACAGCACGGTCACTCTCAACAAGCATTGCAGCTCTTTGAAGATATGAGAATGGCAGGAAAGAAGCCTAACAAAGTCACCTTCATTGGTGTACTTTCGGCTTGTAGCAATGCTGGGATGGTTGATAAAGCATTAAGATACTTTGAGATGATGAAGAATCAATACAAGATTAAACCAATTATGAATCATTATGCATGCCTAATTAACATGTTCGTGAGGCTGGATCAATTAGAAGAAGCTTTTCACCTTACCCAAAAAATGGGCACTGAGCCAGGTGAATTCATCTGGTCAATCTTGTTTGCTGGCTGTAGAAGGCAGGGGAATTTGGAGTTAGGTTTTTATGCTGCTGAACAGCTACTCAAATTCAAGCCTAAAGATCCTGAGACTTACGTCATGTTGTTGAACATGTATCTGTCAGTGGAGAAATGGCAAGATGTTTCTAGATTGAGAAAATTGATGAGGGATGAGAAGCTAGGAAAATTGAAGGACTGGAGTCGGATAAGCATCAGGGATAAAGTTTACTCATTCAAACCTAATAATCAGTTGCATGCTTCACGCACAGAGGTGGAAAGTTACCTAGGAAGTTTGCTCAAGGAAGTGAAGAGTTTGGGATACCAGCCACCACATTTTGTGTTAACCGATGAAGATGATGATAAGATGGGGGTGCCGCCTTCTTCCACCTTGCGACATAGTGAGAAGTTCGCTTGCATTTGGGTTGTTGAACACACCAAATGCTGCACCAATACGGGTTGTCAAAAATACTAGTATGTGTGGTGACTGTCACAGTTTCATTAAACTGGTTTCTTCCATTACTGCAAGGGAGATAATCATTCGTGACAGGAAGCGCCTGCACAGATTTGTAAATGGGCATTGTTCATGTGGGGATCTTAGTAATCTTCTATAACTCAATTTGCTTATGGTTTTCGGGAAACATAAAAATGAAGTATATATGTAACATTAGGGGTGCAGATGTGAATGTGTGCTTGAAATTGAGGGATGGATATTTAATTCTTCTTGGCTTGAAATTTATTTTGGAAATTACCTGTTTTTCCTCATGTTTGCGCTGCTTGAGGGTGATAAGAGGAGTAATGAAGGAAAAGCCATTTTTGGTTGGCTGCTTTAGAGCATTCTTGTTAAACTGTTTAAAGGAGTGTTTAAATCTAAATTTAAAACCTCAAACCAAAAAAACATTTATTATCTATGTTGATGTCTAATTTTATATAATATATATATATATTATGGGAAGTTCTTTATCTCTGTTTATTTTGAATTTTTTTATTTGTCATATCCTTAGTATTACCACTATAATTGGCTACTTCAGATGATTTTGGGTTTGTATGATACCTAGTTGTGGAAACAGAGTGTGCTTTCACATTAAAACACACCTCTCAACCTAATGCAAGCAAGCAGGGGAAGGTTCTTAAAATAAACATGATTAAAATTGGGATGTTTTATTAGTCTGGCTGGAATTAATCTGAAATTTTATAAAATCTAATCAATATATATGAGTATTATAGACAGATACGATCTGAAATTAGGCTTGATTAATTTTGACCAAACACAGTTACAGATGAAAGTGACCAATTTGGACTAATCCAACCTGGACCTTCAATTTGTTTTTATAAATATGTATTTTTTTATAAATAAATACAAATTTAGAAAAAGTCTTTTAGTATATTATATTTTTACTTAAAAAATAACTTTTTTGTGTAAAGATTTTTTATTTAAATATATAGTTAAGTAATATTTTAATCTAAATAGTATAGTTTTTAAAATATTTTATATTTTTAAATATTTTTTTATACATATAAATTTTTAAATAAAAATATTTAATAAGTATTCGTGGATCAGCTCAATTTGAATTATAAACGGATACGATTATAATTTTTAATGTATATAATCAGGTCATATCCTACCCAACTCACTTAGTAGTCATACATTTTTACTTAAATTTGATTTCTATCTGATCTAAGCACAATTTTAATAATGTTTATTTCTAAAATGAGTCTTAAATATAAATTTATTTAATCAAATGAGCATTCAACCAAGCTGGCTAATGTTATTGGTTCTAAGTTTTTGCAACTTGTATACAAAATGCCAATTCCTTTGGTTTATTTTTTATTTTTTATTTTTTATAATTTTTTTCTATGCAGGACTGAGTGAGCTAAACAAAGCTATTAGGCTTGTCAATGTTATGGTTTCTGAGATGCAATCTCCTTGAAGATGAAAATGTTAAAATAAATAAGTAAAATTATATTAAAAAATAAGATAATAAATGATATTATTTATAAAAGTTTATAAGTTTTTTTATAGAAAATAAGAATAGAAAATGACAAACAAAGTAGTCACGATGTTTATATTGCATGCCCAATGAAACACTTGTGAGAAAATGAGCGACAGCTATAATTAGAGGAAAAAAGGAACATATGGACGAAAAAAATCTTGAAGTATAGTTATAAAAATAATTTAAAATTATTTCTATTATCATATCATATTATATTGACTATAATAAAATAATAAAAATAAATTTATATAATCAATTTTATCACTATAGGACTTAAGTCTATATTGTTATTGTTGCATAAAATGGACCATAGGACTATAAAGTTCTTCTAAATTTGATGCGTCTCGTGAATTCAGATTGATATACAAATTAGAGAGTTGCTTAGTCTTACTTGAACGTCCAAACAATAACAGGTCTAATTTTTATAATTTTAAATCAGAATTCTGCACACTATAATGAAAAAAATTAAATGTAAAATGTATACAAGACTCATTTATCTTCAGACCTACAAATCAGTAATCTTTTATTATGATTAAAAAGATGACAAAAAAGCAAATACTGAAATTTAAAAAGGATAAGAATGACTATGGATCTGGAGGGCTAAGTTCATTTTTTGTGCACTCGAATGATTGAGTGTCTTCCTTCTTTTTCTTTTCCTTCCCCCTTTATTTGGGAGAAGACGTATTTATAACTTGGGGTCTTATTCATCTAGTTATCACTTGAAATCTCTACACGTGTTCAAAGCCATTTTCGGGTTAATTATAGGAAGGTATTACTTTTGACATATAATTGCCGTCCCAATTTAATGATGAGGCTGCTTGGCTAAAAATGATGGGGTTATTTCGGTAGGTTTTTGGATTGAGTTATTAATTAACTAATGATTACCCTTCAATTTTTTGGTAATTAACCAATCGAATTAGACATTTCAGTCAATACTCCTAAGAGCCATTATTTGATAGACTAAATTTGGTTTCATCACTTCTTTGTCTTGGCCAATGGGATTGGGCCTTAATCCAAACTTGCGTTGGGTTGATCTATCTTATATCATACCCATCAAAACTAATGCTTCTGTCCTATTTTGATATTTGATATGGTTATATTTTTTAAAATAAAGGATTGGTTTTCTCTTTTAAAATTTTGAATTGATTTTTTTTTTGACAAAAAATCATCGCTGTCACTTTATGGGTCAAACTTGGCTACTCATAAAGATCATATATCAGATAAGTTTTGATTGGTTCACCATATCCAGCCTAGGAAGAAGGCCCATCAGCAGAAGAAGCAGGTTCAAGAAACGAACAATGTCTCAATTGGTCCAAACTGTTCAGACAGTTAGCGATTAAAATTGGTCAACCCAAAAAACGAGTAAGGAGTTCTCTTAAATAACTGCCTACATCTTTCTCTAGGAAAATCGTCTCAAACTGATTGGGATACAGAAGCCAACCGATTATCCTTCTCAACGACCGTTATGTAACCAATCAAATATTCTTATCCAGGGCGATTATATAATTGGTAAAACTATCTCTTACTACTATAAATGCTCTACAAGCATTTAGTAGCAAGGGAGAAGGAAGGTCGGAGAGGAGAATCCAAAAAAGAGAAAGCATAGAGACTTTGACCATCAATTTTTTTAGAAAACTTTCCGCCTAATCCCTTCGGATTTCATCAAAGAAAAGTTCTCCCTCCGAAAATATTCCATTCAAGTGCCCGGCCATCCCTCTAGAGCACTCCAGGCCATACTTGGATGGCCGTACAATCTACAATAATCCTTGCTCTTCATCATATAATAGCTCTAAGCCGCCCCTCTACAGGCGCACCTCTAAACCGCTCATCTACCGAACGCATCTCTAAGTCACCCCTCTGCAGACTCACCTCTAAGTCACCCCTCTACAGGCGCACCTCTAAACCGCTCATCTACCGAACGCATCTCTAAGTCACCACTTTTAAACCACCTCTCAATCGGATATATCTTTAAGCCACCCATTTGCAGCACATTCAAAACTCAATCAACCAATACATACATCATCCATGTATCTTTTTATATTTTTAGAAAGATTTTTGATTTGAATTTTGGAGGATATACGATGGGAGCTATTTTCGCTATCCTCTAACCTATCATTTTCAGTTATATTGTGTAGAATTTATGTTGAAAGTTATGAAGATCGGATCAGTATTAGATCGATCTAACATGAAGATTTGATTCGGAGTCACCTAATCATAGAAAAACCTGAATTTGTAAAACCCAACAAATTCAAACATACAATAATGAGAATTAAATTCCAAATCAGAGATTTAACCACAGTGTGTTTCCTATGTACATGTAATTCTATATTATGTTAATCAGTGAATTTTTATTTGTAAATTATAGAAAGCAAATACTGAAAATAGGTAGTTTTTTTCAGAAACTAAATATTTATGTTTGTACATGTTGGTCATCTGCGATCATGCTTTTATCTGTTGTTTCTTTTCCTATACATATTCGATGTAAATAAGACAATTCAATCTATACATTTTTTTACTATTTTAGGGCTTATATAAGTATTTAATTACTTTAAATCTATTTTATAATATCTTACTATTAAATTATACAATAATAACTCTATCGTTAATATAAAACTCTCCTTTATTTAATATAAGACAAAGATGCGGGATTAGGAGGAAGAAGGGGGATTCATCGTCAAATCCCACCGTTGGATATAAGATCTAACATTGAAGATTTAAAATTAAAAAAGCATGAAAATAATTTTTAAATTTTTTTTAAATAATAACATATATTAGATATTTAATATAATGTTAAAAAAATATGAAAAATTGTTTAGAAATTTAAACGAGAGAAGCCGCCATGAAATTTGCAAATTGCAGAAAGCACGAAAAGAGAGAAAAATAAACGTAATTTCCTATGTATAAGTAAATAATGAATTGTTTTTTTTTATAGAAAAATACAATCTAAAATAAAAAAAAATTATAATAATTATTATAACTACATAAATAGTCAAATATTAAAGATATCACGTGAAATTTAAAAATATAAAAATATCAATCGACTGATTAGTCAAACCAATCGGAAAAAAGACAAGTGTTGCCCTCCTTAAGATGATGACACACACAATAAAAATCGATTATAATATATTTTATATTTTCATAAAATATATTATTATAAGTAATCTAGATAGTACTATAATTATCACAATAAAAAGAAGTATCGTTAGATTGAGAAATACAGTATTGGACCCTAATGGTCGAATAAACAACAATAATTTGCTTCTCAATGCGTCAAAAAAAATAAGAGAATCCCATAATAAATAGAAAAAATAAATGGTGGGTCGTTGATTAGTAGAGTAGCATGTCCAATCAATATCAGAATAAGCTTAGAGTTCCAATAAAAAAATAAGAGAAAAAATGTATTATATGGAACAAAGTGCTTATTATACAATAAAGAATAGAAAGAACAACTATTTAGTAAATAAAATATGGGGTAGATATAAATTAATGAATAAGATATACAGTATAAGTAATATTAGGTTTAATAATAATAAGTTATACAAAGTTCTTAACCAATTTGACGAGTAAAATGGCTCAATGTTAGTAGCATAAAATTTAATATGCCTCAAGAGAACTATTAGTTGTCAAGGGAGATTAGAAGCATGCTTACTTTGTGTTAAACACAAATGATCAAATGTGGGGGATATCTCAAGTGCTAAGAATGTAGGGAAAAAATTTATGATCTTTTATTTTATAATATTGACTCAAAAGATATTTAATTTTAATAATATGAGAGTTATTATCACAAATAATAATCATATTATTAACATAAAATAATAGAGTAGTGATATTAATACCAGTATAACAAATAAAAAGAGTAGTTTTATGAGATTTAGAGGCAAATTGAAGCTATAAAATAGTAGACTTAAACTTGACAAATTAAATATCAGAAGTTTATTTAAGACTATATAATACTCGTCAAATACGAAATATCTGTCCAATAAAATAATGATAAATAGAAGGAGATTTCATATAGACGTCCTCGATTAAAGCTAAATATAAAAATGCATTTTTCATATTTGTTTGAAATAAATGATATTGATGTGTAGTGGCTACAGCTAGAAAATAATAATTAGAAGTTATATGAGCAACATGAATAAATGTCTTCTCATAGCCAATGTCATACTCTTGGATAAATTTCGTGTCATATTTTTGAACTATTAGAATTTATTTTCCTTATGGTATACTAATTTGTTCTTTATTGCAATCTTACTAGGTAAAAGATCAATCAAATTTCAAATATGAGCTATGTGAGGAGTATCAAGTATGTCAAACATAACTTGTAATCTAAGAGGGTCAGAACATGTTTTGTGATAATTACGTTACTTATAAAAAGCAGTGATAACATAAAAATAGTAATAAACATGAAAAAAGGTAGGAAAATGTCATACCCTACTAAAAGTATGAATATCCAAAGTAAAGCAAGCCTCTAAAGGTATGATTATGATGATGGGGATCAATAGACGATTCATAATCATAAAGAGCAAGTGAGCTTACATAACTTGTATCAAATAAAAAATCTAAAAATAGATTTGTAGTTGAATCAGTAAAAATTTAAAAGTAAGAGGAAATGTTAAAAGGGAATGAGGAAATATCAATGAAAATTTTTACCACGTCCCAAAAGTCGATCCTGATTTTAACACGTAACCAATATTGATTAACCAAATAAGCATTTAATAGCATTTAGATATAAATTTTAGGTTGATATATCAACCAACTATCAATTAAATAAACAAAAAAAAAATTATACACAGGCTCTAAAAATATGTCATGTCTCATATGGCTCCAATACAAACCCAACAATAACGTCAAATCTTATGTAATAAATGATGCTTATCCAAAAACGAAATTAGAATACACAAATATGTGAAAATAAATCATAAACTATAATCCAGTACCTGACAACCTCTCATCGGATAACCTGAAACAATCACAAAACTATAATCACGTTAATCCATGACCTATTGTCCAATATTCAACATTTCATTATTTTAGACATCTCAAAAACTAACCTGAAAATTGATACAATATTTTATAACATGCAAAAGCTGTCTATAAATTGAAATTCTATAATCTGATAACCAAAATATAAAGTAATATCACCCAAAATTATCTGATCAATTAAAATACAACATTCTACCCATTAACTATTATTCGGACGTTATCCAAACACAACATAATATAATAAATATTGTCCGATGTCATTAAATAACATCATAATCCATAACATAACAATCTAAACATTTCATATCATTTTGATCTTTCAATCCTATTAGCCTAGTAAGAACTTATTCATTTCATCTGGGAGGATTAGTAAAAGTAGTAATTAATAAATGAATTAAAAACTCAATAAGGTACTATAATATATCAATAATTATATATATTTTTTATTAAAATCATATCAGAAAGATTAATATATTAGATTTTAATTATATGCCATAAAATTTCATAACAAATACACAATCAGCTTATACAAAAAATTTAAATTATTCTTATTGTATTCTTACTTAATTTTATATCATCTTATCATGTTTAAATTTGATTTTTCTTAGGAATCATGACCAATGAATCTTACCGACTAAATAAGCGGACAATCAAAATCCAAATTATGTATACTCCTACACAACCAAATGTCATATGCTACTATTCAAGATTCGTAGGTGAATCGTCTATATATCACGCTATAGAATGGGCCAAACTCACTTCTCACCCATAGATGATAGGTTAAGATATCGATATACCACAATAATATATTAAGACATATCATAATATATTATCTGTTGAAATAAATGCCATGGTCCGATATTTAATTTAGAAAAACTCTACACTTTTTTTCTTAATTCTTAATTTTTACCCATCTGAAAAATAGTTCATCATTTCTTGACATAATTATAGAGTTTCTTTTTCAAATTATGTATTTTCTTATCGTGATAAATTTATACTTTCCATGGAAACTTAGTTATGTTATAATCTTAACATACGAGATATTAAATTAGCATATAGTATAAAAAATTTAGCAAATGATGCAAACATTCAGCAAATAATGCATAATTAAGCAAACAAGCAAGATTGTCCATGGAATTTTAGAACCTATATTATATATATTTGACAAATTTCAATTATGCCAAATTATTATATGCGAAATTAAGCTAGACAGTGTAGAAAAGCTTAGCTAAATCTAAGAAATCAGCAACATAAAACTCCACTATGCAAATTTTAGTTTGTTTAATACACATGTAGGGCCTAATTTATCAATTTTCTAAGCATGCAAACTTATTTTATGAGTCCAAAACTTAACATAGTATAAGATATGTAATTCATCTCATATAAGATCATTAAATTATGATTTTAACACGTGCATGTAAAGGGAATTCAAATTTCAGCCATCTCACTCAATATTCATGAATTTATGCATAATTTTTATAAAATTTTGCTATAAAATGATAAAAATTTAACATGCACGCTAAATATAAATATTATACTCCGAATTTAAAGTCAAGCATGAGTATTTGAATAAGAAAATATTTTTAAAAAAAAAATCAGCAACAAAGGAAGAAAGCTTAGCTGCACTTACTTTAGCTCTAATTTACTGAAATTTAAGCCTTTATTTACTTAATTTGAATTTCCTCAACATTTCTCTCTCTTCTTCTCATCTCCTTCTCTCTTCTCTAAAATCTCCCTAAAAAAAGACTAAAAACAACTCAAGTGTTACACTTATACGGCAATGCATTTATGCATAGAATTGGGCGCACATCAAGTGTTAGGCCACAGGTTTTGGTGCTCGAACATGACTCGGGCAGTGCCTCAAGCGTTAAGCCACAGCTTTTAGCGCTTAGGCACAGGTCAGGTCTCCTTCAAGCATTGATTCATATGGTCCAATTTTAATTTTTTTATCCAATTTTTTATATCATTTGATCTCAATTTTAATTATATTAATTTAATTAATTATAATTATTATTATTCAATGACTCAAGCCTTACAATTTCATATTCTCAAAACTTGATTTTGCTGAAAATATGAAAATATTTGAGTATGGGATTTAAGACCGATAGCCTTTATATTTAATAATATAACTAAAAAAGTAGTAAAGTCGAGAGTGGTATTCAAACTTAATATGCTTACAAAGTAATAGTATGATGAAACAAGTACAAGGAAAAAATTTTAAGATGGAAATAATCAAATATCTTTTGATAGAAATATTACATGTAGATTTATTTGAAAAGGAAGGAAATGAGACTCAATTGATAATATGGATGGATATAAGACCAATTTCTTCCCAAAAGATTATGGAAGAAAAGTAGGATAATGAGTATATATACAATATCAAGAATGTGACAATACTTATATTTAGTATCACCATTTGTTGGGTACTATAAGGACATGATTGATAGAACACAATGCATGTTTACTAAAATTCATCAAAAAATCAAGTAGATGTATATTTTATAGTATTATCGAAATAAAAGATTTTTATTGTGTGATCAAATCAAATTTTTATCAACTTAAAATTATGAAAAATGTTAAGTAATTTAGATTAATCATATAAAATATGAATTCATATATAATGATAATAATAATCGATAAAAATAATAAAGTAGTGAAATGGAACCCAAATATTATAATAAACCAAATCAAACAGTGCAAAAATCAAAAAGTCACTATTATTAAAGGATAAGATTATTTGTTTGCCTATCTGATAAGACAAGACATACAAATAAAATAGTTAGAAGTAATTTTTTTAAATAATCATTTAAGACAAATGACTAAACACAAAGCATTAAGGGACGATCTAATGAATTGTGCTAGAGATTGAAAGAGCTAATAAAAGCAAGCGGGTGAGTGGAGTGCAAATATAAAATATGAAGAGATGTAAGCTTACAAAAGCTACTAATTTTACACTCAGTCCCAATGAGTAGACCTGTCGTTTGATCCTACAAATTAGAACTTTTATAATAAAATTTTAAACTTAGATTATATTTAATAAGTTAACAAATAGATATAAGATTTAAAAATATGTCTAAAATATATTAAGTATCCAAAATATAAAAGTCAAAAATAAATACATGTCCAATATAATCGATAAATATATGAGAACTATTAGTAGTATAAATAAGATGGACAAGAGTCAAAGAGATCATATAAGACATTAAGAAAGAATTAAAAGTTGTGTGATTACAGCAAGTGCAATCGATAAACCAGAAAAAAAATATACATGAGGAGATGGTTAGGATTGTAGAGATATAAGACAAAACCTAATTGACAATAATATCAAGTTCAACTTTAGTAGGTGATAGAGGGTGTAGAGGATGGAGCAGAATCTTTCAAACTTGTAGGGGTTGCAACTATGGACTTATAGAAGATGTTTATCTTTTTCTTTTGAGCTTCTCTAGTATGCTTTGTCTTTTTTCTTAGGACTATCAAAGATACGATGTTTCTTTTCCTTATAATAATAACATTTTTCATTGAAGTGATGAGAAAAGGAGGGAGTAAAAGCTACAACTGGAACAGAGGAGCTCAATGATGCAGTCATCATGACTATATTAATGAAATGAATACTAATTTTTTGTCAAGTCTTCTTAAAAATAAATTTGGTAAGAGTAGCACCAAATATAGATATAAGAGAGTAATAAAGTAGAGAGAGGCTCTGGCATACTCAAAATCAATATGAATGTTTATTATAAATTGAATAAAATGACAACCATTTTAATATTTTATAAAAAATTTAATAAATTAAATATGTAAAAATATCAAATTGGCCAAAAAAAGTTGGTAGTAAAAACTACTAATTTGATTATAAAACTTAGCAACAATGTAGACAAACTCTTGAATAATGTGATAAAGTCTGGAGTTCAGCTGAACTTGACCTCTCTCGGATCCTTTCTTAGCATTGTCCATTCTTCTAAGTCACCTTCATTTTTCTCCATAGTAACACCCTCACCGGCGTCAAGTTTCCATCTCCAGCTTCAGATTCGTGTTAGTTTCCATCTCCATTCTTCTAATACCAGAGATCTTCTTATCAGTTTCCACTCACCTTCACAGAAGGTATTATAATAACCTTCATCATCCAATCGACCAACTGAGATGATATTGAGTCTGATGTCAGGGACATGTCGGACATCCTTTAACAACAGTTTCGTCCTATTACTGGTAACAAGTACAACGTCACCCTTACCAATAATTCGAGATGTTTTTTTGTTAACCATCATTATCACTCCAAAATCCTCTGGAGTATAGGATGTGAATAATCTCCTTCTAGACGTGGCATGTACTGTGGCATCATAATCAATCACCCAACCGGACTCCTCGTCCATCAGGTTTGCCACGTTCTCTTCACATGTCAACTGGATATCACTTCCTGTGACCACTGAGACGGAGGACTTATCCTCACCTCACCCATTTTCTCTTTTTTCCTTCTTTTACTTTTTTACGCTTCCACTTGAAGTATTATTTCTTGATGTGACTCTTTTTACCACAATGATGGCACTTAAAGTTTTGATATCTTGACCAAGATTTGTTGCATCTTTTCTCTCCAAACTTCTGGCTGTGTCCTCTACTCCTTCCTCTGGACTCGGTCACAGGTACTTCACTAAGTGAAGACATTGAGGCCCCTTATGACTGCCTTAACTTATTCATGAATAAGGAAACAATTACCTCGTTCAACTTCAACGTATCTTTTTCAAACAGCAAAGTTGTGACAATGTGATCATAAGAGGCTGGCAGAGAGGTTAGCAATACCAATATCTTGTCCTCCTCCTTGATTACCTCATTAAGGGCAGGCATTTGTATCACGATCCGATTAAATTCGTCCAAATGCTTTTTAAAGTTGCCACCTTCTGACAACCGCAAACCATATAACTATTTCTTTATATGTAGCATGGTTGTCAACTACTTGGACTTATATCGGCTCTCCAACTTCTCACATTCCTCCACCGGATCAGTCAGGCTAAGGACCTTGTAGAACGTGTTGTTCACTAGACATAACTTAATAGTACAGTTGGTAAGGTCTCGTTTATCCTGCTAGTCCTCCACTGATAGGTTCTTCAGCTTATCTTCCTTCTTCAATGCTTTTATTATTCATTATCTAGCAAGGATGTTCTTCACCCTTTCTTACCAGATGATGAAGTTACCCTACCAATTAAACTATTCTACGCTGAATGACAAGTTCTTTGAGGATGATGACACCATTCAGACGGAGTTGTCAACCGTACTCTCTAATGCCACTTGTTGGCGGAATAGGCAAGTCGATTGATAAAAGCACATGAACAATATACCCTTATACGCACTATGAAGTAGAAGTAAGAGAAGAAAAATAAATACTAAATATTTTATATGAAAAATCCTTTTAAAATAAAAAAATTATGGGACATTAAATCCTCTAAAAAAATCATTACGTATGAGTTATTGGTTACACAAATCACATGAGACAAAAACAAGAACAGAGCAAAAGTAAACAAAGAATTTTAACACTTTATTTTCACTCACCGCTCTCTTTCTTTTACACTTTCTCTCCTCTATTTTCTCACTACTTTTTCACTTCTCACTTTCTTCTCACCTTCACATCTATGCAACGAGTGTGCATGTACATATATATATACACGTCCACCAGCAGTATAAGCAATCATAGCCCAGATTGGTGGTTGGTGCATTGCTTTCAATGTCTGCATGCGTGCATGCACACGCCTGTCCTACAGTAGGCGGCGCATGCCGCTCCTACAGATAGATCAGCAGTTGGTATCCCAAGAATGATGTCTACCAACTACCTAATCGGTAGGCCAATTGTACGTTTTTTGAAATATGACAGTCATTCAGAGCTTCTATATTCAACCGGTTAACCTTATTGACCGTCTTCTCATTTTAGCTCAACACCCCGTTGACCGGTCAAAATAGTTGTTGACCGGTCAAAATAGTCCGTCTGGATTCTTCAGCAATGTTAGACGGTTTACGACTTTAATCGGTCAACTTATTGACCGATTGAGGTTGCTTGTTCAGAAGGTTCTGGTCAACTTTATTAACCGAAATTATTTCTACTTATTCTGAGCATAGTAGTACATACGTGCTCCGTCTAAGTCATCCGATCACAAGGATTTTCACATGGGAGTAATTTCTAACAGCTCCAGACGTCCACCAGCTCAGACATTTTTCTGGTCCGGAATTGATTCACCGTTCCAGACACCATCACACGAACGCTGAAATTTTTCTGTCTCTCTTGAGGAAGATGGTCATACAAAACGACGTGCTTTATTCGTAGCTTCCCTTAAACGCAGTACTTCAACTCACATGGAGAGCCCCCTGCCCGCTACTGGAACGCAACATTGCACTCTATTCGGATAATAAAACGCGTTGTTTTGCGAATCTTCTGCAGCCCATTCCAAACGCATCGTTTTGGACTCCCGGATCTATCCGCAGCCTCGATTCAAACGCCCAGCGCCCAGTTTATTTTCCATTGAACTTTGTACCATAACGACCCACCCCCGCAGGCAATGCTGCCGCCTGCCGCCGCCACCACCACCACCGATCGCCAGCACCTTTCCCACCAGTGCTTTGGAGACCGTCTTGGCTACTTTTCGGTGACCTTCTGGCAACATTTTTGTCGACCTACCAGCGCTTTTTCCTAATACTAATGGCAAGAAGCAAAGTTGAATTGTGACAAGAAGAAAAATTTTTATTGTTAGAAGTAGCAAGGAAATTTTACTCAAGAATAATTTTATAAGGATCGAATTGCTTTGTTTTGTACAAGTTTATAAGCAGATGAGAAAATAATATAATTATATAAAATAAAATTATATAATTAAGAATATCATTTTTTATGTGAAAAATAAATTTAAAAATGAAAAAAAAACACAATAATTAGTATTCTAAATATATATATCGTCTAAATATTTATTTTTGTCTTACAAACATACCAAATACCGTCAGTTATAGCATATTTAAAGAAAAAAAACTCAGTATCTATGACTTAAAAAATATGTAGATATTTATATTTGAATCAGTTGCACGGGCCAAAACTCATTTTTGCCTCACTTGAATCCATCCTCAAAGCCTTTTGCTCGAGCATGTATAGAGTGAACATCATATGAAACCATCATCAAAGGCATCGGCTTGAGCCACAGTTGCACATAAGGTCAGATCGATTCAATAGTGAGTGGGATCGATTGATCTTACCTAAAAAATTATAAAAATAAAAAAAAATAGATATGTATATATTAATAATGGAAGTGAATTTCAATAAACTCCATTGAATAGTTTTAGTTGACCTCATAAAATATATTTATTAGTCATTGTGACTTATTTATCACAATAAATTATTAGATTTTACCTTTTTTTATAAAAAAATATTTAAATAATTATTTTAAATGTATAACTATTTAAAAATATTAAAATTATAAAATTATTAACTATATTAAAAAAATCTTCGATATGGCCCTGGTCATGTACATATAATAATCCTCCTCGGATCACATTATTCTCCCAAATGCATAGAAGAAAACACAGCGCAAGAAGACACAAAGCGGGCATGCACACAACTAACGGATTGAGAGGTGTTATGTTTCTCAAAGAAATAGAGAGACTTATTTTTTCAATCTCAGTCATATATTTTAATAAATAATTATAATCTAATAATTTTAAAATAATTAAGTTTAATTAATTTTTATTTTTAAATATTTGTTTAATTATAATTATTTATTTTAAAATATATAATTAAAATTTAAAGAATAAGTCCCTTTATTCCATAAATCAAGCAATTTAATTTTTGCTATATCTACTATTTTGAGTTTCATTATCAAGTATGCTGTTTAGAAGATAGGGATTGACAATAAACATGAACAAATTGAGATATTTGTTGGTCATACTTTATATTAATATTGATTATATCATCAATATATATTTATCTTAAATGTATAATTTTTTTCATAATTATTTTAAAATTGAGTTATATGTAAATTTTGTAGATGTTTCAACCATAATTAGCCACAAAGCCGTGAGCCGAGCCGCTTGCCAACGGGCTTCATCAGCCGTTTGAGCCGCCGCCTCAGTCGATTCACTTTTTCCCTTCGTTTGATCTTCACGACGGCTGATCTCCTTCTTCCGTTGCGTTCAATTGATTGTTGAAGTATTAGTGATCCATTTAAATGATGATAACTCTTTCATTACTGTGCTCATCAATCTCGACCGATTGTTCATTGGTAACACTCAGTTAAGGCATTTGATGGATTTGCCTTATAAATTATGCATTTTGGTTTTGTCCCTGGTACTCCATTCAAACAATACATCATCTAAAAGAGTAAGGCGTGTCCAGAAACTCAAAGCCGGTCCGAATCTCAGAGCCCGAAAATAGAGCAAGCAAATGGCGGGAAGTATAAAATTCGATTCTTTATTTTGCTTTCGTGGTTGTTTAAGCCACGTTATATGCTAATAAATTTTTAATAATATTTATTTTTTTTTCATATTTAGAGGGTTTTGTTCCATTTTACTCAATAAAATCAATATTTACATAACCATAGAAATAGCATAAAATATATTTAATTTTGGAAAAAAATCTAATTAAGCTATCTGTATCATCAAGAGTATATAATAAAACAATCCAAGTTAAAAAATTTAAATTATAAGATTAATGTTTGGGTATATTTTTAAATTACTAAATTAAAAAAAATTAAAAAATCAAATAGTTGAATCGTTCAGAATTTTCAACAAAAAAATAAAAATAAAAATAAAATATTAACTAATGAAATATATCTATTATTTTAAAATATAAAAAAATTAAAATTTAAAATCTATTATTAATATATATAATAACTAATATTTATTTATTAGTTCTATTATTTTCTAATGGTTACCCTCTTTTCTTATGTACGGCTGTTGGACCAATTCAGCTTGTCGTCTTCCCTTAACCTGGTCACATCTAATCTTGTGGTCTCACCACAATTTAAAAATAAATAAATAAATAAATAAAAATGATGCATATAATATACTGTGAGATTAGACGGTAACCACACGCGGCAGGTTAGCATTTGACATGGAGAGCCAATGATTGGAAGTAATAAACGACCCTTAGAGCAGAAAAAATTATTAAAATTAACTTTTAATATTAATTAATATTAAAAATAAATAATTATCATATAACTTAATTATTTATTTTAATATGAGACGTTATTATTTATAGATATATTATATATATATATATTATTTAATAATTTTTTATTTAAAAAGTGATTATATTTATTAATGATTAATAATTTATATGAGATGATATTAAATGTTGGCCTGCCATGGTTTTCAGCAAAGGTGCCGGCGGTGAGCGGGAAGTCCCCGTCATCACTGATATTTATCGCTCACCCACCTTCATTGGAAGGGAAGCCGCTGTCGCCGCCGGCGGAATTGGTGCAGTAAGGTGGCGCGTCATTCCAAGCGCGACTATGGACCCAGCTTCTGAAGGTAACATTTTATTTCTGCAACCGTAATCCCTGGTGGTGATTTTTTTGGCGGTGGCGAAGATATTATATTTGAGGAATTGTTGATGAGCGCAAGAGAAAATCTTGGTGGTTATTGGGCAGTTCGTCGTCCTTGTCAAGGCGGGCCACCGCATGTTTCTGTTGAGGTGAACTGTGTTGGGATCCGAAGTACACACTATCGATGTAGCCAAATAAATATCAAATTTTTGACTAATTATCAACGGTTAAATTTTGTGAAAATATAATAAATAATAATATATAATTATACAAAAAATATATATAAGATAATTTTTGAATAAATTTACCATAAAGTACATGTTTATAGTCAACCCACTTTGAGAACATTTTATAATTATCTGTATAAATAAATAATTAAATAATCTGCCGACATACTTAATAATCTAAAAAAAAAAATATATAATAAGAAAATAAATAACCAATTGATAATATATTCTATAATTATGACAAAGAATAAAACATGAATTAAATATTAATAGGATGTAGAAAATATTTCCATAATCTTTTCTCTCTTCTTACAACGCCCCTTTCTGTTAAAATTTTTTATATTTTGTTATAAAATCGTATCAGGACAGTAAATGTTCACTAATTTTTATTTTTCAATTTGGATGTTTTTTTCTGTTAGAAAAAATGGAGCAACAAATTCAAATGATCTCGAGACTCACTAGTGATAAATATCTGCTAAATTTTGTGAGAAAAAATATATTTTTTTAATTATTTAATTATCAAGTTATTTTACAGTAAAAATATAAAATTAAATATCATAATATATTTAAATTTATGTTAGTTTTCTTATCTTAAAGAATTTAGAACTGATTTTTTTTTTTCTGATATTCTCTCTCAATCCTTTTTTAGAGTTGCAGGAAATTTTTATCGTGAAGAACTATATTAGTTAATTTTTCTAGAGGGAGAATATTTTTAATCATAAAATATATGAAAAAAGAAGTTGAAATTTCCTTTTGTTTTATAATTAGAAAGAAAAATCGCATCCCATATTATTATGAAAAATTATTTTCTTTATACATATATTATGCAGAACAATCCTATCATTTACAGGATATGAAGATAACTGATTTCTTAATAATAAAAATATCATTCTTTTGATCAAATATCAAATTAATTAAAAAAATAATTTTTCTAATAAAATATATCAAAATTATATGAAATTATAACATTTAATCATTTAAATAAATTATTAAATGTCCCTGAACATTTAATACAAATTAATGTAATATAAATTGATTATGAGGGCATCCTTCTCCCCCGTGGAGAAGGACCTTCTTTCTCTTAATTTGGGCCATCGAATATAAAATCTGACGGTTGCGTATTTTGAATGATTAAATTTGAAATCGAACGGCCCACGTTATATTATCCATTCAAAACGTGTGGGCCGTTAGATTTTACATCTGACGGTTCAGATGAGGAGAAGGACGAGCATTCTCCACGAGGGAGAATGATGCCCCCCGGATCCCTGAACCTAAATAGACAACTTTTTTTTCAAAATGCGGTTTATATGTATCAGATACAAGTATGCAACCCCCTTTTTAATAAATATTTTATATTATTATACAATTAAACATTAATAAATAACACCAATTGTGAATAAAAATAAAAAAAATAAATCTTTCAAATTATTTTGTACATTATTTGGTGCAATTTTTTAAAAATGGAAGAATTGTCATTAGGGGGAGCTCTATTATGACCCATCCATTTTCCCAATATTATAAATTTAAAATAATTTAACGGTCCAGATTTTAAGATGGTAAAAAATATAAGATAAATATAAAAATATTTTTTTAAAAAAATTTAATAATATAAAATATTAAAATATCTATATTATAGAAAATAAAATTATAAAATTTGAGTCTTTTCTCTCCAATTCGAATCGAAAAGCGTCGGCCATATGACACAAAGACGGGGTGCCGACGTGGGTCACGGGAATCTCTCCTCCACTCCCATGGTAGAAAACGCTTTTATTGTATACATTGGACACAGTAAAAGGTTGTGCAGCTCTCATTGCAAGAAGACAATTCCCCGTTAATTGCTGTCTCTATAACTGTTTACTTCCAAGAGAATCTTATAAGTAGTTTCCATGGCAGAATTAACGAGTCAGTGATCAAGCGAAAAACAAAGGAGCAAATGGTTGAGTCTTGAGGAGGTTCTTGGGGAGCATCTTACGCATAAAGTTCGGCTTTAAGGAGAAGAGGCCAATCGTAAGCTTCAATTTGCTTGTGAAATCGGTTTTTGTTTATTAATTCTCTTAAAGAATGACGAATTTTTGACAGATATTTTGTCCATATTTCTAGTAACTGTGTGCCTCTCTAATCTTCTCTCTCCTCCTCCTCCTCCTCCACACTTCACCCTCTGACCTTCTGCTGTTCCGATCGGATCTGGAAAATTATCTCGGGAACAGGGAGAAGATTTCTCTATCCAAGTTGTGGTTTCACACTTACTTACCAGAAATGCCTATGATTAGTTGCTTTCTTTGCATTCTCACGTCTCTCTTCTGATCAGGTTCATTCTCTATCTCTATTTCTGTAAATACAGGCATGTGTAGTGGTAGTTTTATTTTATTGGTTTTCCTTTGTTTTCTGGGTTCTTTCGATAGAATGTCAGCAGTGGGCAACTAGGATGATGGTCAAATTTTCTGGGTTTTTCTTCTGTTACATCGATTATGAAACTTGGGATTTGAATTTGGCATTTACTTAACTGTGAGCAGAAGGTTCGTGTATTGTTTGTCATGCGATCTTTCAAGTTTTCTTGGATTGTATTAGTGATCTTTATTGATGTTTTGATTGATGAGTATGGATGTGTGGGATTTGATTAATGTGATTTTTATTGCAAGTTCTTTCACTAATACCGCCAGGCGTGATATTTGTCCAGATGGGGCTGCTCATTTGGTGGATGGAATATTTTTGAAGTGAATTGAATTAAGTTGAAATGATTATTCAAATTGATTATCATAACTAGAACAAGATTCTTAAGATTTAGTAATTTCTTGAGCATTTATTGCTGAAAGAGGGGATCATTTTGTTTAACTGGGTTGTGACACTGTAGTGTGTTTGCATTAATCCGTTCCTTGCAATGCCTCCGGATTCTGCTTATGTAGTTGGCAACAATCCCACACCTTCATCTTCGAAGCAATCATTGAGACACGAAAGTGAATCTTGTCCATGAAATTTAGCTGCTGTGGATCACTGAATGAAGTCAGTTAGCCATCAAATTGTCTGTGTAATGGATCAGAAGCATGCAAACAAGGAAAGATCTACTCAAAATCCGAATTCAGGATGGGAATCCAAATCTTGCATCAAGCATCCTGTTGATGATTCTAAGGCTTGTAATTTGAGTAGCTTGGTTGAATCTTCAGATCCTGGTTTAGGTCAATGTAAGGGAGGTGTTGGGCAATTGAACAGCCGATTGACCTCTCAATCTGCCATCACTGACGGCCCAAGTCCTCGGAATAGTTTTTTCTCTGCAACTCGCTATTCAGAAGCCAGGCAAAGTTTCACAATCACAGAAGCAAGCGAGTGTGCTAGCTGTGTTGAAAAATCTGGTGAAATTGATGATGCTACTAACGGTCATGATTTTGTTGAGAGCAGGAAGATGAGTATTTCTAGAGGGAGCACAGGTAGTGATGTGAGTGATGGAAGTAGCTCTAGTAGTTTAAGCAGTGCCATGTCCAAACCCCACAAAGCCAATGATGTTAGGTGGGAAGCCATAAAAGCTGTGCGGTCTCGTGATGGGATATTGGAATTGAAGCACTTCAGGCTGTTGAAGAAACTAGGATGTGGAGATATAGGCAGTGTTTATCTGTCTGAGTTGTCGGGGACGAGAACTTATTTTGCAATCAAAGTTATGGATAAAGCAGTTCTAGAAGGTCGAAAGAAGCTTCTGAGAGCTCATACAGAGAGAGAGATTCTTCAATGTCTAGATCATCCATTCCTACCCACTCTGTATACGCACTTTGAGACAGATAAGTTCTCTTGTTTGGTGATGGAGTTCTGCCCCGGAGGAGATCTGCATGCTCTTAGGCAACGACAACCTGGAAAGTGTTTCCCGGAGCATGCTGCCAGGTAACGAGTTCATAGGGCCTTCTTCAGTTTTGCTAATATATAAAGCAAACAGATATTGTTTTCTTAAAAAACGTTCTGTCTGTGTTGTCTCATATGCTAGAGTACTGTTGAGCATCAATGTCTTTTCAACTAGTTAGTTAATAACTGGCCCACTCTAATGCTAAGCTACCGAGGTGTTGGGTGGCAAGCCAAATTCCACCGACAAAACTGAGAAAATTTCTCTAATGAGGATCAAATTTACTGCCCTAGTCTTTGAATTTGTAAGGAAATTATAATAGTATACAACCACATGCACAGGTAATTTTATGTAGAAACATTTCTTAACTAAGAAAAACTATGGGATCTTTCATCCAAACATAACTCCACTATCCTCTGAGATTTGATTACAAATGACCCCTACAAGCAACTTGGTTACAGGACTAATTCATAATAACCCATGTGAAGATTTGATTAATACTAACCTTCAAGCTGACTTGTTCACATCACACGAGGGTGATGTCCAATTATCATTAACCACCATAATCCCAATTTATACAATCCAAAGGTCCGGTTACTAGTAACCCCAACATATATCTTGGTTATACAACCTCTCATAGTGAATGAGCATAGAGATAAATAAATGCAAGAGCAAGAGGAATCGAAGCAATCTTATAATTCGTCTTATAATCAAAAGTAGGATAATATACCCAAGGTTGGCTAATAATGGATTATAATTTGAACCCCAAATGATTGGTAAGTCTTCCATATCCTTCCTTCACCCTTTTCCTTTCTTTTTTTTCTCTCTCCTTTGTGTCGACTAGGGCTTAAAATTAAATCCCGAGTTTTCCTAAAAAATACATAGGCATTTATTTTATGCAGTAGTATTCAAATGCCAAAGGCAAAATACATTCTTGTGCACATGCGCCTATCATGTGTGCCCCCTTTAGGCGTCCGTCATACCTTGATCTATTATGTCATTGAAATCCTTCACTTGAGTGAATCCAGACACTAATATTGACTGAACTATTATGTGACAAATCCTTTGGGTGTGGAACTTATAAAAGAATGATCCAAAATCTAACACAAGGAAAGGTCTAAGACATTGGTTTTGTCTCAACATAGCGACTTAAAATACTGTTCGGCTCAGTTTATTAGAGAAAAGTGCTAAAGCACCTAGAGTTTAGCTCCTGGTTCTCTTTTTATCTCTGCAAGTCGATATTGTATATCCACATAAAGATTCAATTTCTGGAAGCATAGATTATATGTTTACCAATGTAGTAGACATGAACTGTCTTCATATTAAAACACATCTGAGATAGCAGAGATTCTTTGAGCAAGAATACATTTTTGTGACCGGAAGTGACAAGTATACAAGAATGCTCATGTCAACTAGCCTTATAGCAAGGACATGGATGATTAGTTTCGTAAAATGAGGCCATCATAAGCCCATCATCTGTGGATATGTAATAGATATGCCAGGACATGAGCATGAGCACCCCTGTAAGGAAAAAAAATAAGGGAATTATTTACCTAGATTACGAACACTCTCGAGGATTTGGACACAATAGATGGAGTGAGAAAAAAAATAGAGAGACCATAAACAGTTATTACTCAGTTTGTAACTAGTTGATACTCGTTTAAATTACAATCAATTGGGTTCTTTTCCTTTTTTTGGTGTAGGCTATAGATATTCTCATCAAGGTATGAACATATTATTGGTTATTTGCCCAATAGCTTATCCTTTTTGGTCTATGGATTGTTAGACATAATACTGGAGGCTTGTTGATAAAGTGATTCCTAAAATTTCCATTTTCTTATAATTATTTCTCAACACATCAACTGTAATGGACAGATAAATAAAATCTATGCTTCAAGCCTCCAAAGGGCATTCGTGTGAGGGTGTGTTAAATTATAAAACTAATATTTGGCCTTTACCTAATACTTTAAATTTTTGGAGGTGTTGGTTTCTTTATGATCCCTGTATAAAACCAAGTAGACACTCAAATATGAAAGAATGGGAAAAGGAGTGATGAATTCTCCACCAACTTCTAAGCTTGGTTCTGTCTCTGCTGCCTTCAAAGGAAAAGGTTTTCTTTTCATGTGCTTAGTCACCTCATACAGTTCTTATACCATGTCAGCCCTCATTTACATCAACTTTTTTGCGTTCAATTTTACCTGCAAATGAAGCCAATAACAGTTGCAAGAACTCAATGCTCAGTGTTCTCATAGCATTGTCATCTTTGAAAGAATACTTGATTGAGATGAAGCAACTAAAACCTCAAGCTAGGTTAGAACCTTGAGAGTGCCAACCTTTGAACAAAAAAAGAGAGAGGCTTGTGTTGGTCTCCTTACACTCCTTTTCCCTTTCTTGCATTCCAGTGATTAGTACTCGTCATAGTACTCTTGCTGCCATATATGAAAACATCTACTGATATGTATGAGTTTCAGGACGCCAATATCAATATTTTCTGATCCCGTGACAATATTATATCAGTGATATATCGTTTAATTTTCTGTCAAGTTACAATTCTCAAAAACCTTTTTCTTCAATTATACAAAGTACTGATACATATTGTCTAATATGTCTAATGCCGATAAAGGCTGCGACCAATACCGATATTTTCATCCATACTTACTAATGACAAAAAAACACCGTTACACTTTTTGTCGTCTTTCTGTTTAATAGGTTAAGACGGGGAGGTTGGAGTCAATTGGGGTAAGATTGAACACAAACCATTGGCCTAATCCGGTGAACATCCACCACACCCACCCTCCCCACCAAAAAAAAGAACAGAAAGAAATAATTTGAAGCATAGATGAAAATATTGTCTGTTGATGTTGAACAATATGTATCAATATTGGATGCATCATGTGAAAAATATTTTCTGAAAATTATAAATCGACAAAGTTGTATCAGTTCCATATTAGGAAATGTCAATATCGAGGGGTCCTAATACCAATACATATCGGCCTATATATATCATAGCAGCTGATATTTGCATCTATGATGTCAAGTTATTGTTTACATGCTATTTTTAATCAAAGAATTGATTACATTCTGTTGTTCTGTTCAAAGAAGAACCTGTGTGCAGGACAAATCTAATTGTGAAAGCTGCCTAAGTAGATGATCATTGAATAAGTGTGAACCTTCTTCATCCATACAATACTCCAGCATATAGATATGTACAGTTTGTATGTATTGCATCAAGGTGTTGATGTGTATATGTGTAAAAACCTTCTTATTCAATAACCAAAGTGACAAAATTGTTGAAATTAAAACAGAAATTAGCTTTGAGGTTTCTTTTGTCTTTCCCTCTTCTATTTTTGTAAGTCCAGGAATGGAGTTGTGACGGCAAGTTTGTTTCCTTATTGGTGGGGTGCCACATCCACACTTATGTATACTGGTGCATATTATCAAGAAGGAATTAAAGAGTGTCCCACATTGGAATTCTTATAGTCCTCATGAGATATATATACCTTTTTGGTTCCTAAATTTACTAAGGTAAATTAAATTTATAAGATTATTCATTGATATTCAAAATAACCATCGATATGCAAGTGTTCTTTTACTTTTTAAAAAGTACGTTTACTAGTACTATTCTACTTTTGCAAATCGAACACTCAAGTGTATGCACAGTGCATATGGCGCATTTGGCATTTAGCATGTGTCTATTATATATCTATGTGGCTTTTTTGGTAATTATTATTGGTGGTTTTTTATTTGACAACAAACATGTCTTCCAACCACAATCTTCATCTGATCGACCACCATAATGCTGAAATGGTAAATATTTCAAATAGACATGACTATCAGAAAGAAGTGCCAACAGTTTTGCTAAAATGGAGGTTTGGATTGATTTTCTATATATACAAAATCCAGATCAACTCTCAATAATTGTTAACACGCAATAACAATACCAAAGTACCAGACAAATTTGTTAGCTATTAAAGATTCTGGGTTTGATTTTGTTAATGTAAAACACAATCAATTATAAAGGCATCATTGCATGCTAAAACATTTCACATTCAACCTGTTTATATTGTTAGTGATGACACTCGCCGTTGTCTTGAGGAAAGTGTCATTTACAGCACAGCCTGCTTTTCCTCCAGTGAACTCTATTTATAACTTTCTATTTCTGTTCTTCCCAATACATACAGTTAGGAGGAAGAAATAATTTCACTACTGCTGATTATTTTGGCTGCGACATACTTCAGGTTTTATGTGGCGGAGGTTCTCCTTGCTTTGGAGTACTTGCATATGCTTGGGATAATCTATAGAGACCTGAAGCCAGAGAATATCTTAGTAAGGGAAGATGGCCACATTATGCTCTCGGATTTTGACCTATCCCTAAGATGCATGGTTAGCCCAACAGTCGTGAAATCCTCAACCTTGATCCTTGAAACCAAGAACTCAGCATACTGTGCTCAGCCTGCTTGCATTGAGCCGGCTTGCATGATCCAGCCAGCTTGCATGCAGCCTGCATGTTTTTCACCCCGCTTCTATTTGGGCAAGCCCAAGAAAGATAAGAAGGCCAAACAAAAGAACGAGACATACGATCGATCGCGCCCACTTCCTGAACTCATCGCTGAACCCACAGGCGCTCGTTCGATGTCCTTCGTGGGTACCCATGAATACTTAGCACCTGAAATTATTAAGGGCGAAGGCCACGGAAGTGCAGTTGACTGGTGGACATTTGGTATTTTCCTATACGAACTATTGTTTGGGAAAACACCGTTCAAGGGGCAAGGAAACCGGGCTACTCTCTTCAACGTGGTAGGCCAGCAACTAAGTTTCCCTGAGTCACCGACTGTGAGCTTTGCTGCAAGGGACTTGATCAGAGGTTTACTTGTGAAGGAGCCGCAGCATCGCCTTGCCTATAGGCGTGGGGCTGCGGAGATCAAACAACACCCTTTTTTCCAGAGCGTAAACTGGGCACTCGTACGTTGTGCCAGTCCACCCGAGATACCAAAAGCAGCAGCAAGCGAGAATGCGCCTGGCGTCGACGTGAAGCCTTTAGATAATTTTCTGGAGATAGATTTCTTCTGAATTCTTGTCAGTATTATGTTGTTATCTGTGGCTTGTTCTTCTACTAAGAAGGTATGTGATTGATCTTCGTTTGTTAATTGTGATGGGTATGAAGAACAGTCCGACAGAGAAATCAAAATGGCATTGAAATGAAGAAACTATTCAATTTTTTATCGTTCATAATGTCATGTTTCCATCCATCCTTCTCACCATTTATATAAGCTCTTTGTTTTTCTGTGTTGGGATTTCTGAATTCGAGTTCTAAATTAACGATGATCACTTCAAAATTCAGCCTGTATGGATTTAGATTGGATTGCTTCAGAAAGTAACATTCGAAACTCACCTTCACTGTAATCTTCGAAATCCAAATGCAATCGAGAATAAGTTACTTTGTAAATCAACCAAGTAATTCTTCAAGGGGGTGAGTTTTGACACAAAAATAAGGTTGTGTTATTGTGATTTAGAGGTCAAATGTTAGATTTCCAAAGTACCACTATTGTGTTTTGGGAGACAAAATGGATTTGCTAATACAATAAAGTCTTAAATCCTATTAAATAAAATCAGATATATGAATTTATTTTTATCATTTCACTTAATTAAGTATAATATTATTTAACAATAGAAACAATTTTAAATCAATTGTTTTATCTTATTTTAAATTTTACTATGCCTATATATTTTTTTCTCATTTTTTATCATGATAAATTTATATTTTTTTATATGTAATTTATTTGGTCTATGTTTTAAATATTTAAATTATCTTATACGTATTTTTTTAATCTTATCTTAAATAATTGCAATTTTTCAATATTTTACGATCAAACCCAAATCTTCTACTATATTCACAGGAATGGATCTGAGTTGAAAATTTCTTATCATCACTGCTTTACAATACCAAATTACTGTGTGTTTGGCAAACTAATAACATGAGAAGCTTGCTTTTATTTGTTGTACATATTGCATCGTTCTTTCATCTTTCTATATCCAACCGGGGATCTTGCTTCGTGTATGAACGAAGTAGGATCGTACTCTTCCATTCTGGGCAGCCGGATTACGCCTTCGGTTGAATCTAATCGCCCGAATTTGTTATAATTTTTTTAAAAAAAATTTATAATAAAAATAAATTTAAATGGTCGGATTCAACTGATAGTGCAATCCGATCGTCCAAAACAAAGAAGCAGAATCCTATTTTATCCATATGCAAAGTAGGATCCCTGAACTCCTTTTTGTATAGCCTGATGGATGTGAAAAAGAGGAAATTGCAATTGCATGAGGCTGAGTTTGTTGTATATTGACAAAAATGATGGAAAAACCACAAGCATTTATAGTTATTTATATGTGAAAGTTTACTTGTATTGTAACTTCTCTCTAGTTGTATATTTTTATAATTTTATAAAAGGAATAATTTTATATTTTTAATTATAAATCCCATAAAATTCTAAAATGATAAATAATAATAATAATAATAATAATAATAATAATAATAATAATGGTATATTTTAGTTTTTTTTTAGTTATATGTGGCACTCAAGTAGGATGAACTTTATACAATTTTGGCATAATAAAAAATCATACTAAATAAAATGTAAAAATAAAAAATGAGAAGAAATTAAATAAAAAAGAAAAAATAGAATTGTTGGGTCCCATTATCCGGGGACCATAAAAGGAGTACGGAATAGGACGATTGCTTTGAACAGAGAAGCCCAAGCTATCATACGTCCAAGAACTCATGCAGTGCAAAATGACCGAGAACTCTCTGTGACCGTCCGATAACCCACTTGGGGATAATAGTACGCGGACTCAGGCAAAACTCCAAAACGAGTCAGTAAAGGACGAGGACTTTCTCTAGTATCCGGGAATGCCACCAAAGAATCTGCGATTACGAGAGTCACGTAAATCTGCTTCTGCACGCGCCGTCACAAGAAGAATCCCCAGAGCATGCCTGTTACCTCAAAATCGACATTCACGGCAGCGATGGCCATTAAGCGGCGCGATCTCTAACTCACCAAACACGCTAGCCGTGCGACACATCATGGCCGTGGCGTGAGTTAAAGCCGCCTCCCAGTAGACCTTAGTAGCCTCATGGGCATTCCCAACGCCACATTTTTGCCCCTATAAATATCCACTTGAGGCATACGGAGAGAGGATCTTGGGCAAGTAGTAAAAGCTCAAGGAGAGACAAAAGTGTACTCGAACCTCAGAACTTGTAAGAAACAACGATCAACTAGTGGAAATCTTTCTCAGGCTTCTAGCCTCGTGGTTTTTCCCTCATTTCAAAGGAGGGTTTTCCACGTAAAAACCTGCGTGTTCTCTCTCTCCTTCTCTTAACTCTCGCTCGCCCAAAAACGACTCACTTTTTCCCTTGTGTTGCGCTGGTTTCCGTCCGCCTGACGTCATCACACGTCAGCTACGTACGGCACTCGGACTCGAACGCAACATTGGCGCCGTCTGTGGGAAGAGGACGAAAAGTCAACTTCTCACTCTCCTAGACCACATTTAGCTACACGTCACAACCTTTACACCTAAGCATCCAGAAATGGTGAGCACCAAGGCACAGGCAAGCGCGCCACCTCCAGCTGCGACTCAGCAACAGCAGGAGGGTGTCCCCAACCCCAGCGTCGGCATCAAAAATCATCCTGATCCAGTCGTACGGGGCTTAGCAACAAAGGTAGAAGAGATGTCAAGGGCCATCTTTGCCCTCTGCGCCAAAGAGGACGAGAAGGCAAAGGGAGCGCCTTCCAGGGGCTCCCAGGCGGAAATATCTCGAAGCAGAGGAAGGAGGCGCGAGCGCACATACAGGGCGCCCGCCTAGCAAGAACAATCAAGAACGCAGGTTGCCTCAAGCGGCAGGAATCCTCGCGGACTAGAGGATCGCCTGGGTCCCCGATCTCGGGGCAATGAAGAGCACCACGCCCGAGAGGCAACGCATGCACGCAGGTCCAGAAGGACCCCCGAGAGGCCAGCGAGCCACCAGCCCAACGAGTTGAGGCACCTCCTCAACGCGAAGAGGACGACAACTCCACCCCATGTGGAGGAAAAATTAGCAAAAGTCTGGAACCGTGTTTTCGGGGAGAGTAGCGAAGCAAGTATTCCCGAGTCTCCATTCACAAGGGACGTCAGGGCAAGGGCGCTACCCCCAAAATTTAAAATGCCAAACCTGGAGGCTTATGATGGAAGCGCTGATCCAATGGATCATCTCAACCTGTTCCGAGAACATCTAAGTCTCCAGGGCCTAGATGAAGCAACTATGTGCCAATGCTTCCCTTTGACGTTGAAAGGGGATGCAAGAGTGTGGTTCTATGGGATGCCTGCGGGCTCCATCAGCACCTTTGGCGAATTGGCGGCTGCGTTCTTGTCACAGTTCGCCTCTAGCAGGAGGGCAGAAAAACAGCCCTGGCACCTCACTCGCGTGAAGCAGGGTGCCAGGGAGAGCCTGAGAGAATTCCTGGCCAGATTCGTGGCCGAGGCCAGGCAAATTCCAAAGCTATCGGATGGGGTAAAACTGAACGCCTTCCTATCTGGCTTGGAGGGGGGTGCTTTCTTTAAGCACCTCATCCACAAGGGCCCTCACACTTTCAAAGACGCCGAGACCGTAGCAAGGGCCTATATAGCGGCTGAGGAGGCTAATGAAGCAAAGCGCCCAGAGAAGGACGAGAACTACCGTCCGAGGACGTTGGAGATGAAGAGAAGGGCTGGGGACTACCGTAGTCCCCCGTTTGCCACAAAGCATCGCAAGTTTGAGCCGGTCGTCCAGAGAGACGCACCACCGGTTCACCTCACTCCTCTAAATGACACTCGGACGAACGTGCTAATGCAGATCCGAGGGGAGAAGTTCGTCAAGTGGCCCAAGCCACTCAGGAATCCAGATGGAGGGGATCAGACAAAATACTGCGACTTCCACCGCTGCGGAGGTCATGCCACTGAAGACTGCAAGTCATTGCAGAGGGAAATTGAAGAGCTGATAAAGAGAGGACACCTCAACCGTTTCGTGCAAAGACCCGGGCAACCCTCCGGACCAGCAGTCGAACCTAAAGTGGAACCCCCAAGGAACCGAGTGGCAGCAGGGGTTGTAAACATGGTGTCAAGCCGACCGGCTGGGGAGAGCCGCTTGGAGCCCAATGCCTCCAAGAGGCCGAGGACAAGTGCTAGGGATGACGTTATATGTTTTAGTAAAGAGGATATGGCCGATGTAACTTCCCCTCATAGTGATCCTTTGGTTGTAACAGCACTCGTTTCAGACGGAGCCAACGACTACCGCATGAAACGAGTCTTTATTGATAATGAAAGTAGTAGGAATTTGCTTTACCTCGACGTGTACCTTAAGTTAGGTTTGAGGAAAAGTCAAATGAAAACCCCAGAGGGGCCACTATATGGGCTCGACAATGAGCCAGTCCCAGTCTAAGGCATTATACAACTGGAAGTCACGCTGGGAACCTACCCAAGGACGGCGTCAAGGGTCCTCACCTTTCTAGTAGTGGACCTGCCGTCTGTGTACAACGCAATTCTCGGACGCCCATGCCTTGCTAGCTTTGAAGCGGTGACCTCCATCCCACACTTAAAGATGAAATTTACAACCCCATTTGGTGTCGGGGAAGTCCTCGGTGAACAGGCCACTGGGAGAATGTGCTACCTGTCGTAGGTCACGCAAACTCCCATTCCCAGGCCAATGGAAGACCTCGATCTCAGAGGCGAGGCGACTCTGCAACAGGCACAACCTGGTGAGCCGATCGTACGAATTACTTTGGATCCCGAGGACCCTGAGAAGTGCATCCAGATAGGAAGCTCTCTTGAAGAGTCCGTCCGAGACCAACTCACGAGATTTCTAAGGGAGAACTCGGACGTATTTGCTTGGTCTCCCGCGGACATGCCGGGAATCTCTCCCGAGATAATAGAGCACAGGCTTGGCGTGAATCCACACCACAAGCCTGTCAGATAAAAGCGGAGAAATTACTCGACAGAAAAGCTAGTGGCCGTCCGGGAGGAAGTGAAAAAGCTCCTGGACGCATGATTCATCCGAGAGGTATAATACCCAGACTGACTCGCCAACGTGGTGATGGTGAAGAAGAGCAGTGGAAAGTGGAGGATGTGCATAGACTTCACGGATCTTAACAGAGCTTGCCCAAAAGATGACTTTCCACTCCCGAGGATCGACCACTGGTGGACTCGACGTCGGACACGAGCTGCTCAGCTTTATGGATGCTTACTCGGGGTACAATCAGATAAGAATGTGTCCCGAGGACGAAGAGCGTACGTCCTTCATGAATGACCAAGGGACATACTGTTACAAAGTGATGCCCTTCGGTCTCAAGAACGCGGGCGCGACGTGCAACGATTGGTCAACAAAATGTTCGAGGATCGAGATCGGCGGGAATGTGGAAGTCTACGTGGACGACTTACTCGTGAAAAGCACCATCGCGCAAACCACATCGAGGACTTGGCGGAAACCTTCCAGTGTTGAGGGCCCATGGAATGAAGTTGAACCCCAGCAAGTGCACATTCGGTGACGTCCGAAGTTCCTGGCTATATAGTGTCGCAACGCGGATCGAAGCAAATCCAGAGAAGATCTAAGCGATTTTAAACATGCAATCTCCCGATCAAAGAAGTCAAAGACTCACCAGGCGGGTGGCCGCCTTTCCTCCTTTTCTGCCAAATCGGCCGAGACATTTGCCTTTCTTCGTGGGCACTCCGAGACCTAAGACCAAAGGCTTCCATTGGAGCGATGATTGCGAGGAGGCGCTTCAGGGCCTCAAGGCGTATCTGGCTAACCCTCCTCTCCTAGCTTCTCCTCAGTAGGAGGAACTCTATTTGTATCTTTCAGTAACCGACCGGGCCCTAAGCTCAGCCTTGGTGAGAGAATTCCAAGGAAACCAGCAGCCAGTATACTATGTCAGCAAGATCCTAGCAGATTCGAAGACGCGATACCCGCACGCGGAGAAGATCGCACTGGCACTAGTATACTCTGCCAGGAAGCTAAGGCTTTACTTCCAGGCACATAAAATAGTGGTCCTGACTGACCAACCACTGAGGACCGTTCTCCAAAAGCCCGAGGTCTCAGGGTGATTGATTAAATGGGCTATTGAGTTAGGCAAATTCGACATCGAATTCAGGCCGAGGCCGGCCATGAAGGGCCAGGCCCTTGCGGATTTTGTGGTGGAAGCAACTGCGCTCGCCAGCGATGATTCCGAGGACACTGAGATCGGCAAAGCAATACCGGCGCCGACGCGTGGGCACGTGGGCGGCTCCTCCATGAAGGATATGGTCAGGGGCGGTGTGGTGGCTGCGGACCGTGGGGTCGTGAATTAAGTACTCCTTGACCTTGGGGTTCCTAGCCACCAACAACGTCGCGAATACGAAGCCTTGATTGCGGGACTACGATTGGCAAAGGAATGCTCGCCAAGGACTTGGGTTTATAGTGATTCCGAGTGGTGATCAACCAAGTCCTCGGAACTTGAAGCCAACAACCCTCGGCTCTCCAGATACCTCATGAGGGTAAAGGGGATGACCTCGGTTTTGAGCGGGTGAAATTGCGTACACGTCCGAGGGCGGAAAGCGAGAAGGCGGGCCCAGCGTTGGCAAAGGCAGCGGCATCCGGGGACCCCGAGCAGTACGCCCGGGGAATGAGGGAAACATTAGAACGACCCACCATAGGGGAGCCCGAGGCCAAGGTTTTGCAGGTATCAAGCGGTGACACCTGGATGACCCCATATTTAAGGTATCTCGCGGACGGGACTTTGCCCGATGACCCTGTTAAGGCCAAAAGAATAAAGAAGACTGCGGGGTGATACGCCATCGTGGACGGCCGGTTATATCGACGGGGATTTTCGGCCCCTTATTTGAGGTGCCTTACGCCCGAGGAAGCAGAATACGCTCTCCAAGAGGTGCATCTTGGGATCTGTGGGTCCCATATCGGAGGCAAGAATCTGGCATTCAAAATAATGAGGTAAGGGTACTATTGGCCTACGATGAAGTATGACGCCATGGACTTTCAGACGTAAGTGTGAGAATTGCCAATCCACGGCAGAACAGGAACCGTCGGCCCCACACAGAGCTCAGGCATTACGGTCCCGTGGCCTTTCACACAGTGGGGGCTCGATATCCTAGGACCATTCCCAGTCGCAACCGCTCAAAGAAAGTTCCTCATTATCGGGATAGATTACTTCACTAAGTGGGTGGAAGCGACGCCCCTCGCATGGATAATGGAACAGAACGCAACGGAGTTTCTCCAAAGAATGCATCAATGTGGATTCGGGGTCCCCGAATGTATCATAACCGACAATGAAACGCATTCACCGAAGCGGTTTTCTAGTCTGCGCTCGCCTTAGAATTAACACAGTCCACATCCGTTGCCTACTCTCCAACGGCCGGTGGAGGTCACAAATCGGACGATCTGCGGGCTCGGGACCAAGTTGATAGACTCAGGTGCTCTGGCGGATGAGTTGCCTTCCATCCTATGGTCATGCAGACTACGCCAAGAGAGTCGACGAAGGAGACCCCCTTTAGCCTTTGCTACGGGGTGGAAGCAGTCATACCAGTAGAAGTTGGTCTTCCGAGCCTTCGAGTAGAGCACTTCGACCCAGTCCTCAATGGCCAAAGGCTCCGAGAACACCTTGACTTACTAGAGGAAGCCCGTGACCGAGCGCAGCTTAGCATAGCAATGTATCAGCAACGGGTAGCTCGTTATTACAACAAAAAGGTGAAGGCACGGCAATTCGAGGTTGGAGACTTGGTCTTGAGGAGCATCGAAGCGACCGGGAAGAATGCAGGACGGAACAAGCTATCCCCAAATTGGGAGGGACCCTTCCCCGTCTCGGCGATCCTTCGAAATGGGCGTACAAGCTGCGTAGCTGGGAGGGCAAGGCTGATCCTCGAACATGGAACGCCACGCATCTCGGGGAAGTACTATCGGTGATAGCCCAGGGAAGCCCAAAAGCGCGGACGCACCAAAAAAACTCGGTTCCGTCCGAGCGGCCCTAGAGGTCGAGTGAAAATAAAACTCGGTTCCGTCCGAGCGCTTCTAGAGGTCGAATTCAATAAAACTCGGTTCCTGGCCCGAGCGGCCCAAGAGGTCGAATTTAATAAAACTCGGTTTCGCGGGCGGCCCAAGAGGTCGGGCAATAAAACTCGGTTTCGCCCGAGCTGCCCAAGAGGTCGAATTCAATAAAACTTTGTTCCGTCAGAGCGGCCAACAGTCAATTTAATAAAAACCTTTCCGTCCGAGCGGCCCAACAGTCGAATTTAATAAAACTTTGCTCATTCCCGAGTGGCCCAAGTGGCCGAATTCAATAAAACTCGGTCCCGTCCGAGCGGCCCAAGAGGTCGAATTCAATAAAGACTCGGTTTCATCCGAGCGACCAAATGGAACGAATTCAAAAACTTGGTTTTACCCAAACGACACTAAAAGGAAAGCTTAACAAGAGTGTACACAGCCAGACTTTGTCAAAAGTTTACGTCTTATTCATCAAGGGGAACATATACAAAAAAAAAGGAAGAAATGTCTAAAGAGTTGGGGGTTGGCTTCCCGAAAGTCCTGCCTGATGAAGAGACTACTGAGGCTGGAGTTGCTGAAGCCCTGGAGTGCCCGCCGGGGCTGAAGGCCCTGGAGAAAGAGGATCACGGGAGACCCTTGGCTGAGAGGGGCTAGGGAAAGGCCTCCCGGAGATCCCGTATAAATCTACCGCGGCCAAAGCATTGGAGTTCCAGGGATCTAGCACAGCTACAGGGAACCGCGAATGGATAAGTTGGATTACCCGGCGGCACATGTGAATACCATCCCAGTACCTGCTCTCCAGTAAAGGCCCAAGGTCCACGGGCGAAATGGACACCCTCAGCCTCTCCTCCAGAAGACATAGCCTTTCTTGAAGCACCAACTGCTGATCCCGCTGGAGCTTCACAATTTCCTCCAAGGAGGCGATCTTACTCCTAGCCTCAGCAAGCTCCGTCTCTGACCTTTGGGCAGCCTCACTGGCAGTCCTCAGGGCTTCCATTTTGGAGGCTATCTTTCCAACCACATCATGGAGCTGCATCAAAGAGAAAAAAATCATCAAAGCATGGAAGAAAAAGAAGGCCAGGGCACTCAAAGGACAACGAAGATACCTGGGAAATGAGGGGGTCGCCGCTTACAGTGACCTCCGCTATAGTCTCGGGCGGTCGGGCCTCGCAGGCAGGCGCCGCAGAAACCTCAACCTCTACCTCAGGTAGAGGAACATCAGCATGAGGAGTGATACTCGAGGACTCGGCGGCAATAAAAAGCGCCGCCGCATCCTCCGCAGCAGCACAAAAATCATGAGCGCCCTCAGTTTCTTCATCGTGGGCCTCGCCCTGATCAGCTTGGACTATGGCGGCCGGGAGCTCGGCAAGAGCCTCCGAGGACTGCTCAACAATCACTCCCGCTTCAGCTTCCTCAACAACTGAAGTCGGCGCCACACCAACTTCTCCCTCAGCCCGAACGCTCTCCACATTGATGTCCTCGGATGAATGATCAATCCAGTCTGAGACCTCACGGTGAAGCCCGGCGAGAACGCTGAATCGGCACATCACCGAGACCGACGTCCGGAAGCTCCACAATCTCTCTGATGATTCGAGAGACAGGACTGGAAGGAACAGATTGCGTCCTCGACCTCTTGAAAAAAGGAGCGATAGCCTGGTTGTCATCTTCATCGGATGAGGACGTCTCAACAATAGCCACAGGACGCTTAGAGCTCTTGCTCGGACGGCTAGTTTTGGGACGGTCGGACGGCTCTTTGATCTTCAAAGGCTTAGACTTTTTCTTCAGCCTTTTTCCTTTCTTCCCAGAAGAGGCAACAGGGAGTACCCACTCAGCCTTGGCGAAGTTTTCAGGTAGTAGCCAACTGTTTTGTTTATTCTCATGAAAACTTCCCAAATTGGCCGTAACCAAGTCTAGAATCCCTTGGACGGCCTCCCTCTCTTCCTTCGAGGGATCAGAGCAGTAATGATTGGCCACATTTCCCCATTCGTTGGGAATGCGCCAATCCTTTGGGGTACCCAAAAAGAAAAAATTTGTCTTTCCACCTTTTGGTGGAATCTGGGTTCCCCCCGCACATTACAGAAAATTCTGGGCGGGGGGTCATAGTAACCCATTCGAGATTGTGTGTAAACCTAAACATAATCTTCACAACCTGCGCATTTAGGCGCTTTCCATGACAACGGAGAAAAATACGAGAGAGAGACCAAATACCTAATCGCATTAGGTTGAGCCTCGCGAATGGTACCCAATGTGACCATGATATCATGGAACTCCTGAAGCAAATCGAACCCACCCTTTAGGTGGACCTCGTGAAACGCTGGCCGTGAAGCCCTCCGGGGATCGGCTGAGCGCTCCCCGAGGGCCCCTGAGCGGCCATCTCCATGGAATCGGGAATGGCGTCCGCTTCGGATCTCGTCCAGCTTCTCTGGCGACAACGACGATTCAATATCAGCCACACCAGGGGCCATGGGAGTAAGAAATGGGAACTCAGGAAAAGTTGAAGGAAAACGATGGAAGAATGTGGAAAAGGAGACGCAGAGGAGCAGAAGTGTTTCTGAGGGAAAGAAAAGCCGATTTATAGATTTGAATTTTGAAAAGGCGCCATCATTACCCTGGCCACGCGTCACACGGCCATTTGGCCCAAACATGATGACTCTGGCAGGTCCGAGACGCTGTCAAAGCGTCGATCCTGCATTTAATGCTCTGCGAGAAACCAAAACGGTGGCGCCCACGAGTTCTCGGACAAAGGAGAATTCCTCGACACCACAACATCGATCTCCTTAGTTGTCGCGATTCAGGGACATTAATTGTCTCGGACCTGGCTGGAAATTAAAGCCCTCATCTAGGGGCGTTATCACTCCTCGGATGATAAGCATGCACGCGGACGGACTCCCACGGGAAAACTTACCTTGAAGAGCAGTGGTGATGAAAGGACATGCCAAACGGTCGAAGACTTCGAGCCCTTTGGCATGGGGGGCTAGTGTTGGGTCCCATTATCCGGGGACCATAAAAGGAGTACGGAATAGGACGATTGCTTTGAACAGAGAAGCCCAAGCTATCATACGTCCAAGAACTCATGCAGTGCAAAATGACCGGAGAACTCTGCTTGGCCATCCGATAACCCACTTGGGGATAATAGTACGCGACTCGAGCAAAACTCCAAAACGAGTCGATGAAGGACGAGACTTTCTCTAGTATCCGGAATGCCCATTTCAGAACTTCTGATTACCAAGGAGTGCATAAATCTCTGCACGCTGGCACATCGAAGAATCCCCAGGCATGCCTTGTCTACCTCAAAACCGACATTCTTATTCACAAAGATGGCCTATCATGCTGCCTCGTCTACCACCAAACACGCGGCGTGCGCGAGACATGTGTACCGTGGCCCAGCAAAGAAGTTGGTAGCCGGCCTCCCGGTAGACCTTAGTAGCCTCATGGGCGTTCCCAACGGCTACATTTTTGCCCCTATAAATATCCGCTTGAGGCATACGGAGAGAGGATCTTGGCTGGCGAGTAAAAAGCTCAAGGAGAGACAAAAGAGTGTACTCTGAACCTTGTAACTTGTAAGAAACAACGATCAACTAGTGAAAATCTTTCTCAGGCTTCTAGCCTCGTGGTTTTTCCCTCATTTTAAAGAAGGATTTTTCACGTAAAAATCTGCGTGTTCTCTCTCTCCTTCTCTTAACTCTCGCTCGCCCAAAAACGACTCACTTTTTCCCTTGTGTTGCGCTAGTTTCCGTCCGCCTGACGTCATCACACGTCAGCTACGTATGGTACTCGGACTCGAACGCAACAAGAATATTTTTTTATATGTTTTAAAAAATCAAATAACCTTATATTATATATACCAGCTAACATTACATAACTTTTATTACGTAGACAACATTTACTAGTTAAATTTTTAAATATCTAACTTATATTTAAAAATTATAATAAATTTTTTAAAAAGATATGAAATATTTATTAATAAAAATATTTACTTAATTTGTTTTATTTTTTTATCAAAAATTAAATCTCATCACTTAAACTTAAATTCAAAGGGTGAGAACATTGAAATAGGAACTCCCACGCGGACATCAACAGCCGCTGGCCTCAGTTCCTGTGGGTCCCCCGACCTTTTTCAACGCTGAACTTTCCATGCCTTGTCTAAACGTTCTCGAAGGTTAAAATATAATATCTAATATTATTAAATAAATTTAATGGTATTTATTAAAATATAAAAAAATAAATTTTTATGATATTAATATTTTTAAAATATTTAATCTAATAATAAAATAAATATTTAGATATTTTTAAAAGTTTTAATTTTATCAATTAGATTTTCTCATTTAATGAATAAAAAATATACTCACGCGTACTAATTTAAATATGAAGAAAACTTTGTTAAAAATATTTATATATTTTTTAATTAAGTTAATTTTATTTATAGTTAGTCAACCTTACTCATGTCGAAATTATTGTTCATTTCGCATCTATCATTGGATAGAACTAGGCTACCCATAATTTCCTATTTTAACATTTAAAAAATAATATTTATATAAAATGTCACCTAAAAAATAGAAAAATTAGCAATTACATAAAAATTACTCTAAAATTATAAAAACTAATATTCATATAAAAAGTTATTATTTACTTAAAAATTATAAATCTCATAAATTTCTATATTCACATAACACAATATATATATTAACAAAAAATAAAAATCCCATATTAAATTAGATTAATTATTTTTCTTCGTGATTATACATGATCCAAAACTTCTATTCAACCCTATACTTTAACTATTTAGTCCATAAAATATATATATACTGATCATATCTTACAAAATTCTAAGTCTATTAAATAAGACTGATAAAATATCTAAATTTTTACTGAATTTATAATTATCAATTATTATGATTGATTTTGTTTTAATGTTTGAAATCATTAGGGTTTCGTCTACTTATTAAAGAGTGGCCTATGGGAACAATAACTTAGACTTTTCTTTGCTGAGTCGTGGCTTTCAATTCAACTACCCTATACATATTCAACAAATTGAATGCGGCTCCATTTCAAGACTTTGAATTATAGTTTAATAAAATTAATTTATACATAAAAATTAAATTGATTAAAAAATAAAAGGAAAAAAAAAATCAAAGCAGACGGCTTGGACATCAAGTTTCAATATGAACTAGCCAAGTTGAGCAAGTATTTCCTTGGGAAGACAGGTCAAGCTTCTAGATATTTATTTTCACCTTATTTTTAATTATTTAACTTAACTAAAAATAATTATTATAAATAAATATTACAAAAATATTTATTATTAATGAATTTGGTACCGTGAGCCTGCCCAGTGTCTTAATTGTAGCGGATCGGCACCTGATCAAGGATTCCTTCAAACCCAGTGCACAGGCTTAGGCAACATGAGCTGAGTCCACCCAGCAAAGTCTAGACCCTCAAAGTTGCCCCTTTTGAACAGATCTGCGAGTACAGCTCAGCGCCACTCGTTCTATGACTCCAATTCATTAGTTAACAAGCGGCACAATACTGCACAAATACGCAGGCAATACTTGTCATAATCACCCTGGGTAGTTTAGAAAATACTTCTAAAATATTGTCCTTGATTACGCATCGCTCATAGGATAGCAATTATGACACAGCAAATCTTTTCAGACGAAAATTACCATACGGTGACTTCCATGATTGTTTTGAAAAAAAAGAATATTCGCAGACAACTATGACTACCATAACAAGCACCCGTAATCATCGAATAATTTCAAATGGACGGGTGGAAATAACCTGCAACCGTAAGGTCTAATGAAGGTTGAACTGACTCCAACACTATAAATATCTATTTAATCCTGCGAAAAATGGGGGGCTTCTTTTCGTTCTCACCAACTAGAAACAACTTCCACAAAAATGGCGAGAATCGCACCCAAACATCTAAAACATACTCTCCCTCTCTTTTCTCATTTCACTTGAGATTTAGGCTCATGATTGCACAGACGCTGTGCCGGCTCCGAACTCTCATATTGCTTTGTCAATGAGGTTGACTTGTGTAGCAAGGAAAATGAAGCCTCTCCACTAGCAAACGGAGAAGAGTTTAACGAGTATCCTCATCGGAGTTCAATCCTCTATCTCAAAGTTGCTCTCCTACCGAGTGTACTGCTAGAGATTAATCATTTGTCTTAAAGCTGTTCCCCTGCCGAACATATCACCAGAGTCTAATCCTCCATCTTTAAATTGCTCTCCTACCAAACATACTATCGAAGCTCGGTCCTCTATCTCGAAGTCGCTCTCCTACCAAACCCACCGTTGGAGCTCAATCCTCTATTTTAAAGCTGCTCCTCAGTCAAATGTACCACCGGAGTTTAATCATTCGTGTACACTCAATCTCCCAAATGCATGTATTCATGCATACTTCTTTTACTCATCTTATCTTTCTATTTATTTAAGAAAGAATTCTAATTTGAACGTTAAAAGATAATGATATTTTGATAAATGAGTTTTCATCAACCTCAAACTTTTTATTTATTAGTTGTGATGTATAAGATCCAAATTTAAAATAATATAATGAGGATTTGATTCGTTTCAACTCAACCTTCTAGAAAGATCATGTGATTTTTTAATACGTTCGATAATTTAAATCTAATGCATCAATTATTATAATATAAGAAAAATATATTACTAAATATAAACATGATTTTATTTCTGAATAAATAAGAAAAAATATTACTTACAGTACTATCTACATGTACCTCCACGCCCAAATCTGCTGCCTCTCTTTGTAGTCATCAGGCCACCAGCTGCCTTCAAAAGGTCAATGTTGAGATCAATGACTAGCCAATATTGCCAACGTTTGGCCGCCCCTGATCGCCCAATTTGCCGTTTGTGACTATGTTAAGCTATAGGATTTTTTTTTTTTTTTTTGAATTTAAACAGTTAATTTCTAAATAAATAATTATAATTTAATTATTAATTTTAATTAAAAATAATTAAATTATAATTATATATTTAAAAATAAATAATTTAATTTTAAAAGAAATACTGTTCATTTCCTTGACCATAGGTGTTTCATGGCCGTACGTGAAGTATTCAACGTTGCGGAAAGCGCCTGACTCGACACAGAGAGCGTGCTGTCACGCGTTACATCCGCGTTACTTTAGGAATTGTTCGGCCAACTCATCAAATTATAACCCTCGCGATCGAAGAATAAAGAAATGCGAACCGCAGTTGTGCCGTTAAACAGCGGTCTCATTTTTTCAGTAAACCGGCGTCGTTTCCCCTCTCTTCTCTCTCTATCTCCGAAACCCATTCTTCTCCGTCCGTCCTCCCGCACGTCTCTCCGAACCCTAACCACAGCGCGGTCGCCGCTGATGGCCGGAGAAGCTTCCGACGCAGTCTATGACGACGCCGTCAAGTATGGTTTCGAACGGCCTGAGATGTACTCTGGCAGTCTCGCCAACACTGTCGATCCTTACGGCCGTCACGTCTTCCTATGCTACAAGGACTACGAGTCTTGGCCTTCTCACGTTGAGAACTCTGGAACAGACCTGCTTCCGAAGCTATTCTCCTCGGCAATCAAGTCTCGCAAGGATGACATGCAAGTCAAGGTCGGTTGAGTTGACTAAGTATTCTTAATTGATTGATCGATCGTTCCTGATTGATTTTGGTTGACTGAGAAATCTATTTTTTACGGTGATGTGTTTTGGATTTGGATCTGTGGAATGCTTTCGGGATCGATGCAATTTGACATTCCTAGGTGCGGAGGCGAGGTTGGAAGGGTCTTAGATCAGCCTTGTTATTCGAGAAAGAGTAACTTAGACATAATCAACAAGAGAATGACCTAAAGCAAAATTAACTGATGAAAGGAAAGTTTGAGTTATGTGTTTTCTGATTTATTCTGAAAATGAAACACTTGGAGGTGTATTGATTTGTTAGTATTTATTATGTTAAGTGAATTTTTTATATAGAATATCATGCCATTATTGCATTGATTCATCTGTTCATGCTGTTTTACCGATGAGTTTTTCTTTTTCTGTAAATCAGTAACGCTCCATTGGATCAAATAAAAATTGAGAGAAACGAAAATAGTACGAGTAAGAAGTGAAAAGGAAAGAAAATGGGAAAGAAATCTTTTTTCCCTTGCTTGGATGTTCAACGGAAGTTATGCGGAAAGTAAAATAAGATTTCATAGAAAAGATTTTGCAGTGTTTGGTTGTGAGAAACTATTAAGAGAATGAAGTGGTTTTTTGCTGGATGAAAGTATTTCTTGCTAGTTGAACAACAAAAAAAATACTCTGTTGATATAAGAAATGCTATAACTGAATTATTATATGCTAAAATCGTGGACAATCTAGTATGTATTAGTTATATTGCTGGCCACAAATGAATGAATTTATTATTTAGAAACAGAATCATTTGATATAATACATCTAAACCAATACGAAGCTTCGAATGAATAAATTTAACATGATATGGAAAAGTTGATGTAACAAATATCGTCATTTCACCATCGAAAAATAACCACCATAAAGTACAATTTAGGGAGGAGCTTTAACTGTCAACTGTTCTTCCACCCTTCTATAAACTGTGGAGATAACAGGATGGGCAAGTGGTGAAAAATTAAGAGAGTTTGGAATTTCAGTTGATTAAGGTCACAAGTTCAAGACTTGCATGGGCAACCAAAAAACATTAAACTCTGATTTGTCCACTTTGGGGATCACGAAACAATTAATACCTAGAGAGAGAGAGAGAGAGAGAGAGAAGTATATCACTGCCCATAATCAACCGTGTAGAAATGTGTGCAGCCCTCTCTGTCTCCGCCACTCCTGCTTGAGGATAAGACAACTACTAAACTTTCCATAGATAAGTTATTTATGGAAAACTCTGCACATGGCACCAATTACCATTATTGGTTTATAAACTCAAGAGTATCTGGAAAAATAAGAGAGGACTAGAATGACTCATATAGTGCTCAGAATAATAGCATCATTACAATCTTGGACACTTTAAAGATAAACAGATTTCGGCAGAAATAGATTGGGAAAATAGGGTAGAAATAAAAAAATCTCAATGCCCGTCCATTCACTCAACCAAGCTGTTAGTTGGAAAGAGGCAGAAATTGTACTTCGATAATGAATATAAGCTAATATAGACTCACTTTCTGAAACATGCTTATGGATATATGTGAGGTTCTGTGCGTTAAGGCAAGGTGTCCCTGGATATTCATGTAGCCGAGGATAACGTTTGCATATGCCTTTATTTATTCTCAAAAGCTTATTTATGCTCAAAAGCAAAGAGAAGAAAATCTCAATTATACACCAATTACTCCAAATAATTCCACTCATCCTTAATTAATAAGGTTGTGATTCAGAGGTGCAGAGTCTTTTTTTTTTTCACTCATTAATAAGAGAAATATTGACCCATCATGGGCCTAATAGGTTTCTTCTGCCAATAACGGGTCACTTACGCTTGGCCAAAGGTATGCTGATTTGAAAGTGGGAAAGTGACCAAGGGATCATACCAAAGGGATGTCTGGCTGTGCATAACAAATGCCTCTACACTTGGAAATAATAACAATAACAAAGCCTTAACTCTCAGGTATAAGCTATCAACGGTTGAGATCCGTCTTTTGATATTTGGTTTGATTTTTAGTAACATCCTATGAAGGATGCAGCATAGTTAAAGCCTTCTTTGCTGCATCATTTTGGTTTCTGTAGCCTTGCATCTTCCTAAGCGAAGTTTCTAATTCCAACCCAATAGCTTTTGTTAGTTGGCAACATTTCTTTTGCATTTATGGCGACCAGACCTTAAGGCGGTGCTTTGGAAACAGGATAAGATTTGCTGTCTTAGTTTGAGATTGGCTGTTAGCATTGAATGATGAGGACCAGCTAGAGATGTTTGATAAATCTTAGGTGTTTTTAAGCTGTAAAATGACACAAAATGGTATTGTCATTTAAAAAATAAATGTGATTATATTTGGTAATATTGCTGTTCAAGAGGATACACAATGAAAAAGGAAAAAAAACTAACAAGAAAAAAGTGAAGTAAAAAAATACAAGGGCAAAGTTGTAATTTTCAAGATGCAGTTACGTTAATTTTTTGGACTTGGATTCTAGGATGCTTACCTGTGGTGCTTTTCTCAGAAATTTAAATGTTTGTACGTGTGTAAAATTATCTTCAATAAGCACTACATGGGTGTTTGGGCTGCCCAAACTCAAAACCAAATTGAAGATAAATTTTTTGCTCATCTTATCTGTTATAGGCACTTGTGCTAGCTTGATATGCATGTGTGATTTGTCATTTTATATTTAAATGTGACGAATCTGGGCTAAGTAGGTTAATTTAAATAATTAATCACCCTATTTTCATAATTCAAACCCGGTCAATTTAAAATGGTTGATAATATCAAAATCTAAAAATATGATGCTCACAAAATACTGTGAAGGGGTAATCAAATGCGACAATGAACTTTTCATGGTATCGATCCAACAAAGTCGATCATACTAACTCTAAAGGGATAAAATCTCATAAAAGTGCAAATTTATTCATACTCAACAAGTATCATATTTTAAATAAAAAGAGTCCAATAAATCATAGGGAATGCCAAATGAATAAAAATTCGTTCAAATGTCAGAATAAATCCAAATCGCCGATATAACAAATCCAATAAAAATCCAAGATTCAAAATTCAAAATCCAATGATAATCTCATACGCAAATCAAAATTCAAATCCAAAACAATTATCAAAATCATAAAACAGTCCACATCGAGACTTGTATATATATAAATAAATAAATATATATATATATAAACAAAACAGAAGTGATCCGGATGGGTTTTAATAGGCAAATAGCCGATTCCAAGTCCAAGTCCGAGTTTGAGTCCAAATCCAAGGCCCAATCAGCTTGTGATATGTAGCAAAATCCGATAATCGGATGATCTAATAGCGTGCGCAGAAGTTAAAGTAATATCGCGACGGATATTCTAAAGGTTCATATCAAAATATATAATCAAAATTGTTTGTATGAGACATCCCAAACCCAATTATAGGCAAAATCAGCGAATCTCAAATCTAATTCCAATACCAATCGATGCAAAAATATAAATAATGTATCAAATTTGAGTTCTGATTATTTAAAGACTAGTTTGAGGAAGGGTTACATATAATCTCGGTAACGTTAAGCCAAAATCCATGTATTTTATACCCATAGATAAGGTTGCTCACTATGTTTTGCCACCCGCGATTTTGGATGCAATCCTCAAGTTTATCAGATATATTAGGACGTTCGAATATATTCTAAGGTCAAATCAAATTATTCAAATGGGAAGGGTCACTACTCCAAACCTTTTCAACCGGCGAAAAGGGATTTTCAATAACAAATGTCTCCCCGTCGGGAGCTGGCAAGAATATCTAATAATCCAAGTCCAAATGTAGTGACCATGACCTAGCATGTGCATGTGATTGCACGGCCCATGCAAAGTGTCATATTCATTTTCATATAAATATATTAATATAAAAATATACAATGTCCAAAAATTATTCGAGTTTTCAAAAAAATATTAAACTCTCCAAAATCATAAAACTCCGTCCAGAAACATTCAAATTAGCTAATGAGCTATACATGCATGTCCAGATTAAATAGATCGAGTAGATAAAATTACATGCATGTTAGTAAAAATTTAAAATAATGTCCAAAATATATCAAAAATTAAATCAGACCAAATAGGGGGTTTACAGATACTTGCATTGACATTATATTTCACAGATTTGAAGAAAGGATGTTCTGAAGCACCCGACCAAGCACCGTTTCTCACTGTCAGTGCGACACCAGCCAGCCTCTCTCTCTCTCCCGCGCATCCGTGCCGCCACCCACGGCCTCCCGGTCCACCGGCGGATCACCATTTAGCCACCACATCACCGCTAACCGCGCCACACTCCACCCATCCTCTCTCCGTGCACTATTCTCCCTCTCACTACGTGGCTTCTCACCACGCCACTGCAAACACCCAACCTATTGACTACTCATCACACCTCGCAGCCTTGCCGGCTGCCGATCTCTCGCCGGTGTCGGCCGCTTCCTCCCGCATCGCCCTCTCCCTTTTCCCTCTTCTTTCTCTCCCAAAAAAACCCTCTCTCCCGATCTTCTCTCTGTTTTTTTATTTTTATTTTTTTCTTTTTTTTTTCTTTTTTCGTTATATTATTATTATTTATTATATTATTATTATATTTTCTATTTTAATTTTCTTTAAATCCAAAATCCAAATCGATATTTGGGCGATAGCACGGGCGTACATCGGGCGCCAACCCAACTGATTCAATTATCTTTCCAAATTTCACAATATTTAATTTTTGCCATGTCCAAATTTATCCAAAATCATAATTAATATTAAATTGATCCGAATAAAAATCCGAGATATTACATTCTCCCATCCTTACAAAAATTTCGACCTCAAAATTTACGCATTGTTATCTTAACTTCAATTATTATACAATGAGGACATTCTTCCAAACTACACTTTCACACTTCTCAATACATTTCCTTGATCAAATGATTTATCCAAATTTAATTCTCAATAAATAGGGACTATTCTCTTGAACTCATCCTCAAGATCCCTTGACATTTTCTTAACTAAAAGATCCCTTGAAAGCATAAAAATTGATGGAACATCTTATTCCTCAGCACTAGATCATTTCCAACCCAAAAATTAAAACGACAACCTTAACCTAAAATACTACTCGTCAATCAAAATGACTCCAATCCAATCACATTTGAAGGATCATTCATATAAAATATATTGTATCCATCCATCAAATTTAGAAGTAAGGCCAGTTTGAAGGCCACTTCTCTAATCTGCAAAAGATTTCGAATATTTTAATGAACCTTCACTTCAGACTACCATTCGACTTCGAAACTCAAAATTCTTCTCTTCAAAATGCTTCTAAAAATATCTGGCCACTCTTCTCGATCTTCTAATCAATTTACGAAACTGATCTCCTACTTCAAGCCTCCAATCAAATCTTGTGATCGATCGTTGTGAGTCTAGACGCTTCCGCTGTGCCACTTTGATCGATCATCAACTTCAAATCAAATCAAAAGCTTCGAAATAGGAATACCTTACAATTTCCACACCTCGACAATATGCCAACCGTCAATCTCAAGAATGACTTTCCTAATAAACAAGCGATAAGCCGACTTTATCAGCTTATCTATCATCTACTAGCTCGTTCTCGTCCAAATGGCCATCAAATCCTTTGCTATTTGAGGCAGACTCAAAACAAAATCTCGAAAGTTTCTTCTTCTCGGCTTCTTCCTTTATGCACAAGATACATCATGCCACGGCTCGTAATCAAACCGCCATCAAACTCTTTCTCCACTTTGCTAGGTAGAGAGTCTTCGATGTTTCTGTCAAACTTGGATAACTACAACTCAATCACAACTGCAGATGACCTCATTTGCTCCCGAGCTTCTATTCAATCAGCTTCTAAGCTTTCATTCAATCAACTGAGACTCTAATGAGAGAATCCTCAATAACATGCTTCCTCTAGAACGTGCAATGAAGAAAACACTTTACCTCGTAGGCTCGAGGTTATTGGCTTGATCGCGTTCCACTTCATGATGGCTCGTCGAAAAACCGATTTCATCTCTTATCTTCATAAAAGCTGCTCTCGCAAATAGGAGCTTCGTTCCGAACCCAATCTTTGTAACAAAGAGAGGAAATCCCTTTGGCCCAAAACTTTTTATTAGCATCGTCGTCACAGCACATTTACGCAAAAACTTTCAGACTGATCATGAACTTTCCTTGGATAGGACACCCGATACGTAGAATCCAAACATATCAAAATCTTTCTTAAGAGCAACACTGAACGTCACCAATCTTTCTGATCCATCAGGGATCGACAAAATCAACGCTAACAATAATCCATTCTTCAATTACTAAAACTTTTCTCACAAGCATCACTTTAAAGCTTCTATTCCAAGGGCGCCATCGACATTGCAATTCTTGAGAAACATTTAACAAAACTCTCATCATAACTACCAGATCCAAGAAACTCCGCACTCCCGTGACCTTAGCTGGCCTTTTCAAATTCGTCACTACTTTCATCTTCTTCGGATTGTCAAATATCACCTTAACAAATATATGACTTAAAATTAGAACATCATTGACAAAGCTATCATAATTAACTCAAACACGATCAAAATTTCCAATCGATAATATCCATAAAAGACACCAAAATATTCGACAACCTAAAAGCACCCTCAAAACTTCGCAATAGCTACACATTGACCTGAAAGTTATCCCATGCACATCCTCCCACTGAATCCTCAATTAACGATATCTCGAGCACAATTCAATCTTAGAGAAAACCCAAAGTTTTACAAATGGATCCAACAAATCCTCAATCCTGAAAGCTGATACATATCTAATTCCTCAAATAATCCAAACATAAACCCATCGATCCAACTTTATTCACCAGAGAATACTGAAGTATTTCACGCCAATCCACTTGGTCAAACAAAACCCCTTCTCAATGAATTTTGTAATTGCTGTTTCAATTTCTTCAACTTAGACAAGACTACCCTATACGAAGTCTTCGAAATAGGCGCCAATCCAAGCACAATATCGATAGCGGATTCGATCTCCCGATTTGCAAACAATCCCGACCAATCCTCAAAAAAACACCTTCGAATTCGTAGATAACCAAAACGTCTTCAATGGTCACAGAATAACTCCCAGATGTGACCATATATGTCGGATAACTCAGTATCTATCTTTCAACAGATGACTCATGCAACGCCGAAAATCAACTTTTAAGCCTTCCATGACAAAGGATCCAGCTCTAACTTCATTAACTGTATCTGCAAATGCTTTGCCTGGAACCATCTGACTCCGATCTGGACGTCTGGAATCCGGACGCTTGAAATTCGAACGATCCATTGACAAATGGCCTATCTAGCCGCAATTGAAGCAGATTTCATTTCTGGCGAAGCAAACTCATCTTGTGTATATCTTTCCACTAAACTTGCATGCTAACCTTGCAGACTCGAACCTTGGGGAAGAAGACTTTGTTTCATCTGAATTTCCTTTCATGTGTCCTCTTTCGAGCTCTGATTACTTTTAGAATCGCATATCCCGAAACTACTCGTACTCGATCAACAGGGCCTGGTCCAGTTTTTGGCACCGACTGCTTCCAAATTGAATATTGAAATCCATACTGAAATTTCTGGGCTCTAGGGCCTTATCCACAATCATATGGGGAACAAATTAAGATGACTTCACAAACTGTACACTTTCCTCATCTACTAATATGCTGCAACAAAATCATTCAAATTCTTCAACCTCTTCTTGCGCATTGCTTTAGATGCCGAATCTCAAGCTCTTTGTCCATTAATTCTTCAATGATGAATAAATTGCGGAGGCGACCATCCATCCGATCACAATGACGAGGGGAACTGGGCAATCCCTGAGTCTTCCTCTTACTCTAGTCGTAACTTCAAACATTTAAACAATCAACATTTTCGCTGCTAATAAAATCAAACATGCACTCATTGTCTTTACTTCTAGCAGAGGTTGTCCACCAAGACTCCACAGCTTCTCTTACTAATAAAAACGAATTGACTTGACTTGAGCTTCTTCATCTTCATCTGCAACTTCCAATCTTGAAGAATCTTCATTTCTTTAATCAAATACAACGATCACTTTTTGCTAGCATCTACTCGGTCAAAACCTCATTCTACTTCGTGAGATTTTGAACTGACTCACTTTATCACTTACCTCTTTTCCGACCAAAACCTCCTTCTACTCCGCGAGATTTCGGACCGGCACTATCCAAGGTCTCTACTTCTTCCAAAATCGTAAAATTAACAAAATCTCCAACATATTTGCAGAAACTAAACAAAATTCTAATTCAACTGCTATGTCAAACCATATCTTATGTCGCTTGCATGACTCATCATAATAAGGTAATCATACTTCCCATCCAAACCCAAACCTCTACTACTTGACCTTTTGATTCGAACCCAAATATCCACAATCGAATTTTCTATTATCGACCAAAGGCAGTACTTATTATACCCAATTGTTCAACCAATTATTTATCCAAAATGACTAAAAGTACTCCTTATGACTTCTCTCTGATACCACTTTTGTCACGACATCGCATTCCTAGGATCAAGCGAATTCGATTTAAATAATTAATTATACTTTAGTTATTATTTTCATAATTTCCAAACCCGGGTATAACCACTAAATATACAAAACTCCATAAAATTTTATAAACTACACAGGACCTTATTAGATTATATAAATGTGACCTGCTCTACAAAATAGTCGTAAGGAGGTAACTAAATAAATACAATGACTTATCTACATGAAAAAAATTGACCCAATAAATTCTTAACATACAAACCATGGCCTACACTCGACTGACTCCAACATTTCATAACAATCCATACAAAATTTATTCATACCCAATACGTGGTTAATAATATCAAAATCCAAAAATATGACACTTACTAGAGGCATACAGTGCTGCGCTGAAACTCTTCATGTTATTGCGATGAAGTTGATCCCCTACTCTGAAGGAATAAAAGAGGAAAAGTGAGTCTAATGCTCAGTAAATGTCATTTTTAAATAAAAAGAATCCAATAAATTAGAGGGAATGCCAAATAGATAAAAATATGTTCAAATGCCAAGATAAATCCAAATCGCCGATATAGCAAATCCAACAAAAATCCAAGATTCAGAATTCAAAATCCAATAATAGTCTCGGACACAAATCAAAATCAAAATCCAAAACAATTATCCAAATCATAAAACAGTCCTCATCGGGACATGCATATATATATATATATAACAAAATAGAAATAATCCGAACAGATTTCAATAGGCAAATAGCTGATTTTAAGTCCAATCCAAGTTCAAGTCCGAGTCCGAGTCCAAATTTAGGCTCGATCGGTTTGTAATATGAAAATTAAATGGCGGATGATCCGATAGCGTCTTAAATCGCTAAAGATACGCCGGATATTCCAAGGTCAGGATCAAAATATATAATCAAAATCGTTTATGCGGTACACACGCCAGTTCGATTGTAGGCAAAATCAGCGAATCTCAAATCCAAGTCCAATACCAATCGATACAGAAATACAAATAATGTATCAAATTTGAGTTCCGATTATTTAAAGACTAGTTTGAGGAAATGTTACACATAATCCCGGCCATGGTGCCAGGGCCAAAATCCATATATTTTGTCTTCATAGATAAGGTCTTCACTATATTTTTTTCACTGATTTTGGGTGTAATTAAAACATCGGATATGTTATGACGTCCAATATATTCTCCCCAGCTCAAATCAAATGCTCCAACAGAATTGGCCACTACTTCAAGCTTTTCCCTCTGGAAAGGGATTTCCGATAACAAATGTCTTACCGTTGGGAAATGGCCGAAATATCTAATAATCTAAGTCAAATGTAGTGACCATGACCCGACGAATCATGTGATTGCACCCGCCTATGCAGAAGTTTAAGTATTCGTTTTCAGAAATATATTGATATAAAAATATACGTAATAAAAAAATTATTCTGCTTTTAGAAAATATTAAACCCTCGAGACCATAAACCCAATCTAAACATCCAAATTAGCCAATGAACTACACATGCATATCCAAATTAAAATGATCGATAGATAAAATTATATGTTAGTAAAAATTTTAAACAGTGTCCAAAATATACAAAAAATTAAATTAGACCAAAGATGGGGTTTATAGATACTTGCCTTGACATTATGTTTCACAGATCTAAAGAAAAGATATCCCGAAATATCCAAACGGCATTGTTTCTCTCACTGCCGTGTGTGACCCGTGACCAGCCTCTCTCTCTCCTCAGTGCAGCTTCCGTGCTGCTCACCCATGGCCTCACTGGTCACCGGCGGACCACCATTGGCTGCCACTGACCACCATCGCGTTACCACTGCATGCCGCCGCCGCTCAGCCATCCCTCTCTCCATGCGCCGTTCTCCCTCTCACTACGTGGCTTCTCAACCACACGCCGTCGACACCCGACTGGCCGACTCCTCATCACACCTGTTCGGCCTTGCCGGGCGCGGATCAATCTCGGCCGACGGGCAGCATCATCGCCCGCCCTCTCCTCTTCTCTCTCTTCTTTTCTCCCCACCTCGAAACCCTCTCTCGATCTTATATCTGTTTTCCCTTTTTTTTTTTTTTCCTTTTCTTTTTCTTTTTTTCCTTTTTCGTTTTATCTATTATTATTATTATTATTATTATTATTATTATTATTATTATTATTATTATTATATATATTTTCTATTTTAATTTTCTTTTAATCCAAAATCCAAACCGATATTCGGACAATAGCAGTAGCGCACCTCGTACAGCTTGTGCAATCCCCCATCGATCCAATTATCCTTCCAAATTTCACAATATTTAATTTTTACCTTACGTCCAAATTTATCCAAAAGTATAATTAATATTAAATTGATGCGAACAAAATCCGAAATATTACATAAAAGGTACATCACTGATCTGCTGTGACATCTCATTTCCATTGCAATGACCAATTGTTTAATGTGGTGGAGATGGATTTTACGTGATGCCAAATGTGCACCTCATATATTTTGTGCAGTAGATAAGGTTGCTTTCCTTTATGTTTTTCACTCGGGTTTGGAATTAAATTATATAAACATCGGGATATATTAGAACATCTAAATATATTCTAAGGTCAAATCAAATTATCAAAATGGGAAGGGTTACTACTTCAAGCCTTTCTTGCCGGCGGGAAAGGGATTTTAATAACAAATATCTTCCCGTCGGGAGCTAGCCAGTATATCTAATAATCTAAGTCCAAATGTAGTGACTACGACCTGGCACATACATGTGATTGCATGGCCTATGCAAAGTTTCATGTTCATTTTCGTACAAATATATTGATATAAAAATATACAGTGTTCAAAAATTATTCAGGCTTTTAGAAAAATATTAAACTCTCCAAAATCATAAAACCTAGTCCAAAAACATCTAAATTAGCCAATGAACTACACATGCATATCCAGATTAAATAGATTGGGCAGATAAAATTATATGCATGTTAGTAAAAATTTCAAACAGTGTCCAAAATATACTAAAAATTAAATCAGACCAAAGAGGGGATTTACAGATACTTGTCTTGACATTATGTTTCGTAGATCTGAAGAAAGGATATCTCGAAACACCCAAATAGCACTGTTTCTCTCACTGCCGTGTGTGACCCGTGACTAGCCTCTCTCTCTCCGCAGCGCAACTTCCGTGTTGCTCACCCACGGCCTCACCGGTCACCGGTGGACCACCATTGGCTGCCACCGACCACCATCCACACATCGCGTCCGCCACTAGCCATCCTCTCTCCGCCGCTGCTCAACCACTACGTCTCTCTCCTCAACGCACGCTCTCCCTCTCCCTCTCTCTCCTCATCACACCTCGCCGGCCTTGCCGGCGCCGAATCTCAATCTCAGGCCGATGGGCGGCCGCTCCTCCTACGCCGGCCCTCTCCCTCTTCTCCTCTCTTCTTTTCTCTCCCTGCTTCGAAACCCTCTCTCCCGATCTTATCTCTGTTTTCCCTTTTTTTGTTTTTTTTTCCTTTTTTTTTCTTCCTTTTTCGTTTTATCTATTATTATTATATTATATATTTTTTCTATTTTAATTTTCTTTTAATTCAAAATCTAAATCGATATTCAGATAATAGCACGGCGCAACTCGTGCGCCAATCCGACTGATCCAATTATCCTTCCAAATTTCACAATATTTAATTTTTGCCACGCCCAAATTTATCCAAAATCATAATTAATATTAAATTGATCCGAACAAAAATCCGAAATATTACATAAAAGGTACATCACTGATCTGCTGTGACATCCTCATTTCCATTGCAATGACCAATTGTTTAATGTGGTGGAGAGATGGTTTTTTCGTGATGCCAAATGTGCACCTAATATAATATGCATATTAGTTTCAAGGTGGATAATTGAGCTTATTTTGGATCATTATATCTGTTTTTGAAGGGTATGCATTTTAGTGAGTTATACATCTGGATTAAATATTTTGCAAAAAAGTTACGGTTAATTTGATTATGTCGTGACAGTTCCAGTGTTTCTTATTTTAGCCTGTGGATAATCATGTAGTTAATATTTCATATGTAGTCAGGTTGCATTTTGATGGATTTTGATACTAATTATGACTTATTGTCTGAATTTACAGACTCGTTTGACAATATGCGGAGGATGCAAGTCATATAATGGGAATGAATCTTCTGATGGAGATGTATACATTTTTCCTGAAATGATCAAATATAGGTACATAAGCACTTTGCTGTTTTTGTGTTTTTAATTCTTTGATCGCTTAAATGAAAACCCTTTGTGCTTCTCCTACGCTATACGTTAGTGCGTTATATGTTTAAGAGTAAGAATGCACGTGGTAACATTCATTTTGATGCTATAGGTTGAATTAAAATCTCAGTATATCTGATCTTATTATGCTTTTTGGATGTCTGATTAGGCCCTTGATTTATTTGACAATTCTTAAGAACATGCTATTTAACAATCATTTTGCTGCTATATGAGAAGTGATTCAGAGATGATTAGTGTGTTTGGATGTTCTTGTCCTAACTTTTTATGCTTAATATGGTGTAGACTTGATCAAAACCAGACTTGGACCCGATATTGGCCGGATTTAGGTGAAAATTTGTGAGCACTAAGTCGGACCAGATAGGATATGACCCGGTCACCCTGACCAATAATTATAATTATATTTGTCCATAATCCAAATCGGATTTTGATCAGGTCTAGTATGGTGGATTGTAACTGGCTTTTATATTTGACAATGGGGTATTATCTAAGTTTTATTGGGCCTTTTTTATTACTTATACTATTGGCTATAATTTTGTCTGAGCCTGACATTCTGTGTGTTTAAAAACTGAAGGGGTTTGAAAGATTTGGATGTGGATGCCTTTGTAGATGATGTGCTTGTCAATGGAAAGCATTGGGCTTCTGGAGTGCAAGAGGTATTGAAAGGCACATATGTGTTTGTGTGCGCTCATGGAAGTAGGGATAAGAGGTGTGGCGTTTGTGGGCCAGTCCTCATAGAAAAGTTCCAAGAGGAGATTAAATTGAGAGTTTTGGAAGATCAAGTGTTTGTCAGTGCTTGTTCTCACATTGGCGGTCACAAGTACGCAGGAAACGTTATAATTTTCAGTAGGAATGCCGAGGGAAAGGTTGCTGGTGATTGGTACGATTCGTAATGAACTCTGTACATTTCATATAGTTTCAATTTCATATCTCTGTGTCATGGTCCACTGATTTAGGTTATCTGGTTATTGGCTTGCAGGTATGGTTATGTCACTCCGAATGATGTCCCTGACTTGCTTGACATGCATATTGGCAAGGGAGAGATCATAGAAAAGCTTTGGAGGTATGTTATGTTATTGTGCTTATAGCTGTACTTTGAAGGTATCTTACGTGGTAATTGTGCTTATAGCTGTGCTCTGGAGGTATCTTATGTGGTAATTGAGCTTAGATTTGTTGTTGTTGTTGTATGCTGTAACAACAACAATAATAATAACAATTTAAGCTCGATTAAGTGGAATAAGCTATATGAATCCTTTTGAGTTCCACTTAATTTAGTATGATTTCTTCTATAGAAGTAACATTAAATCATTTTTTTTTATAGGTGTTTTATTTCTCCTTCATTTTTAAGTATCCAAACCTTCTTAGATGTTAATTTGTCATATTATCTTCTATAAATATGACTTCTAAATATTTACAGATACCATCATTCTTTAGCCAGTCTTTTTATGTGACTTCTCTCATCCGTTTTAAGTATTTTTATCTCTGCAATGATTACATTTTGTACATGTTTAATTGCCCAACATCTTGATTTTTGAAGTATAGAGTGTATATAGATGCTTTATAAAATTTTCCTTTCAAGCTTAGAGCTCTATTTCGATAGAAAAGCACATTTTGATGAGATTTTTCATTTTAATTAACCTACAGTAATTGTATGCATTACATTACCATTCATCCCCCCATTTTTTTTAAAAAATTATATATATTAGAATCCATGGTTTGTAAGAATACCATGATAATGAATTTTGATCTTTTCAATGTTCAGTCAAGAATTACTAAAATTATATTTAACCTATCCAGCCTTGCACTTCTACTTATCCTAAGTCATTTAAATTTAATAATCCTAATCCAACATATTAATTTTATTTCTACTTTTGATATATTTTCACTGTTAGACAACAATAATGTCTCTGTTGTTACATTTGATTGTTGTTATTGTGGGCCCATTTCGTTATAATATTTTACTTATAAAGAAAGTATAATAATGTGGGAAATTATATTGAAATTCAGGGGTCAAATGGGTGGTCTGCCATCTGCGGAGGGTGCTGTAAAGGCAGCTGGGCAGAAACATACACCACCGCCAAAGGAAAGGAAGTCGCATCGAGGCGAGGAGAAACCTCATGAGAATGGGAACAAGGGAAATGTCTCCGGCTGCTGCCAAGGTGCCAACGGAGTAGTTTCGTGCTGTCAAGATGGAACTCCCAGAATGAACGGTGAAGCCCCTGGCCGTGACGTGAAACCAAAATTTCTTGGCCCGTCGAAGGCTTGGCTGGGGAAATGGGAGCAAAGTGACATCCTGATGGCAGCCGCTGTCGTCGGAGCTGCTGCAACTGTTGCCGTTGCTTTCAGCTTTTACAAAAGGTCCGGATGACAAATTTGCCCGCCCTCTTTTTGCCCGGGTTGTCCATTGCTGCCGCTTAACATTATCGATATAATAAACTCATACCACGACCCCTTGAACTAGGTTTAGTGGGAAACTGATGGGGGAGATTGAGCCGATTTATAACATAGGCTAAATGAAACCCCTAAAAAAACACGATATAGTTACTGGAATACCATGTGTTCTGTCTACGGTCGTTGCTTGGGGCATGGCTCCATACTTAGATAAAAGAATTTGTGGATCGGGCAAGGGTAAAAAGGACAATTAATGACTTAAGTTGGTCCTTAAGTTAGAGTCCGGTGCTCAAGAGAACCCGAAGATTAAGAACGGCCTCAGAGAGTATACCCGGATGGCTAAACGGGCTCGACTATAAAGATTCTTACCATTGCATGAATTGGCGCGTTTTACCTCTTTATTACACATTATTACTATCATCAAGTTGGGTAGACAGTGTTAGGTCCGGTTATATGGAGAGGGGGATTATGTTTCTCTCATTCATGTCATCAACTTTGAAAATCGGACAATTAAAATTTAAATGTTATATAATAATATGTAAATAGTTATTTTTATTAAAATTATTTTTAATATTTAACATAATATTTAATAAATATTAATATTTTAAAAAATAAATTAAAAATATAATTATTTTTAATTATTTTTATTTTTTAAATTTTAATTATTGGATTTTGATCCAATGGATATTCTGGTTAAAGATCATCATCATCTTGTTCGTCTATAATCAAAATTCAACGGTCTGATTGGTTTTGAGTAATTTTTATTTTTGAATGATTTCCTACTTAAAAGGTTACATTTAATAAAAATGGTTTGGTGTAAAAAGATATTACAATTGAATACCTTTAATGTATAAAAGAATAATTTTTTAAAAGAAGTTATTGATTTAATAAAAATGTGATTGGACAAGAATTTTGAAAAAATTTGTAATTAGAATATTAAAATTTTGACCGAGCTAGGCTGTTTTTCTTTTTTTATCCTATATATTTATAATATTTGTACGTCTTGATTATATATTTTATAAAATTTTTAGTAATTTATTTTATTTGGTTTGATTTCTTTGGATTACATACTTGGTAGAGTGAAATTGCCATTATATATTAATTAAATTGGTGGCAGCTAGGAGCTTATTTTAAATAAGTTGAATTTTTTTAATTATAATTATTTAATATTAATTAAATAAATATATTATTAAAAAAATACAGTTAGCTTTTTTAAAAGAAAATTTATACCTTTTTATATTAATAATGTAAGCATATAATGTAGCAAAATCAACCACGAAAGTAAAATTAAAGATCGACGTTTTATACCTCTAGCCATTTGCCTCATCTCTGTTTTCACTGGATCTAATTTTCAACGTTTTGAGTTTTGGGGACATCGTTCTCACTTCTGGGACAGAGATGGTGTATATGTGACAAAACGGATTTACTTAATTTATGGATAAAACCATCAAATTACTTAATTTATAAAGAATGGTAGTCCAGATTGGATGAAAGACAAAGAATAAAAGAAAGTTATCACATTTAAACTGACGAAAACAATCAATCAAGAAATTGAAAAGATGATCAACTGTAATGGAAGAGTTATAAATCATTTAAATGGATCACTAATATTTCAAAGAATCAATCAAGAAAAACGGAATAAGGAGATCAACAAATAAATGATTATAGATGGTGTGGTTGGGTGATAAAATGAAGAGAAGGAGTGAATCGGCTGAGTGCCAGCTCAAACGGCTGAAGAAATTTAATCATCTAAAACACTGCTAGCCCCACCGACTTCGGCTGAGCTGAAGCATCTACAAATAAATGATTATAAATGGTGTTGGTTGGGTGGGGCTGGTAGTAGGGCCTTGGAGTAATGGGGCGGCAGGGGCTTTGGTGACAAAAGAGTGGCAGTAGCATGCCCAAAATTATTTTAAAAATTATAAAAATTCATTTTATATTAATTAATTATTTTTTTGTTACTTTTATATATTAAATATTAAAAATTAAATTTTTAATTTGATTCAGACATAACTAATTAAATATTAAAATAATAATTTTTAATTTTATTTTTTCTTTTTATATTATCTTTTATTTTAACAACTAAATATATTATTTTGTTTTTTGTCTTCTTATATACTTGCATTCTTAGGCATAAGGTGAGTGCTAAGTTTTTAAAACAGTTTAAGTGATAAGTAAATTTTCTTTGAAATAAATTATTATTTCATCTATTTATTTATAATAATTTTTTTTTAACCAATCATCATTTTATTAGTAATTAAATTTAATATTTAAAATATGAATAAATTAAATATTACTTTACATTAAAATATTCAATTTATTTATATCATTAAATTAATAATTCATATATAATAATTTATTTAGTTATAGAAAATATGGTTTATAAATATGAATATATACTTTTGTCTCTTTACATTGCATTTTATAATCATGTTTTATTACTGGTAGAAGAAGTAACTTAACAATTTACTAACTTATATGAAAATTATCAAATAACTCTTATGATAAAATATAAACAACACAAAATACAATTAATTATAAGATTTAATAAATTTTAATTATTTGTCATTAATATCCTCAAATTTAGCAAATAAATATATTCTATATACTTATAATTTAATATTTTTATAAATTATATGAATGTATGTATGTATATATTGTACTTTTAATTTATATATTTTATATTAAATTTAATTTCTAAATTTAAGTTGAAAAAAAAATCAATTTTTTTGAAAGTATTTTAGTTTTGTCTTTAATTTTTATTTTATTACCAATTCTATTTAATAAAACTTACCTAAAAGTTCTAAAACTATTTTATATTTTTTTATAATTCAAAGTATTTTGGCATCGTGTGCATTAGAATATGACCGTGATTATAGTTGGTTGAATTGAGTTTTTAATATGATGTAGAATGAGAAATAAAATAAAATTTAAAAATTAACAAGAAAAAATAAATAATAATAAAATTAGAACAAAAATAAAAACCAACAAAATTTAACAAATTAACAAAATACTTCAAATTGTTTATTATGAATTTAAGTTTTAAAAAATACATCTTAAATAATATAATATAATATCGCTTAAAAGAAATTTAAAGTGATCTAAATGTACTCCTGACTTATACAAATAACGACCAAGGTGATCTTCTTTAATTGGTTGAGCCACAATCTCCTTGACAGCATGGATAAAAATATCTATCGATATTTATAATAATAATATTTAGTTAAATTGAGAGGCCCCGAAATCATTATTTTCTAATACTGAAAAAATATTATGATATTACTGTATTGGTAATCTATTACGATATATTAATTGATGTTATAAATATTTGCTGATAAATATTTACCATTTTTTTATTTTTTATATTATTTGTTTTATATTGATCTTAAAAGTTAAATATAGACATTTTTAACACATTTTAAAGAATGTCGAGATTAATTTTAATAATAAAGTAATTTTTTAAAACAGGTCAGTAGATGATTAAAATGTAAGTATATTATGTGGCTAAAATAACCACTAAAGCGGAATATTGAATTGACTTTTATACCTCCCGTCATTTGCGTGCTCTGTTTTTAAACGTGAGATCTGGACCGGCTTTGTATTTCTAGACACTCCTTCACTCCTTTAAATAGTGTGATGCTTGAGTTGGGTGTCAGGGATAAAGCCAGAAGGTTCAATTTATAGGCGAAACCATCATTCACCTCAACCATGCATTTCGAACTCAAACTGGCCGAGAATTGATTTGTCAATCAATTGGAGAGTTATCAACACTAAATGGATCACTAATACTTCAGCAATTAGTTGAGTTAAACGGTAAAAAGTGATAAACCGATCGAGGAAGACGAAACGAATACGAAGCTGTCTACGACTCCAATCCAGCTCGAAGCAACCGTTCAACTTGGCTCCACTTGGCTTGGCGGGTCGAAAACGACTCAAGGGCTGGACTCGGCACATTGGGCTGAAGCCTATATAAAATGCTCAAAGTTTGGACTTTCACAAAATTGATATCATTCATATTTGTGACGATCTCGATATAAATAGGTAATAAATAAATAATAATTAAACCCATATAAAACTTTTTTTAAATGATTAAATCTCAATTTAACCCAAACGTTGAATCGAACTTAACAAATTAAATCCAAAATAATGTAATATTCATAATAATTGATAGCGGATATAGGACTCAATTGAACTAAATTCTATCCGGCCTCCATATAATCTATAACAACCTACTAAAAAATCCAAATAATTCTTAAAAAAAATGTATATGACAAATATCCAAGCCATCGTGACATGAAATATGTACAAAATCCAACTAATATAATACTCTCAAATAATAGAGACATCTATAAGCCAAAATACACAAAATTTTCTTTCATAATTGTCCAAATGTATAGTCAAAACATACACGAATAGTAACACAAACAATATAAAATCGTTCAAAATCTTAATCATATGATTTCAAAAGTCTCAAATGTTTAAAATTAGATAAATTTAATAGTCGTATTAAACCTAGAATTCTGAAAAAGACTAATTATTTTAAAATATAAAATACGATACTTGTTAAAATTCTAAAAAATCAAATTATGCCAAATCTAAGAACCAATAATAAAAATGCCAAATTTAAAAAAGACTTATATATATTTTTGATAGTTTTAGACTAAAATATTACTATTTAAATTCATAGATAGACTGTCTATAAATTAATTTTTTTATCAATGTAGTCAAATGTCACTTCTTTTGTCATACATGATTGATAAATACAATTCTTAAGTGTGCTTAATATATTATGATATTAGAATATATAGTTATATTAATTTTTTTTACAATGATCCTCAACAAAAATAACAAATAGGAGATTTTATAATAAATATTTAAAAATATTTTACTTTATTAGAAAAGTACAAATAAAAAATTTTTCACCATGATAAAAAGTACAAACTTATGTTAAATATTAAAATAGAGTTCATCCAACACTTTTATGGATAATCAATATGTAAGATTAAATGCATAATATTTTATAAATTTCTTCAAAAATATTTTTATATATGAATATAATATTTTAAATATTTACTTATTCTATGAAAAATAAACAAATCTTCAAACTTTCGGTAAAAACCAAATTAAATTTTATAACTTTTGGTAAAAATCATATGTATACAATAATATTCAAATAATGGATATAAAATGTGGTATGCATGTACAGTAAAATAAAATATATAAGTAAAATTAAAGAATTTTGAAAACAGGCTAAATAATAAGTTTAGAATAACTTATTTTAACCTCTAATCTAATAGATCTGATTTGAAAAAAATTTAAAATCTCTTTTATTATCTTTTTCTATCTTCTTATTCTTCTTTCTCTCTCTTCTCTCACTTTTTCCACACAAATGACCAAAATACCAATACAAAAAGCCTTAAATACTAAAATCGGCACATGAGCACCAATCAAACGTGTATCAAACACCACACTCACACGTAGTGGTGCACGATTACCGTATTAGACACAACTTAGACATCAATACTTTGCCTTATTCATGTATGAGTATGAATACAGGCGCACCTCAAATACTATTTATTCTATCACAAACATGTATGAATACTCTATATAGGCACACCTCTTACTACTCTAAACATGCACAAGTGTGGGACAAGTACTAATCAGGTGTTGGCCTGACTTCATTGAATTCTATTTTTTTTAAATTTATATTATATAATTATTTTTTAAATTAATTTAATATTTATAATAATAATGTCATAAATCGTGAACAAAATATCAAATATTACAGTATCAATCCAACTGTAACTGACGATATACTGATGCTGGCAGTGCTCGTATTGTATGATTCCATTATAACCAAATGCAGGAGCCTGACATTAGTTTTAAAAGGTCTGATTTCAAGCTGCTGGAACTACGATTTTCTACTCGGTGCTTCTTGTCAAGAGTCCCCTGCCCCCATAATTAAGAACACAAGAGCAAAAACGATTTTGACATTGTTTGTGACTGTAAATTGATCAAATTACATTTGAATTTCTGGGTTTTGGTTCAGGTTCCAAGAAGGATGGAATCAGTATTCATTTCTTTCACAAAACCACAAATGCATACGTATCTGGTAATCGAAAGCGTCAAAAGATTGAAACCTGCTATGGAAGATGGCATTCAAAAAGGGCTGTAAAAAGATCATGGTCCCTTACAGAAGTTCAAAGAGAGGATTCGAGCCTGTTAAATCCAATTGGGTGATGCATAAATATCATCTCACAAGGGAAGAAGAGGAAGAAGAAGGTGAATATATAGTTTCGAAGTTCTTCTATCAACAACGAAAACAAGCCGGCAAGAATGGTCGTGGCTCAATCAATGCAATATCTAGTTTTGAGAAATTTCATCCTATATGGTAGCGTTTGGTTCACCGGAATAGATATTCTATTCTGGACTAATTCTTTCGAGAATAACGATTCCCTTATTTGGTTTACAAATTAATAAGGAATTCCTTCGGGATTAACGATTCCCTTGTTTAGTTTACAAATTAATCGGAAATAAATATTTTTAGAAAATATTTATCCCACATTTGTGATAATAACTATTCCCAAATAAAATGTGAAAATAACTATTCCCACATATGTAGAAATAACTATTCTCTCGTATTATTATTATTATTATTACTACCACTATTATTATCACTATTCATACCTTATTCATCATACTATTTTACAAACTAAATAATAGAATACTAATTTTCACCTTATTATATTCTAACAACCAAATGTGAAAATAATAATTCCAATTCTATTACCATTCTATTCTATTTTCTGGGAATAACTATTCTATTCCCACATTATTCCATTCCAATAATCAAACGTACTGTATATGTTAGAATTATTCCACGTAATTATGTATATAATTAGCAATTTATTAAGACATATTAGAATTATTTCACGTAATGTGATATATAATTGAAAATTTATTAAAATAATTAATGTCACGATCCTGTACGATTTTATTATATTTTATTAGAGAAATTATTTTTTCTAATTAGCCAAATTTTTAACGAAAAAAATAATATTTTATTAACTAAAAATTAATTCTATTTAATTTATTATTTATCATAGTGAATTACTTATCTTGAAAAGTTGGTAGATTTTTTACAATCTTTTCTACCAAAAATGTTAATATGGTTGTTTAAAATTTGTTCTATTTGTTTAAAAAGAAAATGGTGAGAATGCGGGAGTTTTTGTACTCAGCAGTAAATTCATAGTGAAAATTGTAAGAAACGAGGATACTTTAATCATTTAACTACTAAAAAATTGACGAAAATTGGCAGAACAAATTCAATGGAATTGGTAAATTGAAAGCAAATACAAATTATATGTGGCTAAATGGAAGAAGGAAGTGGTGATTATGTGAGAAACTTGGAAAAGCATAATATTTTAACTAAAAAAGTCCAAAAATTTAATTGACTTCTTTTAAAATTGATCATGTTTATAGGCGTCTATATCAACGAGTTCAGGGCCTACGCCGCACAGACTGCAGTATAGGGCCTACGTCGCAAATCTCGACCTTTTTTTCTTTCTTTTTTTCTAATTTACAAATAAAAAACATCACATATTTTTTACCGTTGAATTTCATCCAGATGGTCGAAACCGTGCAGCACAGGCCCTATGCCACAGTCAGTGCTGCACAAGGCCCCTCGGCTCCTATATCAATAATGCTATTTATTCCATGATAAACAAAATTGAATCCAAATAACCCATTTTCAATGTATTTATTTGGACCAAGATATAGAATTTCATACTAAAGGTTCTGACCCTGTTCCTGTCATGCACCGGACGATGATATTGAGCACCCCGCATACTTAGCAAGTGAGTCTCTGGCTATTGAGGCTGAGCCAAATGGTGTCCATATAAAGAAATTATACATTATATTAAAAATATAAAACTATATATATATATATATTTATTTATTTATTTATTTTTTATTTATTTATTTATTTTTTGGTCTCAAAAAGATTTTATAATAGAAGATATATACGAGTTAGAAATGAACAAATATAAATAAATTAGACAATAACTCCTTTCAAAATGGCCCAATTTTTTTCTAATTTAAATTACAGAATTTCAACATTTTTAAGTTGTCAAATTACCAAACATGTTCTAAACATGTCTGCGTGTATCAAAGTTAAAAAAATTCAACGTGTATCGAGGTGTTTGGACCTGTCAGACACTGATACTTCACCCCGAAATAATAAATATGGTATGAAGCATATGATTTCTCCCTTAAAAAAAAGGAAAAAATGAGAAAATTAAATACATAAAAAGATAATTATGAAATAATTATATTTGCATTATGTAACTATTATTTCTCTCTCGGCTTTGTTTCCGGTGTAGTGCCTCTCATGCAGTGATCTTGCTTATGCTGTTACTTTGCTGTCAGTAATTCATGATCACGATGAGAACAGTTTAGATGCTGAGCTTTGAGGAAGTTCAGTTTGTCATGCTTTACTGAGTAAAAAACATATTAACATTGCGGTCGTGAGCATTCATTTGTTATCAGATAATTAGAATTATACTCACAGGATTCGATGATGATCAGTAGGTGGTGTATCTTTCTTCAGAATTATTGACAAATTCAGTAAAACATGAATGCCTATGAAGGTTTTCGAGGAAATGATATTAAGCCAAAGGCTAGTGTACAGCTGTTAATGGTGTATGAATGTTAAGTTCTTGATCCCACTGGTCAAATACCTACTTGATAGGTCGAGTGCGAACCCTCAAGCAATTTATGAATGTAAGTTCTTGATTCCACTGGCCAAATACTTGTTTGATAGCTCGAGTGTGAACCCACCCTCGAGCTGGTAGCTCAAGGAGGAGCAAGTTCTAAATTAAGGAATTGTGAGTTTTGCACATGTAAAATGAGAGTTCATGGGACTCTGGGATGTGTCACCAGTGATCCATACAAGTTCTACGTTAGTAGCCACCATCATAGTATAAACCGTTGCTCTTACTTTTATATGGAATTTGTCATTAGATGTACATGTTGATCGAGCTTCGCAAAGGTAGCATAATGAAATACTGCCCTTGCAATGACAGGGAGATGTACAGTGTAGGGATTCTTGCTGTCGAGAAAAGCTGGGACTTACGGGAGACTTGTATCCTTACTCAAGTGAGTCATGCATGAGAATTGTGGTTAGCTAAGTTGACCTAAATAGGTCATGGGCTTTGGCCAAGTATGTGAACAGCTGAGTAAGCTTCTTCTCCAAGGGATAAATAATAATATCCCAATTGAAACTCTGAAGCTTGTCTTATGTAAAAGAATGTCAATGCTTTTTCTCTATAAATTCTTTACATTTTCATAGACGAGTAGGGAGCCTTGTTATACAAAGCCTTGGAGCATAAGGCTACAATTTGGGCGGAAAATACGGAGGAAATCTTGGCTAGCGTTATCGAATTAGGAGATATCCCATCGATAATTCGACTCCTATGATATTATCTCTTAATGTTTGATAATATATTCATTATGAATCAATCTCAGCTATCCAGCAAAACCTCAATGCTTTTTAAGTGTCAACCCAGGGCAGTCAGGTGTTGGGATTCGACACCCGAATTCACACACAATCCGTCGCAGAGAAAAATCCGAACCCTCCTATCGATTGTCAGCAACCGATTTAGTGGGTATAAGGAATAAAGAATGTATAACGTTTTTAACGTGGAAACCCTTCGCAATTAAGGGAAAACCACAGGATAAATTCTGAATAAGTTTTCACTTTGTAAAATCGGTTATAAAAATCCCGAAATAGAATACCTGCAACCCACCTAAGACAGAATAAAGAAAAACAATCTCTAGTGTAATGAACTCTCATTCGCTCTTATCTCTCTATTTTTCTTCTCTCATTTCTCTCATTGGTGGTACACTTTACTAATTGATTTTATAAGTGTGGTGGTACACAGTGAACGTTGAGAGCTCCCTTCCACAATTTGCTCCATTCCATTATCCTTCTATGTTCTACCACTGCTACCGTCGCTCCGCCTACCATACCTTCTTCTAAAACGTCTAGTGCGCTTTATAATAACCCACGTTTGAAATCTTATCTACTCACCTGATCTGATCTTGCAAATGATTTATCACGTTATTTTTTACACCTTCACCAATTCCCACACTTTCCCGAAAGGCGCCTGCTCAGACAGTTTGGACGCGTGCCCTACAAGTCAGCTACTTACTTTCGGTACATGCTCTACAAAGTCTACAAATTATGGAAAGTGAATTGCCTGCTCTGAAAAGTCTACAACCTACTCCTTAGAGCCTGGTGCCCACTCTGTAAAGTCATCTACCAACTCCACCAAGTCAACTCCTCGAAACTAGCATTCCTTAGTCGCCCTTTTGCATTAGCGTCCTTGGTCGGCCCCATCTCATCTTAGATGGTTGACTTCTTCTCTCGATCGATCAACCTCCCGTTGACAGACTTCTTCTCTCAGTTGGTCAATTTTTCGTTGACCGTCTTCTTCTCTCAACCGATAACCTCCCGTTGACCGACTTTTACTACCTAGCCGCCGTCCTTCCGTACTTTTGTAGCCTTACCTGACTCCACCCCTGGCCCACTCAATTCCACCTTGGCCCTGCTCAGCTCTGCCTTAACCCTGCTAGCTTCACACTTGCTTTTACCGGCTTTGCCCTTGGCCCTGCCTGACTACTCCGGCAGTTGTCACTCCGACATTTGCACACTCTTGCAAATGGTCACTCCGACTATTTGTTGCAGCCAATTTGCAACACTTTAAATTTCGCACAAATCTTGTACAATCTTCCGATGACATATTCATTTATTGAATTACCAATAAGATAGTGACTAAACCCAACATCAAGCCCTTAAGGAGTTTGATTCTAGGGTCAGTCCGTTGGGTTTTTTTGCTTTTCCAAGGCTTTTTAGGCTGTACTTTCTAATATTTGATATGCATATACGATGCATTTAATATCAAATTAATACCAAAATGAAGATCTGGGGTCAAAGTTTTAAAAAGAAAACAAAGAAAATGTTGGAGAACAATTGAATAGGTTTTTTCTCTTTGGAGTCTGTTGCTTAAGGCGTTGGAAATGTTTCAAATAATTATTGTTTCCTTTGCATTTTTCATAATCTAAGGACATGAGGATGAATGTTGCATGTAAGCATGTAAATGTTTAAAGTTATTATCGAGGGTTTCTCCTTTCAGGCAACGTGAAAGTTTAATTTATTATTTTTGGTGTCTAATCCAGATAAGAGGTTGGCAGAAGGCTGTAAAAATCTGATCACATCTATTCAGTATTGTCATTAGATTTTAAAATGTAATGTAAACATAAGCATTCTTTATTATCATAAAATTTAAGTCATTAGATTTTTTTTAAATCCAACGGTCAAAAAAAAATGGAGAAACTGCATCATTTGATGATTGCAACAGAGCCTCCTCCAATCATTTGAACCATAACATCTTATTAATAACCTTCTTTCAAGCCGGTTGTTTATTCTTTAAGATTTCTTATAGGCTAAGACACCATTAGAGAAATTCTTTAACACTATTAATTATTTCCTTGACAATACCTATATGTATATATAAATACTGATGTTAGAAATATGCCCTTTAATCATATTTGAGATACGTTTGATGATATGATATTTTATCTATTTATTTTATTAAAAGGCCTGTAATACTTCTTGTAAGTTAAGACACTATTAGTAAAATTCATTAATACTATTAATTATTTCCTTAACAACATCTATATATATATATATATATACAAATGTCAGAAAGATGCCCTTTAATTATATTTGAGACATATTTAATAATATAATATTTTATCTATTTATTTTATTAAAATATCTGTAAGAATAAATTGATGAATAAATATTATATCACTTAAAAATATCTCAAAGATGACGAGAAGATATTCAAAGGTGTTTGTCAATGAGAAATGCATGTAAATGGAGTTCAAACGCATGAAGGGGCGGCATGCATTGTGGGTAGGCAAACTGATCTAATTAACTAGCAGCCAAACGTGGCGCTACTTCTTGTCAGTTTTCATTTCTTTCTTAACTGTAGAGATCTGTAAGTAGTTGGAGCAGATCAACGAACGAGAATGTTTCTTGGGGCACACGTTACGTTGATTTCAGCCGCTGATTCATCTCAGAGTAATATTGGCCGTCGGCAGTCCACCTAAAAGGAGTGATGGGTTTCAGTTGGTGGCGGCGCTGGCCGCGCTAATCATAAAATAAGGTGGTGTTTGGCCGTCGGTGTGCCCTAAACTTGGGGTGGTTGTGAGTGCAAACCCGGCCGCAAGTTATTCAAGAAATGCAGACAATTTTAATAAGCGGTTTAATTATATGTATATTGATATTTGATAGCTTTATCCATTCAACTTATGCCTTGTTTGGCCAAAACTTATGTAAGGTAAAGAACGAAATTAAATATACATAATATTATAAAATAATTTAATTTTTGAAACTTTTCACAACTTTTAAGCTACATGAATTGAAGAATTTCCATTGCTGTGCAAAATTAAATATAATTAACGAAAATAGAAAGAAATCCCAAAAGAAAAATAAACTTTTTTTCCTCTTAAATTAACTAGATGTATTAGTAAATGATATTGGGAAAAAAAAGAATAAATATATTATCTAATTTTAACTTTTTAAAACGTTAGTTTCAATTTTTATTTTTGTTAATATAAAAAAATTACTCCGAATTGATATTTTTTTTCTGACATAAGCTATTCTAAAATAGATCTTTACAATAGTTTTATTATATTTTTAACCTTTTTAGCACTATATACTGTTGCATTCGAGGATCTGATTATTGTATGGATGAAAAAATTTATTCATCGGTTGTTTAAAATCTTCAATCTTCGTAAGCCTTTAATCAAACCCTGTGCAATCACAAACAACAGTCAAGGGATTGACGGGACTCGATTTTCTATATATCATCCGACACTTAAATTAGTATTTTTTTAAAATGTAAAAAAAAAGACGGATTATAAAGAAATTTAATAAGTCCGAGGAGTTGCGCTCTTGGCGTCTTAATTTGAAAGAGAGAATATTTGTACTCTGGGCATCTTTCAATATTTTATCTGAAAGAACTTAAGTCTGTTTCAATTTAATTGTTTTTTTTTTTTTGAATGAAAAAGATTAGTATTTATAAATGGTGGTTAATGGTTAACCATTAGAAAAGTTGATGGTCAGTTAATCGTTATTCTTATCACGGCGGCAGTTACAAATAACGTTCGATATTATTAGTTGAGTAACCGTCTTAGACTATTAAACAAACATCAGCCATAATCACTAAAATGGGTCGTGCAGACACTGTAGGCCTCGCGGGCGTAATGGGCCACAGAAGCTTCAAGGATCATTAAACTTGATTTCTTGGCCTTAAACTGTGTTGGGCTTTCTAATCTAGACCGACGGATATCAAACCCATCATATACTTATGTCATTTGATTTATAATATGATCAATTTAACATAAAATTTTTCATATTCTGAAATGGATGTTTATTAATTTCTTTATTTGTGAATTCTATTTTTAATATTTATTTTACTAAAATACTTTACTTAAATTCTACTACATTAGACTTAGAATTTTTTTTACAACTATTCTTTGTATACTTAGGTAAAAGTGTTTTGTTCAGAAAATAAAAAATATAAAAAAATCACCCTTTTAATTTATATATAAATAAATTATAAATATCGACACATTTAATTTGTATTTAAAAATAGCCAGATAATATTGATAGGTGGTGCCCGGTTTGAATTACTTTTCAAGAGAAACTCTCTCTTAACTCAGCATATTTTGGACTGAAGTTCATTCTTGAACGCACAAGCAACTACCATCACTCAATCTTCTCCAAATTCTATGTAAATAAGTCTTATTATAACGTTAAAATTACCTCATAATAACGTTAAAATTGACAATTTTAAACTATATAATAATATCTATATAATATAATGATTATAAACTTACATAATTTTAATCATATTCAACATCTATAATATAAAAAAAATTTCATATACTGAGCTATGTGACAATTATGTTTTCATATGAATTTAAAGTCACACCTGCCCTAACATATTCGAGTTTGTTTGATTTTACAACTAAGCATGCATGGGAGTTGTCAGGAACTAAGTGCCAAAATTAAATCCCATCAAAAGTCACAACTTACCCATCATGATCACATCCTATCTCTATAAAAATAATTAGATAAATAAATATTAAATCACCTAAAAATATTTTTAAAAAAAGACTATAAGTTATTTTAAAACACTTCTATTATTAATCCAATCTTTATTTTTCAGTGGTATATATTGAGGACAAATGATAGCCATTATCAGTTATAATCATATTAACACTAATGCGTTAGATCTCATAAAAAACTCGTGCATAAGCATACCTGTATAAGAGTAGCATTAGGATCGGCGAAAATTATCATGTCATTGACGTGTAGAAATTTAATAATGATCAGATCAATTATTTCTACTATATATGAATTATATTTATATTTTTTTCAGATATTTTTAAACGCAAATTTTGCAGTTGATTATGTTAGGTCCCATTGACCTAGTCCCATTTGGCAGCAATATGCATTAAATATATAGGACAACCATTTGGAATAAGGCAAACGTAAAGAAGTAGACTTAAATTCTCACAACCATTGATGATCAATGGTTGACTGACTTTATGTCAAGGTTAAAAAATTCGAGTCATGCAATGATAATGATTCTCATTACAGCAAGGTACCACACAAGCTGTACCAAAAACATTGAATTATCAGAGTCGACTACAAAAATCATAGGTCAATAAATCAGCACTCAATTCAATAATAATAATAATAATAATAATAATAATAATAATAATAATAATAAGGGGTGCCCTTTTAATTTTTATCTAATTCTTGCTCATACAAAAATTAAAGTTGCCCATAAACCAATTTGCATATGAATTTCCAAAAGATCTTATAATTTTGGAAAATATGAATAAAAATTAGTATAAATTTTAAGTTTATATTCAGATATATTTAGTTTAGTATAATTTCTATTCATATATTTGTTGGCCCCATATCCCTACCATTAGACAGCCTGCGCCCACGGCAGGACGCTACCCACGAGGATCGATCGGGCCACGAGAAAGAATCACCCAACCCAAGGGATGAAAGGCGCAAGCCCACAACAAATGAGAGGAGGCAACGAATTGCGGCGCATTAAATGCGTCGCGAACAGACAAAAGGCGGAAAGCAATAATAGAGGCGTGGTGGGCGCAAGGCTAACGCCACCTGGCCGCTGCCTCAGCAGACGGCCAACTAATCCCCGGGCCAGGAAAATTCCAAGCGTGGTCAACAACGCCGCCAGCCGCAAGAGACGGCAACAGATACCTGGCCGTGACCATGTCCACGACAAATACCAAATGTGAGCGATGGCCCAAGCAACGGGTGTTTTCGCGCCCAAGAATCCAATGGGGTGAGGTGTATAAGAACCCTCACACCCCACAGAGAAATGAACTTTTTGGATCAATCTTCCACACTCTTTACGACCCTTTGAATCGAGCATTCAAACGGAGCATCCTTAATCATCTGCTTCCCTCTTCTCTAAAACACGAGAGTAACGAGTCAAGACAGAGCACTGCCTCATCTAGCTGACTTGCTCGCCACCCCAGCATCCTCTGAGATCACGGGAAAGTTAGCCACCCATCATGGCGCACTACTACTGCCTGCACCTTCCAATACCCGCCATTGCATTTCTCCACATCACCGCACAATTATTTCCACGCTTCACAAGATTTCTCCGCGCACCACCTTAGCGTGCGCCATTTCCGCTTATCGCGTAAATTTGCCGACTTGAGCGTTAGAGCGGCCTCTATGGGAGAAATCCCGCCGACCGCTTGACCTCTCGTTTGTTGTTTGTGTTGTCTGCAGCCTGCGCTCACAGAGACGGAGACTCCCCTTCTTCCAGAAGCGACCGCACGCTTGAATCCAGCCCCTAATCCGCACGACAACCTTTACCGGACGCAACACACACACATATATATATATATATATATATATATATATATTTACACATATTAAGCTATTTTTTATTTGTAGTTGTATCATTTATATGTATAAATATTAAGATGCTATTTTTTATTTAATGTATCTTTTCTTTTTAGTACATAAATAAAATCAACTACCTAACAATTATTCATTGATTCAAGGTCAAGTCAATAGTTAAGGATTTAAATTTATCATAATTTCTTTTTCATAATCAATAGAAAAGATAGAAAAAGGTTTTAGGTATTGTGAATTTTAACCTATTATACAATCAATCGCGGGGATGGATCCAATCAACAAAAAGTAAGGATTTTTTTAGGAGATAAATTTAAAGAGAGAGAGAGAGAGAGAGAGAGAGAGAGAGAGAGAGATTTATGAGGCGAATAGAATTAAAAAGTTTAAATTTTTAGCTTCAAAAGAAGGGTAAGATTTTCATCTATTTTGTACCATGTCGGCAGCATGGCCAACTGGCAAGACTGAGGACTGAAAATCCTTTTCCCCCATTCAAATTCGAGCGTCACCTGATGAATAAAAGACCCAAAATCCCTTAAACATGAGCCCCAAGGAGAAACCCTAGCACCCAATGAGAATAAACAAGATGATCAGAATTTGATTTTCATGTAGGTATATCCCAGAAAAAAGAAAAAAAAAGACCAATATATAAATAAGGCTAGCAGAATACCAGAAAGTTCGGTAAAATTTAGCTTTCACTTTGGGTTTTGAGATTTTAAAAAATAAATACTGCTATCGTTTTTCTCTATACAATATACGGTAGCAATTCTAGCAGAATAATAGGATGCAGTTGAAGAATTCTACTTATTCTCAGAGAAATTCCCAACCTGGTCTGAAATTGTTCGGAAAGAAATGACAAGAAAAGCTATAATCAATGGAAGCTCAAAAGGTGAACATGAAGAAAGAGTGATTCACTAGTTAGAAAAATGAAGAAGGCCGTAATGATTGTATGAATAAATCAGCCTCCTGAACGATATTCTATTTTCACGCATCATATCATTCTATCACAAGACAAATGAAGCTACTCGTCTCCACAGAAGCAAACACAAATTACTATCACTGCAGCAGATGGAAGTTCCATCATGGAACATTAATCAGAAGAAGACCTTAGAAATTCAGAAGCAAATTTACAAGAATTTCTCTCAAATTGCTCACAGTTAGGTTTGTTGTACCGATATTGTATACGAAAGTTGGAATCTTCCACCGGACCTCCTTCTAGTTCGATCAACACACCTGCATTAACATCCCCTACGAAGGGGTCCTCACATTTTCTCGTGAACTTAGCCACTTTCTCTTCTGCAATGCCCGGGAAAAAGATACTTGTATTTGTCGCCATTCTGCATTAGATAAATAGGAAGATGAACGGCCGAGTAAGATCGAGGAATCGGACCCAATTTCCCAATGATGTCTCTGAATGTGTATTCTTCGGGAAACATGTCAAATAGGTTAGTCCCTTTGCATATAATATCCTGAATCCTTTGGGGATTAAGGTAATGAGGAAATCTCACCCTATCAGTATGACTGTAAGCTTTCATCTTAAATATGAACTCATGGATATATCGAAAACAAAAGCTGCAATGCCACCCAGCATCTGACAGAATGTAATCCGTCTGACGAAAATGTGCGTATCGAGTCTTTCCGGGCTGGTACTTGTGGACTGAAGCTCTCCAACTATTGTCATCGACCTTAAACTCAAAAGAGTACAAGTAGTTCTTCAACCGTAGATGAAGAATAGGGGGGATTTCATCACACCACCTTAATAGATTAACTGTATGTCTGCTCGGAATCTCATCGACGTCGGACATAATTAGTAAGTCATCCTCATCGATTCCCGCAAGTCGAATGAGATGATCAAGTGCAACTCTCTGATACGCTTCTTCGACAAACGGATTCTCACCTTTCTTAAATCTTCCCCCAATTGTACCATAAGTCAGCCGAGGTTCCACAAACTTGAACTTGTCCCTGTGGATTCTGAACAAGAATGGCTTGGGGATGCCAGTGAAAGTCGAGTTTGATTCGAGGAGAACAAATTGTGTGACATAAGGATGTAGTTCCTTCCACCGAATCAATAGCATGTCGACTTCATTGTTGAATAAGACAGCGTCAAAGACTCTTCTCGGGTAATCACGAATTCCCCATCCATGAAACTTGCAGAGTTCTTCCATGGTGACATTCTCGCTGTAATAGTGCGTGATTTCGTTGAAAGGCTTGGGAGGTTTATCCCACAGCGGTCGAAGGAAGTAGGTAATCTTCTGGCCATGTATATATATACCAAGGCTGCATATTGGAATAATCACGAGAAAAAGAATGAGGGCCCTTAAATCAATTCCTTTCAGAATGCATCGAATCCTCGACATGCTAAATAATGCTCCTCGATGTCCCTGCTGCAGATGAAAACATAACTTAGATATGATTTAATCTAAATCTTACCGAAGGATATCTACCATTACAACACTTTCTGCAAGATGATACAGTTTTTAGTACCAAAGTGAGTTGAAAAGGGAAAAAAAATACTCACTACAAGGAAGCAAAACAACCATTTTTATGAACATGGGACTAAATTTTATAAAATTTGAATAACTCTAACCCCACCCCCCCCCTCCCCACACACACAGAGACCATTCATGTTCCAGGATACAAATTAAGGTGAAAGGAAATTTGAAACATTCAAAACTTAATTTATGAATTCAAGCTAAATCCCCAAATTAATACTTCAAGCAAAGTCCCCCCCCCCCCAAAAAAAAAAAATAAAAGAGAAAAAAATCTGCATAGATGGCGGAAAGTAATTGAAATTTCTGACTGAAGGGATTTACGTTGGCAATAAAGAGGACTGGGGCAAAGCGTATGAATAAGACCTGAAACAAAAGTTATCCCCGAATCATAAAGAACCCTCCAAAACTACCATTGCTACAAAGAAATTGAAAATCAACACAAACACAAAAGAAAATTACAATGGAGGGCTTGCCAAAATCGGGTTCAAAGGGGCACTCTGACAATTAACCGAATAACGTTTTCAAACGATAGTCCAAGCACTAAAAAATATAAACCCATTTGCAAATAACAAAAACTAAGTCAACCCATCAATGGCGACTTTCATAAAACTCAATTTCAATCCCAAAAACAACCAAAATCGAAAATCTAGAAGCACTAATCCACCAATTTAATGCCCAGAGGCCAAAAACCCAGAAAAAAGAGGGGAAAGAAAACACAACCTGGCCACAAACTTCTTCACAAATATCATCAGTTTTCTTCGAACTAGAGTACCCATCAGCCATCATGAAAACACAAACTAATCAATTTCACGAATTAAGCAATGCCGAATCACTGCTCTGTTTCAATCTGAAAAAACAGAGCCTCCAATTCTAGATCTTTCAAAATAGAGAGATCATAAAGTCCCGAGGCCGGCGATAATTTTTGCGGCGTTGTTTCCCACTCTACAGGCGAGAGAAATTGGGGCAGACGACAGAGGGAGCACACAAAACCTCTTCGACTTTATGTAGGACCAAAAACATGAAGGGCGGAGAGATTTATCGTGGGTTTCGAAGTGTGGCGTGGAAGAGGGAGTTTATACACGGAAGCAAAAACCCCCAGAGAAATTGCAATCAGTAATAATAATTAGCCAAAATCTTTCCCCAAATAATGAAAATTCGCTGCCATTAATGTAAAATCTGAAAGATCGAATATACTGGCTTTGATACGGTATCGTGAATGTGTTTCAATTCCCTTCCGTTGGATGTTATCGGGATGGATGATTTGGGTTGTTTGGATTGCTGAATTTGTAATTGCAATTGCAATTTTATTTTTATTTCTGAGAATTTATCATTTTTTATTCAGTTAAAATCTTGGAAATAATTAGATAAGAGGAATGTAATTTTTTAATTTTAAAATTGTAATTTTTAATATCTCGTCAATGGAGAGATGGTGGAGGGTGCTCCCGGTCGTCTCCCATCCATTTTAATATTTTAATTGAAGATCTAACAAATGAAATTTTATATGTAAAACATTTTAAAAATATATATATATAATAATATTTATTATTTTATTTTCTTATGATTTGGATACTTTAATAATTTTATAGTATAAAAAGTAGCAAGAAAAATAACTATTTATATTGTTAAAATTTTTTTCATAATTTTAAAATATAAATGGTTAAAAATTTATATCTACCGATATAAATTGACCCCTGTTTCAGAGTCATTGGCCATCACCTCTCGAGCTTGTCATTATTATTGAATGGTTCAGATGAGCTTTATCTTTTCTAAAGATAAATATCATTATTCTCTCTATCTCGATTATTTATTTTTAAATAAATAATTTTTATTTAATATTTTTTAAAAATAAAAAAATTAATTATTTAAAATAATTAAATAATAACCATCTATTTTAAAATAAATAATTAAAATTAAATAAAATAAATATATTTATTTATTTAAGAGATAAAATCTTCCTTAATTTTATTACTGGTAGCTATATTTGATGGTTAAAATATAGTTCTTATTTTATTAAAATATTAATTTTAAATAAAATAGTTTATTTAAGTAAAATTAATAACATAATATTTATTATAATCTTAATTTATAATATTGTTCATAGTCAACATTTAGTAATAAATATAATAGCATTTTGTCTGCATTTGAGAAAGCTCGAAAAGACCCACTAGTTGGAATGATTTCTACGTTAAGTCCAAATATTACAAAATTATTTATCATCAAAATTATTTAAAAAAAATATAAATTTGTTTGATATGTATCCCATAATAAATATGATAATTAAAATAAGTCTAATTAATACAAATTTATAATCCTTAACACTTGCTTTTCAACTTTTGTATTATATAATAATTATTAAAAAATATATTATATTATGCGATACTCTTAAAATAAATTTAAGTGATAAATTTATCATTTAAACTATAAAATAACTTTTTTAAAACAAAAAATAAGAATATATATATAATTATAAGGTTAATTTGGTAAATTAAAAAGGATTTTATGATAGCCAACCACTCGATCGGGAGTTAGGGGGTCCTACTTATCTTGAAGCAGGATCCTGCTTTTCCATTTTTAATCATTGGATTGAAAAACATCTGTTGCGTTACGGATTTTCTATTTCCTTCGAAGAACACAAATGAGATGATGATTGAGTGAGGTTAGACAACACGATTTAACAACAAACCTTCTTTAATGAGAAGTTGAAAACCACGGCGCCTACTTCGCAGAAAGATCTAAAAGATTTATTTGTTCTTGAATGAGAAGGAAAACATTGTTGTCAAGAATGATGAACAAACAAATTGATTTTTAATGGACGATGGACGGCGTTTTTGCCTTTCTTTAACGCTTTGATTTTCTCTTTTTGCTTAAGGAAAATTCTCCTCCTATCTCGATGCCCTGTGGGGTATTTATAGGAGAGAATGTTACCGGTCACAGCCTAAAGTGCCAGTCCGCCATTCTACTCTCCCGACACATCTCTCGCTGTCGTTTGTTATCGTGAATGGGCAACTTTTACCGAGGCCGTTGCGCCGTATTTGCCGAATGTCGATCACTGCGGTGTGATCGCAGCGGTGGTGGCGTGTTCGCGAGACTTTTATGCGTTTTTGGACGTTTATGGCCGAAGCTGGCATTTTGGACGTCTTGAAGAGTCCTCGCATCGATTGGATAAGTCCTCGTGCTTTTACTCGGGTCCGCGCCTTCAAAGCTTCTGACGCTCCCGCGCCGCTATTCCGAGATCTTCTCTGACCGTCAGAACATTCTCGGACTCGATACACTTATCTTTCCGGTCAAGTACTTATCCTTTTTACCCTGGTGGATTTGGGACTCGGGTGCGGAACTCAACACTAGCCCCCATGCCCAAGGGTCCGAGATCTTCACCGTTTGGGCATGTTCTTCCGAGGCTTCCCGAGATGTCTTTTTTCTTGTGAATGCTTGTCCGAGAACAGGATGATTGTCCGAGGGGTCCTCGCCGATGAAGACTTAGACTCGACTTGCTTGAAGCACGTTTAAGTCCTCGTAACTCTCGAGACTTCCTCGTCCGCGGACTTCATCGTCTCGATAACTTTGTTATTGTCCGAAACTCTCATGCCGCTTCGGCGCTTCTATGGGCATTAAATGCGTGATCGACGTCTTTGCCAATCGCCTGGGAAGGTAACGCTTCATCATTTCAAGAGAACTAACGGGTGACACGTGGCCAGCGTTAATTATTCTCGACGGTCGGGTCGCACTTCACGCCGCCAACGCATCATTTCTTTTCCAGATCCAATGTCCGAGTGACACGTGGCAAGGCTACTTTTTCTCGATTCGAATGGCCGGGTCGGCGTGGCATGGCATGGTGATGACTGGGCGCCCTTTCAAATTTTTCTGCTATAAAAGGCGCCTCTTGGCCCTTCATAAACTTTCTTCCGCCGAACCTTTCTTCCTCGTCTTCCTCTCGTGATAAACCCTTTCGTTTCCAAGTTCTTCATTTCCTTGCTTCTTTCGCTTTCAAAATTCACAATGGTGGCGCCTTATAAGAGACATCGCATCGCCACCGCCGAACGACAAGCTTGAGGAGCCGCGAGTCCCATGCGAGATTCCCGACGATACGGCCATGGTGGTGCCGGAGCCGCATGATAGGGCGTCGCGCCCTCTAACCATTTCATTTACTTAGATCCACCTCAAGAGTGGTTCTGGGTTCCCGCCTCCTTGAACTTCACGAGATTATGAGGGATTTGGGCGTCCCACCGGCCGGGCTCCAACCGAACGCCATGAGGTATCTTGTCTCTTTGTGCGCTCTTTTACGCCGTCCGAAGAAGCTTTTGAATGCCACCGTAGTCAAGGTTATGTTCCATTTCACCCATAACTCGACCGATCACAATGACCCCCACGGACTTTGCCTTGCCTGTGGTGGGAACCCCGATTCCACCAAGAGGTGGAAGGATAAATTCTTCTTCCTCGCGTCCGATCGTCGTGGGCCATTCCAAAGCTTGGGGAAGGTGGTCCCCGAGTATTGCACCGAGCCTTCCTCAATGATAAGGAAAGCTCGAAGGAGATCACGGATCTCATTAAGGCTAATCTCGGGGGCTTCCCACTTGGACAAGCGCAATATTTGGTTGCCGCCCGAGAATTTGAAGGAGGCCAAGTGGGCCTCCATCGCCGAGGACGCGCTCCGTCCATTCCGTGAGGTCCAAGTCCTGCAAAAAGTTGAGAAAGAGGACGGGACTCCAGCATTCCAGGTCCGCCCGTCCAAGCGGGGGCAAAGCCGTCCGAGAGATCCAAACGCTCGGACATTGAGGGCTCAAAGTGTCCTCAAGGTGTGGTGGAGATGCCTTCTTCGGAGGGCACTATTTCTCGATGCGGACGAAATTGTGGATGGTGACGCACGCTCCTCTGTTCAAGAAAAGGAAGTCCTCACATCCGAGGTCCCTGGGGTCGAGGACTCTACTTGCCTTTATTTTTCCGGGTCCCCTCGGAGGATCTCGCCGAGGATTGTCAAGTGACCGAGCTCCTAAGTTCAAACGATCGAGAGTCCCGCCTGAAGTTTCTCGAACTACTCCGCGAAGGCCCACCCCGCTGAGCATCCATCCGAGGACTTTGAGATCGAGGACTCTCGGGGGCGCGAAGATGATGTCGTTGCCGAGCCCCCGCCCATCTCGGGCCCAGCGAGATCGGGCGGCGCCCGGGAGGTTCTTGATGATGGGACCCCGAGTGTACATGGCCTCGGACCTTTGGAGGCGGAGGTCGAGGCACCCGTTGTCGAGCCCCCAACCGTTGCTCCTTCTGTTGACGTTTCCACTTCTGAGGCTGGGGTGGAAGTATTCGTGGCCGCTCGTGCCCCGAGTCGAGGGGAGGAGCCCCCTTTAAGTGGTGGCTCCTTCTTTGCCGAGGTACTTTTATTTTTCTAAGTGTTTTTGGTCCTTCGCTTTATCTTTCTTGCTCCAACTAGTCTTGCCTTTGGTCCCGATCCACGACATGGCCGGGAGACTTGATGCCATTTCGGGAAGAGTTGCGCGGGGCTTCTCTCGCCTAGAGGAACCGGGAAGCCGCCCGGGGAGGCCGCTCGGAAGGATAGGATGGAGCTTGCGGTTGCTAAGGCGGAGTCGCGGGCTGCAAGAGGGGAGATAGCCCCCTTGAACGAAGTCTTGAAGCGCCAACAGGAGAGGCTCTCTCGTCAGGATGCAAAGCTGAGGGCGTCCATCCCGACCGCGGACATTGCTCCTTTGCTGGACCGTAAGTACTGGGAGGGCATTCGCATATGCCGCCGAGTACTTGACCGATTCGTCCCACGGTTCGCTAGCTTCATTCTCCACGCCCTCAATGCCAGTGCTTTAAGAGCTGCTGACTTGTTTGGCATTGCTGGGAGGCCCTTTCCGAGCGACGTCCGTCTCGGTCCTTCAAGATCCACTATCTCCGTGGCCGCGAGTTTTCTGATCGAAGTGTCCTTGACCTTCCCGAGGACCTTCCCGAGCTTGGGCCGAGCCGCCGGGAGCCAGCCACTGGCCGCCTTGATGTACTTTTATTTTTGTACATGTACTCTTCACCTTTATTGAAATGAGAAAGAAGTTGTTGAAGATTGTTGTGCCTTCTTCTTTTCCTTCTCTTGTGTTTGCGACTTCGACCTCTTGGGCCGCTCGAACCCGAGTTTCATCGCACGACCTCATGGGTCCGACCGCATGGGCGGCTCGGGTGGCACCCGAGTTTTTAAGTTCGACCTCTTGGGCTCGGACGGAACCGAAGTTTCATTGCACGACCTCATGGGTCCGACCGCGATGGGCGCTCTGGTGGCACCCGAAGTTTTTGCTCCGACCTCTTGGGCCGCTCGACGGAACCGAAGTTTCATTGCACGACCTCACGGGTCCGACCGCTGTGGGCCGCTCGGGTGGCACCCGAGTTTTTAAGTTCGACCTCTTGGGCCGCTCGGACGGAATCCGAGTTTCATTGCACGACCTCATGGGTCCGACCGCGGCCGCTCGGTGGCACTTTAGAAGTTTTTAAGTTCGACCTCTTGGGCCGCTCGACGGAACCGAGTTTTTGTCTTGACCGCTTCGTCCCCTACCGGGTAGTACTTTTGAGGTGCGCGCGTTCCATGTACGGGGATTAGCTTACCTTCCGGGTTCGGCAAACTTGTATGCCCTGTTTTGAAGTACTGAGACTAGGAAGGGTCCTTCACAATTTGAGAGAGCTTGTTTCGGCCGGCATTCTTTCCCTTGCCGCGATGCTTCTCAATACCAGTGTCTCCGACTTCGAACCCGCCGTGCTTTTACTCTCTTGTTGTAATAGCGAATACCCGACGCGTTGATACATTGCCACGCAAAATTGTGCTTTGTTTCGGCTTCCTCAAGCAAATCTAGGTGCTCTTTGAGCGTGGTCGCTGACGCTGGGTCGAAGTGTTCTACTCGGAGGCTTGGAAGGCCCACTTCTAGTGGTATGACAGCCTCGACCCCGTAGCACAGCCGAACGGGGTCTCTCTCTTGAGGTTCCCTCGCCGTGGTCCCGTATGCCCCGAGGATGGATGGCACTGCCCCACCCATGAGCCCCTGAGTCTAGCAACTTGGTTTTCACCCATGCAAGATGGTCCTTTGCTTGACTTCTACTCCTGCCGTTGGCGAGGATATGCAATGTGAGATGTATGAATTAAATTAATTCAAGGCTAGCACAAGACTCGAAAATTGCCTTCCGTGAACTCGTGTCCCATTATCTCGTGACGACGCACTTCGGCACTCCAAACCTGCAAACAATACTCTGCACGGGAGGAACTCGATCGTGTTCCGCCTTGCTTATCCGTGCTAGTGGCGTTGCTTCTACCCACTTGGTGAAGTAGTCTATTCCCACGATGAGGAACTTCCTCTGAGCGGACGCAATGGGAAACGGTCCGAGGATGTCAAGCCCCCATCGCGCAAAGGGCCATGGAGATTGCAACGCTTGAAGCTCCACGTGTGGCTGATGGCTTATATTGCCGTGGACCTGGCAATTTTCACACTTGCGCACGAAGTCCATGGCATCATTCCTCATCGTTGGCCAATAATACCCTTGCCGCATAATCTTGAATGCTAGGTTCTTGCCTCCAATGTGTGATCCACAAATTCCTAGATGCACCTCTTGAAGTGCATACTCTGCCTCCTCGGGGGTAAGGCACCTCAAATAGGGGGCCGAGTACCCCCGGCGATATAGACGGTCGTGAATGACGGTGTACTCGGCCGCGACTTCCTCACTTTTTCGGCTTCAAGGCCCCTCGCGTAACTCCACCGGTGAGGTATCTCAAGTAGGCGGTCATCCAAGTGTCATTTCCGGACACTGCATGACCTCGGCCTCGGCTCTTCTACGGGAGGGTCGCTCCCAGAATTTCTCTCATTCCTTTGTCATACCGCCCGGGTCTCGGCTCTTTGCGCTTTTGCCAACGTGTCTGCTTTCTCGTTTTCTTCCCTTAGAATGTGCACAAACCGACCTTCGAAATGCGAGGCCAACTCTTTCACTTTTGCGAGGTACTTGGAAAGCCGAGGGTCATTGACTTCAAAGTTTCCGAGGGCCACGTTGATAACCAAATGAGTCACTATAGATCACTAGGCTCTTGGCCGAGCACTCCTTTGTTGGCCCCGCACTCGTGAGAGCGTATTCGGGATTCCGCTACGTTGTTTATGGCCGGAAACCCCAAGGTTATCGAGTATTTGATCTCGGATCCCATGGGCGTTGCAGACAACACCCGCCTCCGCACCCATCCTTCATGAGGATCCATCTACACGCAAAGTCCACGCCGGGAGTGAACTCGCTTCTTGAGCCCCGTTGGCCGCGACGTCTTCGTCTTGAAGTGCTGTTGTTTTACCATAAAGTCCACAAGGGCACGGCCCTTTATGGCCGGGGCAGGAACTCGATATCGAACTCGCCCGAGCTCGATAGCCCACTTGTGATCAATCGCCCGAGACCTCGGGCTTTTACAAAAATGGTTCTCGGTGGCTGGTTTAGTCGGCACACCACGATCTTGTGAGCCTGGAAATAAGGTCTCAGCTTCCTAGCTGAGTACACCAGTGTTAATGCAGCCTTTTCGGTGTGTGGATACCGGGTCTCTGAATCAGCCAGCGCCTTGCTGACGTAATACACCGGCTGCTGATCTCCTTGATGCTGCCTCACCAGGACCGACCCTAGGGCTCGGTCGGTCACTGATAGGTACAAATAGAGTTCCTCTCCTGGCAGTGGGGAGGCCAGGAGAGGAGGATTGGCTAAGTACGCCTTGAGCCCCCGGAATGCTTCTTCGCACTCATTGCCCAAAAAACCTTGGGTTTTCGGCCCCGAGTGCCTTGAAAATGGCAAGATGCTTCTCACGATTTGGCTAGGAAACGGAGAGGGCAGCCACTCGTCCCAAGTGAGCCTCTCGGACGTCCTTCACACCCCGAGGGGACTTCATATCCAAGATGGCCTGGATCTTCTGCGGGTTCGCCTCGATTCCACGTTGCGACACTACGAAACCGAGGAATTTCCCGGACGACACCCCAAAGGTGCACTTGCTGGGGTTCAAACATTCCGTGCGCCCGAGCACTCTAAGGTCTCGCTAAGTCTTCGACGTGACTTCCACCAATGGTGCTTTTGACGAGCATGTCGCCGACGTGACTTCTACGTTTACGCTAACTGGTTTTCAAAGATCTTGTTGACTAGCCGGGTATGTTGCGCCGGGGCGTTTTGAGACCGAAGGGCATTACCTTGAAGCAAAGACGTGCCCCGGTCGGTCATGAACGATGTATGCTCCTCGTCCTCCGTGTGCATCTTGATCTGGTTGTATCCGAGTAGGCGTCCATGAAGCTAAGCGGCTCGTAGCCGGCTCGTCGAGTCCACCAACGATCCACCCCGGGAGCGGAAAGCCAGTTTTCTGACAAGCCTTGTTGAGGTCTCCGTGAAGTCCACGCACATCCTCCACTTTCCGCCGCTCTTCTTCACCATCACTACGTGAGAGCCATCGGCACGCACCTCCCTGATGAATCCAGCGTCCCAGAGTTTCTTCACTACTTCTGGATAGCTACGCCTTTTCCGTTGAATAGTTCCCGCGCTTTTGTCTAACAAAGCTTGTGGTGGGGATCTACGCCAACCGATGCACTATTGTCTCGGGAAATCCCCGCATGTCCGCTGGGACCAGCAAAGACGTCCGAGTTCTCTCTTAAGAGAGTCGTGAGGCTCTCTCGGACGGACTCGGTGAGAGAGCTTCAACTGACGCATCTCTCGATCCCTGGGATCCGATCGGATTTTACTGGGTTTCACCGCCCGTGCTTGTTGGGAGGGTCGCCTCGTCCCGAGGTCGAGGTCTTCCATTGGTTGGGGAAGGAGTCCGTGCGGCCTGTGACGGGTAACACGTTCTCCCAACGGCCTCGCTCGCCCAAGACTTCCCTACTCCAAATGGAGTTGGAAATTTCATTTTCGAGATGTGGGATGGAGGTCACGGCACCGAAGGTGGCCAAGCAGGGCGTCCGAGGATTGCGTTATAAAACGGACGGGAGGTCCACCACCAAGAAGGCGAGGACCTTGGGCGCAGCCCCTGATATGTCCCTAAGGTGACCTCCAACTGTACGATGCCCTGGACGGGATCGCCGTTATCGAAGTCCGTCTGATGGCCCCCTCCGGGCCTTCATTTGGTCTCTTTTTAGTCCTAGCTTTTGATAAGCATCAAATAAAGTAAATTGCGAGAACTTCCATTATCAACAAATACTCGCCTGATGGAAGTCATTTACTCCATCCAAACGAGCACACATCTAACAAGGGGGTCGGAATGGGGAAGTTACATGGGCCATGTCCTCCTTACCAAAACATATGATGTCATCTCCAGAGCTAGTCCGCGGCCTCTTTGATGCAAACAGGCTCTACTGCCGTCGTTCAATTTGGATGGGTGGACACCATGTTGATAACTCCCCGCCGCGACTGTTCCTTCCTGGTGGGTCTCGGAGTTCGCCTGCCGCTCCGAAGACTCGTCCGGCCGCCAGAAACGGGTGAGGTGGCCCCTCTTAATCGCCTCTCGATCTCCCTCTCGCAGAGATTTGCGCCTTCTAAGTCGCGTGTCCTCTCGCAGCGGTGGAAATCGCAGAACTTCGCCTCCTGTCGCCTCCGTCTCGATTCTTCGAGGCATGGGCCACTTCACGAACTTCTCCCTGATCTCAGATCGAACGCTTGTACGTGTGTCGCCTGGGGAGTAAGGCGACTTGGAGGGACGCCCCTACGCACGGCCATCTCAGCCCGTGGTGCTTCGCCGCTGGGACGCGAAAGGGGGACCGCGATAGTCCCCGGCCTTCCTCTTTACCTCCGGTCCTCGGACGGTAATCTTCTTCTTCTTCGGTCGCTTTGCATCGCTCGCCTCCTCTGCCGCAATGTAGGCCCTCGCTTATGGCCTCGGCCTCCTCGAACGTGCGAGGGCCTTTGTGGATGAGATGTTTGAAGAAGGAACCCTCTGGCCGGACAGAAGGCGTTCGGCCTTCACCCCCGTCGGGACAGCCTGGGATCTGCCTCGGCCTCGTACACGAACCTACCGAGGAATCCTCTCGGGCTCTCCCCGCACCCTGTTTCACGCGGGTGAGGTGCCGCTTTCTCCACTTCTTCGCTGGAGGCGAATCGCGACAAGAACGCCGCCGCGCCCGCCAAACGTCTCGATGGAGCCCGCGGGCATCCCATAGAACCAAACCCCTAGCGCCCCCTTTAACGCCAAGGGGAAACACCGCACATGGCCGCCTCATCAAGCCCTTGAGGCTCGGGTGCTCTCGGAACATGTTGAGGTGATCCATGGGATCGGCGCTCCCATCGTATGCCTGTGTTGGGCATTTTGAACTTCGAGGGCAGTGCCCTCGCTCTAACGCTGCAGAGCGGAGATCGCGGGATGCTTGCCCCGCCGTCTCTCCGAACACACGATTCCATACTTTTTCCAATTTTTCCTCCACGGGTGGTGGAGCGGTCGCCTTTTTGCGCTGAGGAAGTGCCTCAACTCGCCAGCCGTGCACCCTCCTCTCTCGGGGTCCTCCCGATCTTTGTGGGGACTCGGGCGCATCCGCTATCTCCCGGCGCGATGTTCCCGGCCGCCTGGATCGGGGTCTCGACGTTCTTCCTGCCCGCGAGGGGCCCCGCCGCGAGGCGACTCGCCCTTGTAGATCTCGGTGGGTGGGCGCCCGCCGCGTCGCTCGTGTCTTCCCTCTCGCTACGGATATCTCCGCCTGGGATCCCCGGAAAGGGCTCCCTTTCCTTCTTGTCTATTCTCGTGCGGAGAGCGATGAAGGCTTTGTACATCTCGGCCCACCTTTGCCGCCAATCCTTTACTTACGGCAGATCGAGAGTGGTTCTCTGGCAATACTAAGCGCAAGGGTCGGGGGCGTCCCCCGAGGATTGTGAGTCAGGCTCTTTCTCGGGCACTCGCCAGGCTCGGGTGCTTACCATTTTTAGTGCTTGTTGATTGTCAATGCTGTTGAGTGTGTTTAGAATGTGTTTATGAGGATGAGAACTTGACTTTTAATCCAAGTTTCCCACAGACGGCGCTAATGTTGCATTACGGATTTTCGGTCCGAGCAACACAAATGAGATGATTGATTGAGAGAGAAGAGAGATTAAACATGTATTTAACGTGGAAACCTTTCTCTTGAATGAGAAGGGAAACCACGAGGCCTCGGCTCGGAAAAGATTTCACTAAGTTTGTTGTCATTGCCATAAAAGTGGTGTCCGAGAACAATGGACGAAGCGTTGCCTTATGGACGAGCTGTTACGCGCTTTGCTTTTGAATGCTTTGATTTTCTCTCTTTTTGCTTAAGGAAAATTCTCCTCCTATCTCGATGCCTCAAGTGGGGTATTTATAGAGAGAATGTTATCATTGGCTGCTAGGTGCCAGGCAAGCCATTTACTCTCCGACACATCTCTCGTGTCGTTTGTTATCGTGAATGGGCAACTTTGGCCGCCTTTCGAGCCGCTGCCGTATTTGCCGAATGCCGATCACGCATACGATTGGCGGTGGTGGCGTGTTGCAGATTTTATACGCTCTTTTGGACGCTTATGAAGCGAAATGATTTTCTGGACGTCTTGAAGAGTCCTCGACCGATTGGATAAGTCCTCGCGCTTTTACCGGGCCCGCGGTCTTCAAAGCTTCTGACGTTCTGCTACCGCTTATTCCGAGATCTTCTCTCTGGATCACGCGAACATTCTCTGACTCCGATACACTTATCTTTCCGGGTCAAGTACTTATCCTTTTTACCCGGTGGATTGGGGACCCTGGGTACTGAACCCAACAACATCTAATGATTAAAATTTAAATATCATATAATAATATCAAAAAAATTATTTTTTAAAAAAATATTTTTAATTTTTAATTTAATATTTAATAAATATTAATATTATAACAAATTTTTTAAAAAATATAATTATATTTAATATTTTTTATTATTTTAAATCTTAGCTATTGGATTAAAATCCAATGGCCATAGAGGGAGAAGCAGGATCTTGCTTCTCTTAGGTCGATTTTTATTAGGTAGTATTTTATATTTTGGGATATTATTATTTTTGTATTTTAGGATAGTGTATTTCTTAATTTTGGTCCATATTTCTTTTACCGTTGTATATTTGGTGTATAAATACACTCATCCTCGTCCTTATGTAAGTATCCGAAACGGCTGTACAGCTAATTAATGCGAGCATCAGACTCTTCTCTTTTTCAATAAAGCACTTGAGTGCTATTTGCCCTTCTGCCTTCGTCGTCTGTCTCCTTCGTCTTCGTCTCCCTTCTTCACCGTCGTCTTCTTACATTATTTTATCTATTTCAAATATTTCTTTATTTGTTATTTACAAAATTACAAAATAAAAACCCTAAAAAGATAAAATAAATACACTGATCAGTCCTTACATGCTAAATATAATGTTAAATTAAAAAAAATGCTATCTTTATATTTTAAAAAAAAGGAAAGAAAAATGAGAAAAAATTAAGAAAATAATAGAAATTACAATATATGAAAAGTAGTTCATGGTTGGTTGGGGGGTAGTATCTATTGAACCAACTAATAGGCTACTTTTTCTTGTCTATTTTCTTTGTATTTCACACGGCACAAATTAAAAAATATTTATTTTTTTATTTTTAAATTTTTATTAAATTGAAGGTGCTGTTATTATCAAATTTTAGGCTCCACTTATTTTAAAATTTGTTACTTTCAATTTTGTCCTTTCGGTATTTTTGACCGATTAAGATATATTTTTTTTATTGGGTCTTTAGATTTTTTTTTAAATTTATTTATTTAAGTTAAATAAATTTATTTATTTATTATTGATATTTTTGGCAAATCAAGATATATTTTTTAATTATTGTTATTTTTTTATTGGATTATTATTTTTTAAAAAAATTTATTTATTTTTAATTTTTTTTCTCATGGTCATGACTTGTCTTTTTGGCTTCTACTGATATTTTTTTCACATTTATAGCCATTGTTTTATAAATTGATGTGATGGTTGTGTAAATTTTCTTTGATTGATTTAATTTTATTATTACTCATAAGAAAATATTTAAACAAATAAATAGCATAATTAATTACATTAATTATAAAAAATTCTAAAAAGGGTCACTGTATTTTTTTTTCAAAAATAAAATACAAAAAAAAAGGAATAGTAAATGAGTTGATTATTGGCCTCAAAGACATAAAAAATATCAGAGTTTTTTTTTTTAATATTAGATTGAATAAATATATTTTGCTTTTAATTTCTTTTAATTTTATGGTTTTAACTCATAACTCCTAACTCTTATATATATATATTATTTTATAATTATCCGTAAAATATTAAAATTGCTAAATCGGCGTTGAATTTATAATCTGAATAAAAATTTTAAACCAGTATTATTCCTAATTTATTTTTAATTTAAACTCTAATCAGATTTGATTATAGAAATTCTTATCAATAAAACTATATATTTATAATATAATTATAAAATATTTTTAACAATAGTTAAAATTGAACTATTAGTAACTTGTAATAAAGAATGTTGAGTATTTTTTATAATTTATTTTATATTTTAAATAAATTTTAGAAATAAAATCATATTTTTACTGATAATATTATTACCTTCAATATACATCTCAAAATCGATACTATTTGAAATTGACACTGCTTATTACTTGTACCACACGAGATTATATGGATAGTAGGGCCTTTTTTTATCCTACTTATATAAAAATATCAGTATCGATTTTTATAATACCGATTCTGCTAATACCACCTTATACCTCGAATTATATATATAAATTTATTCGATACGTATCCGTAACTCATAACTCCTAACTCTTACATATATATATTATTTTATAATTATCCGTAAAACATTAAAATTGCTAGATCGGCGTTGAATTTACAATCTGAATAAAAATTTTAAACCAGTATTATTCCTAATTTATTTTCAATTTAAACTCTAATTAGATTTGATTGTAGAAATTCTTATCTACAAAACTATATATTTATAATATAATTATAAAATATTTTTAACAATAGTTAAAATTGAACTATTAGTAACTTGTAATAAAGAATGTTGAGTATTTTTTATAATTTATTTTATATTTTAAATAAATTTTAGAAATAAAATTATATTTTTATTGATAATACTATTGCCTTCAATATACGTCTCAAAATCGATACTATTTGAAATTGACACTGCTTATTTCTTGTACCACACGAGATCGTATGGATAGTAGGACCTTTTTTTATCCTACTTATATAAAAATATCAGTATCGATTTTTATAATACCGATTCTGCTAATACCACCTTATACCTCGAATTATATATATATATTTATTTGATACGTATCCGTAATTTTTCATCAAACTATCTGGCTATTTGGTATTGAAATAGATTTTGTAATCATTAATGTATTGCATTATTAGCTCTCTACATTTAAAAACCATCTATAACCCTTTTTAATTATATTTAAAAATAATATATATTTATTATAAATATAAATTATTGGGCAATATTTATGAAATATAAGACAAAAATATATTCTTACAATAAAAATATTAATACAATATAAAATTCACTCATTAAAAAGGCAAATAATTATTATTTTTTACTTTTTTTTTTACAAAATAGTATTTTTCCTATCTTATTTATACTATGCAAAACCTCTCTAGCCCACACTGGTGTATAATTGTTTTTACATTTTTTTCCAATTTGCCTGCTTTAAAATATGAAAAATAATACTTATACGAATTTTATGAATATTTTACCTAATATATATTTTATGTTTGTAACCAATGTGTATTTATGGTTATGGTAACTAGTTCTTCACATGTAGTATTATTGTGAATAAGTTCATTAAGCAGGTATTATTTGTGACGAGAACGTTAATAGTAGGCCGGCCCAAGAGTCATAAGTGACCCAAAATCAATGGCGGCCCACTGATACCTGGGATGGCTAATGATGCTAGTGACCGGAGAAGTAGCAAGTAAGCCGGTTATGGCCCAAGATTAACAATGGCCCAATTGCGCCCAAGACAATCAATGCTGCCTTGACTGAATGAGTAGCAAGCAGGCTGACCGCAGTGCAGGATAAGCGCGGATTATGTCAAAATCAGCCCACACGTGCTTCTTCAAGCCACAACGGTCATCTGCCCAAATTCTTCATACCTCTGAGAAAGGTAATCTCCACTATAATGACAACCTCCCAGAATTAGAGTACATTCCAGGAAGAAGGTGTACTGTGGTGTGCATGATCCTAAACTCAGCGGATGGAGAACGAAATCCAACGGACCAAGCTCGGCCCAAACTTGTTCGAAATTTGAATCTAAAACATATCATTAGTATCGTCTGTGAAAACTATGACTAAAACTATATATTTATAATATAATTATAGAAATATTTCTAACAATAGTTAAAGTTGAACTATTAGTAACCCGTAATAAAGAATGTTTGGTATTTTTTATAATTTATTTTATATTTTTAATAAATTTTAAAAATAAAATTATATTTTTATTGGTAATACTATTGCTTTAATATACATCTCAAAATCACTTTTATTTGAAATTGACATGCTTATTACCTGTACCACAAGAAATCATATGGCTAGTTGGACCTTTTTTACACCACTTATATAAAAATATCAGTACCAACTTTTATAACACCCATTTTATTAATATCACCTTATACCTTAAATTATATATATAAATTTATTCGATACGTATCCGAAATTTTCATCCAACTATCTGACTATTCGGTATTGAAATAGATTTTGTAATGATTAATGCATTGCATTATTAACTTTCTACATTTAAAAACCATCAATAACCCTTTTTTAATATACTTAAAAATAATATATATTTATTATAAATATAAATTTTTAGGCAATATTTATAAAAGATAATATAAAAATATATTCTTACCCTAAAAATATTAATACAATATAAAATTCACTCACTAAAAAAGAAAAAAATTATTATTTTTTACTTTTCTTTACAAAATAGTATAAAAAATTTTCCTATATTATTTATACTATGCAAAATCTCTCTAACCCACACTGGTGTATAATTGTTTTTATTTTTTATTTTCCAATTTGCTTGCTTTAAAATACAAAAAATAATACTTATACGAATTTTATGACTATTTTACCAAAAATATATTTTATATTTTGTAACCAATGTGCATTTATGGTTATGGTAACTGGTTCTTCACATGTAGTATTACTGTGAATAAGTTTATTAAGCAGGTATTATTTATAATAAAAATCTCATTATAATAAAAATATTTTAAAAAATAATGTCATATATTGTTTTCTTAAATATGAAAAATTTTCATATAAAATTACCTATATAATTGATTTACTTAAATATATATATTTATTGTTACCTGTGATTCAATTGAAATCTACCTTATTAATATTCTGTATTTTCTAAGATTAAATTACCTGTAAGTTTGATTTGACCATAATTGCATGATCTATCTTAAGAAGATTATTGCTTATATCTACGAGACCACATCTGCTCCCTAATTTTACTGAGTGAATGATACAGTAATGTTTCTTATCTTCCCATGGAGTCAACACTGATTTTTTTGACTCGGCCACTAAACTACCCTTTTGAGAGTGACAAAAAAAAAAAAAAAAAACTAAGTTGTGTCAATCCATTTGGATTTTTCTCATAGAATTATGACATAAGTCATGAAAAAGCTAATGCCAAATAGGGCTTTTCGGATAACATACAAAAAGAGAAGTAAGTTAATAAGCCTTCATGTGTGGCCTTATTATAGATAAGAATTTCTATATTTTCTAAAAATCCATTATTTTTGCAAGGAAGAGGATAAAGACTCAGACATATTTTATAACAAAATAATTAGACATTTATTGCATACATTGCACTAAACTATATGATTTAATATCCATTGATAAAACCTTTTGCCCGTCAATAGCTCAGAAAAAAAATATTATACTTACCTAATTGAAACCCTCTTATAGACGTATCGCTATTAGAGGCATAAGGGTCAACGCTTAATAGATATTAGTGTCACGTATGTGTATATTTGAAGTAGAATAGTTATGTTTGATACATAATTAATGGGCAGTCATGCATGAAATTCAGTAGTATAGGTCACGCTCGTGGGCAGAAAAAGTGCTTGATTGTTATTTGACATAATAGGACATGCTTTGTATGTCGATCGTACTTTATAATAATCTTTGCCTGATTTTGGAGATTTGTATAAGAAAATAGAAAAGAAGAGAAGAGGGAAAAGGAATAGATATGAGGAGATGGAAGTGATTTCGAGGCTATCTCACATTAGGTCGAATAAATATTTAGTTTAAACTTAGAATATTTAATCTTATTTTTTTGTTTATTTTTAAAATTCTTAGAATTTTCTTTTAATTATTATTTAAATATATATATATCATCCTTTTTTACTCTTTGAAATATTTGCTGCATGTGTATTTATTCTAAACAAAATTTAAATGTTTATGAAGGTTTATATTTATATTTGATATATTAGTTATAAAATCATAAAATTTTTGGCTTTTTGACTTACATGCTATTTTTATACAAATATGTGATGAAAAATTTACTTTATGATATGTAACTAAGAAATTACTTTTCTCCTAATTTGAAAAATATTCAGATATTTGTTTTCTGATATAAAATTTTTTATTTTAACTAAATAAAAATATTGTAAGAAAATTTGAAGGTTTGTATTCGGATGTGACCTAATACATTGTATATAATTTGAAGATTGAATCTATCATCCACAGGTAAAAAAAAATAATGTTCGATACTGTTTATAGGACATAAATGAAAATGACCAATTTACAAATCTTAAATAGTAATATATTGGCCTTGGTTATCAGAAATATATATAGTCCAATCTTTAAAATTGTTATTCAATATAATTTATGTGCGAGCCACTAATTATTAGTTATTCAGTTTTTATGCATTTTTAATACAATCATTCAGTTTTCATATTTTTGGATTTGCTTTCATGTGTTTATTTGATCTTCCTAGTTTTTCATACACTTTATATATTTTTGCATATTTGTATATGTCGGACAACTTATAAATTATTATGTCTTTTTGACATGTTCATAAAAAATTAGATATTTTAAATTTATATTTTATACAAATTTTATTAAGCAATTGAGTCATGTTTGTAATATTTTAAAATCCCTTTTAAATTAATAAGTTTAAATATCTTGTAAGATTGGATGGGTAACTACTTAAGAAGAATAGTTTATAAAAGTTTCTTAATGAGTATTTTTGGGACTTCTAATAATTATTTGGATATTGTCATTTCATAATTGAATTTAAGTTTTCATTATTTATGTATTTCGAATATTAATAAATATTTTCTATTATAATTTATTGATATTATTAAAAGTTATAATTATTACGATTTTATTGTATTTTATAAAAAAATTTATTTCTTAATTAGTTTAATATTTAATAAAAAAATATCCATATAATTAAAGAATCGGTTTTTTTTCTACCCTATAAATGACAAAATTATAAATCATTAACTAAAGATAATAACTGTAAATTTTCCTAAATAATATATAATATCCCAATATTTTAACTCGGGTTAGTATGTGTGTATGTGCACAGTGTGCGGTGCATGTATTTATATAAGTATAAATACTCATATATGGTTGCAATGTGTGTGTATTGGTAGTATATGTATTGGCAGGTACGAACAGTCGTGGGTGTGTGTGTATATCTGTGGTGTCTATATAAACTGGCAATATGTGTTTATATTTATAGTATGTGCGTATATGAGTTTGATAGATTTAAAATAATAATAGTATATTTATATGTGTTTAACTGTCGGTATATACATGTGACCATATATACATGTAATAGTTAGGTAGATTTTGTCTAATGTGTAGGATTTGTATATTGTCATAAAATGATCTATTAGGTAAATGTTTAAGATTGGTCAATTAATTAATGATTCCTAAATTTTCTTGATAAGTTTCAATAACTTATTATTTACGTTAACTTTGTTAGTGTGTGTAAATTTTTTTGACACTCTATGATTTAATTGAGAAGAGCGTATGAAAATATTAAAGTATTTAATTCAATGAGAGGTTACGATATCTTAATGCGGTCTATTCTTTTTTGATGCTAAATCAATATTTTGGAGATTGAGGTAATTTGGATGGATGTTTATTGTTTTGTGAACATTGTACGTGAGATATTAATGGATATTATACTAAGGAGTGCTGAATTTGACTTGTTGTGGATGTGAGTATTTGTATCCGATTTGGCGTGTATTATAGTTGATTATGGGAGTATGTGTGAATCATATTCTGTGTTACTTGATAGAATAATGAAAATATTGTTTGTATGGATTGAGGTCAGTACTTGTATACCATGACTGGCAAGTATTATGAAACCATACAATTGATCACTTATCAAATTATGAGTATCGATTCCTTGAATGTTTGCCCAGTTATTGGAGACATGTACATAGTAATTGGTTTACAATGATATATAAGATTTGATAAGATTTTATGATATCTTATACTGTTTGGATCTTTGTTAAAATAGGCTCGACAGAACCAATATCATTGTTGGTACACGAATTCAACGGAATTTAATTTACAACTCTTACGATTTGTTGTCATATGGCATTTGAGTTGTAGATATGATAGGTCCTTAAATTTTAAATAATTATTAATTTATCTTATATTGTTAATTATTTATTTATATTGATATTATTATCTAAATTACCATATTATATTCTATTATTTTATTAATTTGTTTACTTATTGGATATTAAGTTCATCATTACGTTTTATTGGTTCTAGAGTAAAAAATTTATAGTAGATTAAAAGAGATCATACAATTGTTAAAGAAATTTAAGGTAGAAACAATCTCAAAGCTAGAAGTTGTAATGAAAAGTTTTAGAGTCAGTCTTATTATTTGTAATTTTATTTTACTCATGTTATAGGAACTGTGTTTACAAAATATTTATTTTGTGGGCATTAATGATGTCAAAAAAATTTATTAACAATATTTTATTTATAATATTTTATTTAATGATATATTTATAAGGTTGTATATAATTTAAATTTTTACATTATCGATTCAGACCGGTCAAGTGACTCGAATCCAAAGCACCACACAATAACTAAACGGTTTTTCAGATTTGAACATAGAAAAAGTCTTAAAAGCTTCTTATGATTTCTAAATTTAAAATGTCTTCTAAAAATTATAAACAAGGCAATCTTTCCACTCATAAATTTTGTATTCTTTTGTAATGAAAGAGAAATATAAGTAAAGGGTGAAAAACCGATTTAAATTTTTTTGAGAAAAAACCTTTGAGCCTGAATTTATATATGGCTATAATATTTATTTCAACATTATAAATATTATAAAATAATATAATAATTTTAATAACTTGTAATAAATATTTTAATTTCATAAATATTTTAAAACACCAAGTTGTAAATTGGGTTTGATTGGTTCTAGATCGTGCTAATGGCCAATCCCTTTCTCTTTATTTTCTTCGGTTATATTGTCAAAGGCTTGAAGCCCGTTTGCTTCGTATTTGCATTACTCCAACACCTTAAGAGGAAAGTTGTTTAATTTGCACCATATGTTAGAAACATTAGACAATATATAGGTTAGGTTAAATATCAAATATATTAATTAATATGCAAAATTATCATATTTTCTGATATTGTTTCAAGAATTATTTGTCCATATTTGTATCAAAGATTCAATATCAATACATATTGACAGATATATTATGCCATTGGCTTAAGCTTTTGAACATAAGTGATGTTCAACATATGTGACTAAGCCCAATACACATCTACACCTAAATGTGTATGCAAAGCTTGCTCGGGAAGTCAATCTCGAAGCTCAAAAAGCTGGTGTTCTTTTCTGGTTATTCAGTCATCGGCTAAGAGTCTCGCACCTCGGCCTTCTACGGAGTATACCCATATAACTACTTGTTCTCAAACAAGTCATACAGTGTTGATTCTCTGATTTATGATTTCTCCCCAACATCTATCATTCAGTTTTAATTGACAAATAAACCTGCATAAGAGCATGCCTTATCTTCCTAGTTTAACCATTGTTCCATTTGCTATGCAGTGGAATTGAACAGTTGCAAAGAATGACCAGCTTCTGCAGTTGTTCATATCTCCTCATAAATTATGGGCATCCAAAGTAGGTCATGCAAACCAATCACTGTAGAAATGATAAGACAGATGACAGTAAATAATCACTAAATATTCAATCCAAGCCAACTAATGTGGTGGACCATATGTATTAATTTGAGTCATTTAATTTGTTTTAATACTATAGTTTTTGAGAGTATAAGTAATTTTAAAACATTTTTACCACCTTATTCGAAAATTTTCTAGGCCTAACTCTTCATTCCTTTCTTCCAACCATGACTAGCTTATATTTTTTCATATATGGATCATTTTAATCTACCTTTTATATGTCTTAATAACCTTAAAAATGATAAGACAAATAGGCCGGTTATGGCACATTTTATTTCATCAAAAGTCTTTTCACGAGGGGACAATACAATAAGAATCCTATTTTAGGATTCGATATTTTATCCCTTTTTTGTGTATTTGTTTCTTACACCACAATACAATACAATAAAATACATACAAATTAAAAGAATACTACAAATATATTATCAATTAATCATATGAAGATACTAATAAAGAAGAATACTAAGCTCACATCTTAATAGGGATCATAGAAATGAGTCATAAGTCGCCCAAGCAATATCTCATAGCAAATATCAGAATGCTGAACAGAATAATCTTGGGAATATCAAGCTCTAACAGTCAGTCAATTTGTTCTTCCACACAACTCTTTCCAAAAGATGATGAGGACTCGAATAGTCTATTCAATTACTCTTAATGAAGTTTAATTGGCGCTTTTAATCTTGCATAAATAAACCAGAAAAAGGCTATCTAATAAATATAGGTTAGATCTTCATCACAAAAAAAACTCGTCGGCCTATAAGTTATTTTTCTTCATCTGGCTGCTATACGGTTGCTCCTAGGAGAGGCCAGATCCTCATCACAACACGTCCTGTCTCACTAGGATCTTGTTGGAGACCTCTTCAAGGGGAGGCAGCGGCTATGGTGATTGTAATTTGGAAGAATTTTAAGAACACTTACAACAAGAATTCGACACCAAAATTCTTATTGACAAAGCTGCTTGCATTTGATAATTTTCTGCCAAATTTAAGTTACTTGCTAGGCACCTCATTTCCATGAAATAGACTTTTTGCCCAAACCAGATGGTTTAACAATGTTAAAACCAGACAAAAGGAAATTTTACACGAGAAAAGAAGAAAGAGAGAGAGAGAGAGAGGTTCACAATGTGGACCTTCCTGGGGGAAATTTTCAGCTGTGGTTTAATGGGGTAGAAGGTGGGGATTTGATTTAATTGCACAACCCACCAACCACCACCGCCGCCGCCACCACTGCCACCAAAGGAGCAAAGGGATGAATTAATCGTCGCATAGCAATGCCATAAGCTCTCGCGGAGATCCCCAGATTGGAAGATCAATAAAAGACTGATTCATCTTCTGTTCCTGGCCATCGCATAATGCTTCTGCTACATCACAAAGATTTGTGACTTGGTGAATTATTGCTTCCTGTGCTTCTACCTGCAAACCCAAAAGAACTCTACTTTAACTCTCATAATCTCCAGAAATGACAGCTGCAACACTTTGCTTGGTTGTGATGGTCTAAAAGTGTGGGAAAAAAAAAGTGACTTTGAAAATAATGTTATGGTTGGTTAGCAATGAACAAGTATAAAAATTAGACTCAGTAAAATCATGGAGTCCTCTGAAATATATTATCCAAATAGAATTTTACAATTTCCCTGAACCTTGCGGGACACATAAATAAGAGTTTAGATTTCTAAATTTTTATAAAACGTAGACAAATGTATAATCTCCATTTTTCATAAGTTCATCGCCACAATTTTACACTTAAAAAAAAAATATTTCCACAGGATTTCTCCCCCAAATTTAAACCCGACAACTGAGATTAGATAATGGCACACTGGCCAAAACTTAACCTAATCAGAACTTCAAATTTCACCAAAGTGATTTGGGCAAATCATGGATCTCCTGCATGTTGGTGAGGTGGCAGCTAAATATATATGAAAACAGATTTTCGAATTGATTGTTCCAAAATCTAGCTCACTAACTCAACTCTAATTTTGTCCACATCCCAAAAAACCACAGATTCCTTCCATTTTCCTCAAGAATATCAGCAACTAAACAACTGATTTTAAGTTTTTTAACAGATCTCACATGTCGGTCTTCAGCAACAAGAGGTTCAAATAACAAAGCACATGTATTACCTGCAAAAGAAGATCATCTATCAACGACCCACAATCTCCCTGCTTCCCTACCGCAGAAGACTCTCCTCCTTCTCCCTCTTCCTGCTGCTTCTTTTTTTCCTGTTCAAATCCTTGCGTATCCTGTTTCTGTTTCTCTTTAACACTCTGTTCCGTTGCTCGCAAGGTGTTCGACATTTCTTCCCAGAGGCCAATCTCTCTCTCGTACTTTTCTCTCACCTTCAATAAAGCCTTCCTCTTCCTCTCTCTTCTCTGCTTCTCTAGTAATTCCGGATCCGGAGTCGGATCCGGAGGACGAGCCAACGAGGGCAGACCGTGTCGGCGTTTCTTGCGTTTATAGACGAACCCATCATCGTTGATTAGTTCAAAATCGTCCGAATCCCAATCTACTGCGTCGGAGGTACTGGCAGCAGCCATGGGCGAAGCGGGTTGGGGAACATCAAATTCAAAAATTTGAGCGCCTACCCGTTTGCAAGTATGATTTTTCAGAAGCTCTTTCGCTATAAATTCATCAGCTCTCGCACGGCCCTCTTCGCCTTTCAACTTATCTCCATCGCGCTCTTTATCGAGGCAAGCTCCGTCTATTCCCTTCTTATAGGGGTAAAGTTGACAAACTCTGTTTTGCCATTTTTAAGATATTAACAATTTATTTTTCCAAAGAAATTCCATAAAAAATAAATAATCACTGGTAATTTTACATGATTTAATTTGACGTTTTACGTGATATTTAAAAATAAATAAATATCTATAATTAGCAAGAAATTAAATTTAAAATTTATTTTGATAAATTTAATGGTATAAGCTGTCTAACTTATCTTAATATGATCAGATGATAATAGTCCAATAGTTGAAAGTATCATTAGCCTATGTTCTGAGTTAAGTAGTACGCGGTATGTGAAATCTTGTGTGAATTAGTCAGGATCATCTTACAAGATTAGCTGTCCTATGTCTCTAATTTTTAAAAGGTGTTTCTGTACTAATATATATTTTTTTAAAATTTTTGTTTAAAGTATCACTTTACATAGATATAGAAAGAATAAAAAATATTATTATACTTCTTACTATATCTATTAATGTTCGATTTCGTTTTTCAATAACTCTATTCTAATTAGGAGTGCCTGTTATAATATATTGTGCCATGATTTCATATTTTTGAAAGAAATCAAGCAAATAAACTTATTAGTTGTCTTAATTCAGTATATCAACCATAATATTCACCACCTTTATCTAACCTAATTATTTTAATCTTTTTATTAAATTATAGTTCTACTTTTACTTATGATTATATGTAATTTAAAAAATAATTATGCTTAATTTTTTAAATGTATTTATCCATAATATTTTACGTAATATATCATCTAAACTTTGGAAAGGATGGATCAGGCTTCTGTTATCGATATTCAGATCAATTCTTTTTCTAAAAATTTTAAGTATATTTTTTATTTATTTTTTATACAAGAAATTAAATAAATTTTTTATAAAATTAATTAAAATTTGAAAATATATTATATTTAGTCATATCACAAAAAAATCATAGAAGTCAAAAATTCAAAAAATTATAAAAGATGAAGAAAATTTTCGGATATATTTTTTCTAATCAGGACTTGATGGATTATTAAATAAAAAAACTAAAAATTACAAAAAATCAAAATAAATATTATGAATTTCATTTATAAAAAAATAAATTTATATAAATCAATAAAAATATATATTTTTAAACAATATATATTTTAATTTTCTATTGATAATTTCACATATTTTTCACCTATTTCTTTAAACCAAACGCGGCACTGTTTTGAGTCGGACTCGATGCCGGCGAGAGGAATTCCGTAAACCCCTCTTCTCTAAATCTGCTTCGCGTCGCATCCCACACAGCCGCCGTCCGTAGGGCCGCCGGCGTTGTCCGCAATCGATTCGAAGAATCGAGGGTTTAAGAGGGAGCGTAGAGACCTCGCACACTGATCCATTTTTTTCTGTAGCCTACTCAAAATCATGAAAATTCTGCAATCAATCAATGGTACCCGTCCATTCTACATAGAGATCAAAAAGCAAAGAGAAAATGAGAATTTTTCTCCTCTTCATAATCTCACAATTTCTCTTTTCTCTTTTTTTAGGATATCGCAATTCACTGCTCCGAGCTGTTGGCCGTCGCTACTACGCAGCTCAAACGGAAGCCTACCTGAAGAGGAACTACGCTAACAATGTTTCGGAGTACAACACTGTCATTGGCTCTCTCACTGCCCAGCGGAGGTTCCTCTCAGACTAAAATCTGTTATTGTGCATAATATACCGTGTGTGTTTGTTTATGTATCTTTAAAGCTCGGAGTTTTCGGTGTCTAGGCATTTTTTGTTGAGAGATGTTTATGACGACATGATGCTTGATGGAGTTCAGCCTACAAGGGATGTGTTCCATTCTCTCATTGTTGGGACGATGAAAGGGGCGCGCTTACAGGACGCGTTCTTCTTTAGAGACGAAATGAAAGCCATGGGATTGCTTCCTGATGTATGTGTGAAGTATTTTATTTCTGTACTTCATTTAATTCCTGATACTATTGTTGGGGACACTGTTTTTCCGGGAAGGGATGCCAATTTTAGTACGGCGGTCTTCGTAGTTTCTGCCTGTTGTTGAAATTCACCGAAGGGAGAGCGTGTTCTGATCAATAGTAGTTTTCTAGTTAGTGTTGATGTGTAAGTTGGCCGCATTATTGTTAGATGCAGTTCATGATGAAAATGCTATCCTGTAAGGCTTGTTTGGTTTGTTCTGACCTCATTAATGCGCATAATTTTAAGGCGTCGTTCAGTACTCCTTTTTTTAACATGTCGCTTATTTCAATTCAGCATCTTTCCAGTGAGTCACGTTTCGCTTAGCTTATTTGAATTCAATAGGTTTTTTGAATGAGCCATGTTTAGCTTAGCTTAGTTGACGTATTTATTTTTCCAGCAAAATTCTATGTACTAGTTTGCTAAAATCCACAACTTGAATCATATTACATTTGCCTTTTCTTTAAAACTACATCCTGAGAGCCTTAGAATGGATCTAGAATCATGTCAATCCTGTATTGAAAGGTAATGAAATTTATTAATTTTATAAAATTATTCTTTTTGCGTGTTTTTCAATGCTGTTAGTACCTTATTTCAGATTAGCAGATTTCCAGCAGTACCTACATGCCAAACTCCAAGCTATAGTGCCATCTGAGCTAAGGTTTATGATTTGAGATATCCAAGTCCATATTTTTCTCACTTATTTATTTATTTATTTATTGTTTTTTTGGGGGGTGGGTGGGAGAGTTGTTGATTTGGTTGAGCAAATTAAACTATGCAAAAACCTATGCAAATTTGTGATTCTATATTTTTCCATTGAACTGTTTCAAGGGGAGTGGTAATTAATTTGGTTGAGCTCCCATGAAGACTCCAACCTTTAACCTCCCATCCATGAGGGGAGTCATGCCCACTGCACTTTTACAATAGTAGCTAAATTTACTGCCAAAAAAAAAAAAGGGCAGCAGAGGAGAACTGAATAAACAATAGATGGTGTCATGAGCTGTGACTAAGTCTTGCAATTCTCGTGTTTTTTACCATAATGAACAAAGAGCACCTCGGTGCATGAAGTTCCAGACATGTACTAGGTCTGGGGTAGGGTTGGACATTTTTTTGGCTATTGACAATCTATCATTGTGCCTAGGCTCTCCTTGCAATTCTTTAGTTGCAAATAAAATTTAGGTTTTTTTGGGGTAGAGTGAAGAGCAACATAGAATCTTTGCTCAAATGACAGAAATTTTGTACCTGGAGGTTATTGATTTTGTTGTAGTAGGATATAAAGAAAATTTATGCCCAGTGACATTATTTCAATTTGTTTTTGATGATTCCTTCTCACTTGTCTTCTCCTTCTGACAACCTTTGAATTCTTTCTTAGGTGGCTTTGTGCAATTTCTTAATTTCGACCTGTGGAAAATGCAAGAATTCGGAATATGCAATTCATGTATGTTTCCCTTTGTCTCAACAATCTTGTAGTTTTGATACAAATCCATTGTTCTCTATCAGAACATTGATTATACTGCCAAAGGGAGTTATGTTGTTCTGATAGAAATGCTTTCCCTCTTGAATTGAAGATCCTCGAAGAAATGAAGAGAAACGAAGTGAAACCAACTGGGCAAACCTACATCTGTCTACTCAATGCATGTGCAGCGACCGGAAGATTAGATCGAGTGTATGAATTTCTCTATCTATTTAACTATGGGTTGTGTGTTATGATTTTGTAGGACAGTTTGGTGACCATCTCCTTTTGTAAGAATAAGATGGTCAACATATTTGTTTCTACCAATCACATATCTGATTTAGTTATTAAATATAGCTCTATGGCACAATAATGGTCGATTCTGTGAGGGTGTGAATAGTATAAAGATGATGCTTCTGATATGCCGAGGGCAGTCATTGTTGAATGGTGATACACCTATTGCTACTACCCTTCTATAACTCGTATCTGCGGAATTTCTAGCATTATCTTGAATTGAATAGATTGTAAGCTGACCTGCTTTCCTGCATGCAGATACGCAATTGTTCGTGATATGACTGCAGCTGGGCTTGGCTTAAACAAGTTCTGCTATGCTGGTCTTATAGCTGCACATAAGAACAGGACACCTCTAACAGATGACACAGCTTCCAAAGTATATACTTAGAAGTCCTATTTCTCTGAGTATGGTATAATCCTGCTATTTCCTGCATGCGCCTAACACAATTATTTTATTTAAAAGATTGTTGAGCTTGTTGAGCAGTCAAAAGGATGGTCATCAGTTGAAACACCAAGTGGCATGGCTGAAAATGTCATGATGGGTGTTTCTGATGAAGAGTTGTATAATATTCCCACTGCCGAATTTGTGCATAGGCGCGGCGGATTTTTGAATAGGCAACTAACTGTTTATCATGTTGGATTTCACGCTTTTGCGGATCTTCGAAATGTAGAGGTATTTTTTATTTAACTAGTTTTATTATATCGTTTTATATTTGTATGTTCATCTTTATTAAGTTCCCATATGGTATTTCCATTAGTTTATGTGTGCTTCATTGTTCTAGTTTTCCTGGTATTTTTGCATGAAATGTTAGATTGATGGAGACATTAAATGCATGTAATATCCTGATAAGTGATACATGCAATGCGAGGTTTAAGAAAAAGCTTGATTAAGAGCTTTTTAAATCAAGCTTTTTTACTTGTAATTGCTTTTAGAAAGGATATCACAGACCAGATTCGTCATTGATATAGTTTGAATTTTTTTGAAATATAATTTTAATAGATCTTATCTACGGTACATTTTTAGTGGTCATTTGAAGTCTATTTGTTAAGTCCTTTGCTTGGGACTCAAGTCTTGAATTAGCTTTAGCAGTTTTCTTAAGATAACAATCTGAACCATATCTGTTAGTATCAAAGTGGTTATCCCGTTGGTTGAGGTATTAATTCACTAGATCAGCATTTTTAGTGATTTTCAGTACTGGAAACGCATGAGTAACTAAATATTAATGACAATTTTATCACCCAAAAAGACATGCAAAAATTTTTTTAATTGACATTTCAATTATGTATATGACACTGAACTTAAATTGTTAGAATTCTAGTCATTTACTGCATAGGTATTTGACACTGAATTTAATTCTTAGAATTAGAGTTATTCACACAGTCATAGAATGCGATGTCCAGACTAAGTCTCATGAGCAAACCTTGCATTCTGAAAGGAAAGAATAGTACCAGTTCACTATGTGGCTTACATGCTATAATGTACAAAATCCCTGAAATTCTTTTGTAACTTGTCAAGTGTTGGAGATATGTGTCGGACTAAGCTATTTCCCAAATCTTATATTTTCCTTTGCTTTGAAGAGTTAAAGTGTTGTGTTGATGCTGAATTTTACTAGTTGGCTGGCAGTTCATGATGAAGTTAAGATTTGAAGTGATTGGGTATATTACTAATTCTAGAAATGTACTATGGTTCAAATGTTGCATCAATTTTTTGCAGTCGATTCACACATCTTTCATTGAATCAGTTCAATCAATTGGTTTACACTATCAATTGATACCTGTCGAGCTGCTTGGACCTATGGTTTTCACTTTTCGATTATCTGGTCCAATTAGACAACTAAACCATCTAGGCATTGACTTTAACTAAGATATGTTTCATACGAACAACTGTTATATTTTACTTTCCACACGAATGATGAGTAATAAAGAGTTTGACCAATTATTGACTCAATTGTTTTTGGCCTTGTGGACTTAATGATGTGCAGATAGATTTTTCCCTCATCTGAGGTGAATTCCCACGTTACTATCTTCTGCATTCTTCTTTTCTTTTCTAAATCATCTCTTACTGAAAGTCTTCATTTTGAATCCTGGTCACAGGCCTTATATTCATCAAGCCTTAGGTTCTGGTTCTCTTTGATTTTGAAATCCAATCCACGCTAAAGCATCACTAAATCCATCATTGTTCAAATTAAGCACCTTTAAACCACAATTCACAACCTGCTCTAGCCCTAGATTTCACAGTGGCTTTTGCATAGTATAAAATTGGTAATAAGACACAAAACTATGAATAAAATTTGAGAAAATAATAGTTGAAGACAACACTGGAAAAAAAGATAATAGTTGAGAATATTTTTAGTATTTTCTCCAAAAATTGGACCCCTCCTATGAGAGTATGCTCAATTAAACATGTCCAAAACCTACCTCGCTTGTAGTAACTGCCAGCAGCTATGCAATAACAAAAGCATCAAAAGAGTAGTCTTTTTTGGTAATCTCATTCTAATCATGTTTTATCAACAATGGTGTCCCTACCCCATCATGGGGTATCAACCAAGATGGTTCTCATTCTCAATCTTTCTAGCTTAATGTTGGGAACCAAGGTTGAAAAGGTTGATAAAATGAGTCATTTGCAACCAATGATGGGCCCATTTAAAACCAATTTTATGATAGCAGAATTAGGAAAAAGAATTGTTATATTCGTTTGCTTAGATTACTAAGTACGCTTCATATAGTTTGTAACTTTGTATGAGAGGGAAAATGTATACAAACTGAAGCACAAAATTTTAGAATTTGTCCAGATTCTGTTGTGCTCTAATCTGCCCTGTTAGTCTATTCATCTATTACTGCCACTACTGATGTGGATACAGAAGTTCCAATGTTTCCAGTTTATTCCCCCATGTCAAGGAATGAAATTACCCACTGTATGACTGTTTTACAAGGGGAAAAGAATGATAGGGACTGCATATACAAGTTGAAGGCCAAAATTTAGGAACACTTCTAGATTTTGAATATTTGGTGTTTCCTTGGGAACTCATATTTTTACGTATTTTGATAGGATATTATATTATGGTTATGAGAGTCTTAATGTGTTGGGAACCACTATTATTAGGATATTTTGTATGGGGTCTATTTTTAATTAGTTATGAGAGTCTTAATATGTTAACTAGTTTTGTGTTTTCTTATTATATTATGGTTATTTTAGGAGCGTTTACTTGATTTTCAAGTCTTGGGATGTCTATTAATATGGGCATATGCTAGCCATGTTATTATGGAGATTATTGATGATTCTAGAGAATGACTTATTACCTTCTCTCCTCTGGATTCCCACTAAAAACCCTGTTCTTTCTCTGTTCCTCCCTCTTCATCTCCATTCTATCTTCTCGTCCTCCCCTCCTGCATTCATCCTCCCTCTCTTGTTGTCATCTGCATACTACCAACTACCTATGTAAATATAGATGTTTTTGGATCTAATAAACTTGTATATACGTGTATCTAGTGTGGTTTTTCTTTTCATACTTGCACCTTATTCAATAAGCCAAAACTAAGGCACTCACAATTTATTATAATCATAATGAGTTTAGTTTCATGTTTCATGTTGGCTGTGTGCCATTGAAATAAGCCATTTTGGTTCTTCATACTTGTGTCAATTATTAAGTTCTATTGGTTTGGTCTTGCTGCAGTCTATGGACACACTCTTGGGGATGCTTGAGAAGGATAATAAAACTCCTGATGTCTTCATTACAATGCAGATTATGAGGTAAAGGATTTCCTGTCATACCACTCTGATACTACATGTTTATATGTAAATGCATATCATACACATTCAAGAAAGAAAAATATTAGCAGTATTTGTCATAGGTATTTTATTTGTCTTTGCTTTTGGTGAGTACATGGTCTAATGATCATATCTATTGTGGTTTTTTAACATTTTTGTTCAGCAATGGATAATTGGGAATTTTTGTGTTGAATGTCCTCACATACTCCTTTCTTTCATTCTATGACATGAAGAGGCTGATGGGTTTCTTGGTCTGTTTTATGCTATGTCTGTACTGTAACACTTTGTAGATCCATTTTTGTATTTTGTTTATGAGGTCTTCTATTGTCCATTCAACCGGAGCTCAAGCATTGTTTTGATTTATACTTTCTTACCTTTTAATCTAGTGATCCTTCAATGAATTCTTGTTTGCTTAGGCCTCTAATTTTCCCCATGTAGTTTGTTACTGTATGGTATTATTAGGACATGTTAAATGTTCAGTACATAAGCCGCCTCAGGATCTTAGTATACTCCTTTTTCAGTCACATGGGCAAGAATGAACTTCCTGTTCTTTGGGTGTCTGGTTGCTTATTACATGGATACATCTGAGTGTAAAGATGAGGAGGCTCTGTTATTTGAAGAAGGTTTTCTTGGCAGTTGGCACTCTTGGTGAAGACTAGGAAATGACAAATTGAATGCAATGAAATTTGACATTACTACTAGTGTGATTGGACTGCTCTGCAAATGAACAGAGACTTTCATCAAATGCTATTTATATTCAAATTTACTGATCAAAAGTAGAGGTGGTGAATTTTTACCTTACCAACCAACCCCATCCTGTCCCACCCAGAAATATAGGGTTAAGGTTGTGTCTTTTTAAATCTGAACTCAAAATAACTTGAATCCAAATAAGCTAAAAAATTTGGGCTGGGTTTGGGTGACTTGAATGAGCTGAAAAATTCAACTATTCATTTTTTATACTTATTACATAAATGATTGTTGTAAGAATTCTGTAGTTTTAAACTATTTATGCAAAGGGTTCTTGTGCTTAGATTATAGGTTTGGCGAAAGATGATGAAGTAGGAGACCCCGGATGAATTTATTTTGAATATCAATTCATTGGTGTAAAGTTGTCTTCTTTATGATAAGTAGTGGAAACCAATAAAATTCATAGGGCTATTGAAAATAGTGTTTAAGGATTTTTTATTTTGACAAAAAGCCTAGGTACATGCAATCTACTTCACCAATAATGCAAATATTTTGTTTTGGAAAGTAATAAGGACATGCATAACATTGTTCTTATAAGTATTTTGAGAGCACTAATCATTTTTAGTGAAATTATTAGAGCGCTAGAATACTAGGTAGAAGGTGATAGACAATTAAAAGAAAGTAAGCAAACATTGGGTAAATGAAAATATGTTAAAATGCATTTTCCTTTTATACTGTTTTGATACATAGTAGGAAACACAAGAACTGAAATTATTACTAATTGTTGATGATGTTTTCATGGAACTTTTATATTGGGTGAATAAGTAAATTAAAAAACTAAAGCTATACTTCCCTCCATTTTGGAGACAAATCTTTTAGGTGAAAACTTTCCTCCATTTTGTATCTTTCTCCATTTCTATTATCTTTCTTCATTTGCCCATATTATAATACCTAAATACAATTATTTCAGTTCACTCCAATTCTTTTCACATAAAAAAACAGAAGTTTTAATAAATTAAAATATTTATTTCAGTTGTACTAGAATATCTATAAAGCTTTTGAATATGGTACTTGGTCAAAAATATATAAAGTGATACAGGATTAGAGTATATAAAGTTTTACCTTGAAAATTCTTTTTTCCTAATACTGTATTAACTTGTTATAATGAGTTGCATAAGATTCCCAACAAACTCTAATCTTATTATCTTTTATTATCACTTCTTGGTCCAATACTGTGTATTTTGCTTCTCTAATGTGTGATATGTCCTTTGTTATAAAAGTTAAATTATGAAGAACAGAGACCAAGTCAATCTGCTTGATCCAAACCCATTACTATTTTGTTATATATGTTAAATTGTGAAAATAAATGGAGATTAAGTCAACCATGACCGAGGCACACTACTTTAGAGGTAGGGTATAGTTATTAGCAACTGAAATCTGAACTGACATGAACCTAAGTTGATCCAATCTAAATCCAACTTGCCCAACCAATTTGCCAATTGCCACCATTAATAAATAAAAAAAAACACAATTAAACAATACATGCTTCTCCTCTAATTAGGGCATGCTAACTGTATAAGCATTATGGAATAATTTATTAAAATTATTTCCATGTAACAAGCGCAATGTGCTTTTTATATTTTGACAAACTACAAGGAACTCAATATCAGGCTGAACTCACTTTGCGGAATCAAGATTTGCTATGCTTAGCTTTGCTTGAGCTCAGAGATTTTTACTTGGACTTGCCATTTTACTATTTTTCTGCAAGCATGTCATTGAATCTTCTCTTGGTTCATTTGCCTGATGGACTTATTGCTCCTTTGGAATCTGGAGATTTTATTAGTAGTTAAATGGAAGGGGGGAGCAACTTGGGCCTACTATTGAACTTTTACAAAGTGGAAAGTTATACTTTTAGTTTTTTGTTTTACGAGACCACAATTAAGGTGAGAGTGACTGAGTTCATTATGTGACATACCTGGGCTGATATGTGTTACATAGACAAATGCCATTTTACATGAAAATTATTATTAAAAACAACATTTGGTATGCGTTATGCATGGGGGTTTTGTGAATTATAGCAACTACAATTAAGGCTTTCATGTCAATTTATGTTTTTTCATTCTTTTTCTAGTACTGCAGTTCTCAATTGAATTCAGGAATTTGTTCTTCGACTGGTTGAAGTACATAAGAGTAAATATAATATCGGAGACAAGGTCATTCTTTTGGAAAGCATCCTTACCTGTTCTTTTTTGGATCCTCAGAGTGGGCAATCAAATATTGAAAAACCTTATAGTTGATTCAGAAATTTCCTCCAATTTTGGTCAACGTTACTGCAGGGAGGACTTGATAGCATGTATGTTATTGGCAATTTTCTATGTTCTGATCCATGTGCAATCTTGACTTCATTGGACTCGTGCTGGTTGCTGGCATTCTTGTGAATAGCATACCTTGTCTGTAGAAATCAATGCGTAATATTGGTTGTCCTTGTAAGGTACCCTAGACCCTCACAGCCAGTGAGCAACACCAGAACTGTTTGGAGACACTGAACTCCACCAGCTCCTGTTCCTGACATCAGCCAAGGTTATTTTGGGTTACAGTAAAGACAAACTTGACTCTCCAGCAAAGCATGCAAAGGGGAGATATCATTTTCTCTAGGTTTTTAGTTGTATGTGCCTGTGTAATCATAGAAATAGACATAAAAAATTATACTGGCAGGAAGGATGAGGAGTAGAGAGAACAAGGGAGGTTCCTCAACAAGCTTTTATGAAGTCTGATAAATACACTAGCACACATGAGGATTGGGCACAAGTGGCTTGAGTTCAAGTTCATAGCCTTAGGAACTAGCTAGTATTTTAATGGCTTTAGTTTGTGGAAACAACCTCTTGAATAATATTATGTAAAGTTGCATATAGGAGACCTGAAAGCATATATGTAAATAACAATCTATATGTATCAGTATTTAGCCTTTTGATACCGATATTTTTGGATACTGTGACAATACTGTAATATGATGTTGTATTGATGATATATTACGATATATCATCTGATATAATTCTATCAGCATATGATTTTTAAAATTTTTTTCTTTCAAATATGTTTGATACCAATAAGCATTTTTCAATATGTCTAATATCGATAATGTCGCGACCAATATTTGATACTGATATTTTCATCAATGTCTGTTAGTTGTCGGCCTTCCCTGGACCCACTCATAGCTGGAGCACCACGTTCTAAAAATTTTCCTTGAATGGGGTATTTCTAAGATTCTTTTAGTCTTAGGGTAGCTGATTTCTAGTATTATTAGATTTTCTTAATTGTCACTTGTCCAGACTCCAGACTGATGTAAGCTTACAAATAGGCATCTGCTCTATTAGTTCGACCAGTTTGTTTCTAAATGAAATATTTAAAATATGTTTTTTGTCATTTGTCATGTTCATCCTCCATCAATATTCCAATTATATACAGAAATCCAGCTTTATTTTCAATAAAATGTGTTAATCATGTAGTTAAATGGCATGTTGAAAGCCAAATATATATATTGTCTGATAATTCAAATATCGTTATATCAATTTTTTTGCTTTGCTTTGTTCGTGGAAGCTTAAATACACATATTTTTAATATATGTAGATCTTTTCAAAAAAATTAAATCCACATGTTTTTAGAGGTTTAAAACATGCATAAATGAAAATTTTGTGGTGTTTTTCAATGATTTAGAATGATATTGAGAATAATTTTGTTAAAATTTAGTTAAAACTCTTCAAATAAGTAAATAAATGATTAAAGATATTTAAATTTTATTATATTACTCACTGTCGATATGGTCACAAGATTTTTTTTTTTCCCCAAAAAAAAAAAAACCCTTTCATTTTTAGTAAATCAATTTACAATTGTAATGCTAATGCCTCAGTTTATGCAACCATTCAGGGTTCTGTGCTGATGTGTGCCTAACTTTACTTCATTTGCTTGTCTGTGTTATAATGTTCATCTATTGTTGGTACTACTACTGAATTATCATCTATGTTTCAATTTGTTAGACAGTGGCAGCTGTGTTCAGTCTGTGTTCCTATTCTGCATCTTCTTATTGTTTGTTTGAAAGGTCCATTATGAGGATCTTGAAGTTTATTCATTTGTGTTAAACTGACCAATTTGGCAGGTGCTGCCTACATTCTGGAGACATTGATCGTGGTGTTAAAGTTTTTGAGAATTACATGAATTCTGGGAAACCACCAATGATTGAACTGTATGTGGTAGGTGCCATAACAAGGAATTATCTTACATGATTAGTTGTTATAATAGCAATTTCATCTTATATTTGTCAACAGGAGATTAATATGTTTACTGTTAATTATGTGGCACATTGTTTTAAAGGCAGGGCATTTAACAGTTAAATTAACCGGACTCTCTATATCCTAATAAATTGGGCATCTTATTATCTATATCTTAATAAATTGAACATCTTATTGTTTGTTTTGGGAAACTACAAATATAAATCCTTATTGTGATTACCAAACAGGATTTATTGTTCTTTCTGTTCTCTTTTTGTTCTTATTCTTTTCTTTTTCTTCTTTTAGGTATGAGAAACAACAGTTCTTGCTAGAGGAATGCTAGACCTGTAGTTTGACTGCTCTAAAATGGTTTGGAAGGCTAAAATTATTGATTCTTGTTAAAAAACAATATTTAAAATGTGATTTCTCATACGGCACAAAAGCCCCGTACATTGATTTCTACTCCATTTGATTGGTTGTCTCGGATTTTATATATTTTTTAACTTCATTTAGCCAAATACATTGCAATGGCAAGTTTGCACCTTAACAATAATTTGATTGATGCACAGGTGGGCTTTTAGAATTTGTGCCCAAAAGGAAATGAGGATGGTGAGGGAAGATAATATGTAGTTTACTGAAATCATGGTCTGCTGCTAATGTATTACATTAAAGGAAGCTTCAGTGGGATATCTTTGAAGGGACAATACTAGCCTTTACAGTTTAGAATAATAATTCACTCTCAAGAAATACGTGTAAATTACTTGTGAATTATTCACCGATACCTGCTTTATTGTAGGTTTTAGTTAAATGACATGTTGTGATAAATTCTGGAATTGGCATTGGGTTGATCATCATTTTGTTATGGTATTAGATCCCATTCTCTAAGCTGTTAGTTTCTGGAACTTTTGAGGTTGGAAAGTGGATATCAATACTTCACTACTTGCCTAGTATTGTTCTTCACCCAGTAGGCTTGGGATATGGACGTTGATTACTATGATACAAAATTATTCCTGGACTTTGAGGTATGGTTTGGATCAAAAAAAGTTTGAAGGAAATGAAACGAAAATTGAAGGAACACACTTTTAATGTTTGGATTGCATGAAAAATTACCAGAAAAAAATATATATTAGAACCCTAAAGGTAGATTTAAAGAAAGTGATTTTCTTTTTCATTTTCTTGCATTTTCCTTTTTTTTCTATTAATTTTCTTTCATGTAAATACCCTAAAGGTAGATAAAAAAAAATCATTCAACTTTTGGACTTGAGTGATTGCTTTAATGCAGACCCTTGCTGAGGGAGCAATGGCTGGTCATACTTCCAAGGGAATGCAAATTGCTCAAGAAACGCTGGTATGCTGCTGCTGAATATTTCATGCTTGGTTTTGCAATTTCATCAATACACCATCTCAATTTTATTTCATTCTTTGCCTTGATGCAGGTAAATATGAACTCCCGAAATTTCTTCTTGAACCAAAAAATGGGTAGTGATCTCCTCCTTGTAGCAGCTGGTGAAAAGGTCAGGTCTTTTTTTTTCAAATGCCTTTCTGCTTTATGTTTCTATTTGGTTTGGTGTAGTTTTCTGTGGTTTCTTTCAAGATATTCTTTCGTTAATTTGCTGTGTAATTTGACGTGTGCTCACTCACAGACTGGTGGATATACGACTGCTAATTACTTGTGGGACCTGATGCATGCCCGGAATATTATTCCTTCTCTCCCTGCCGTGGAAGCATACCTTGATGGCTTAAAAGTGAGTTCAAATCTCTTGGTGCTGCATTGTAGATTAAAAATTTTCAATATATTTTCCTGCAACTTTCTGCAAAATGTGTGCAATGTTTACTAATATTGGAAAATTTTATGCTTAGGGAGGTAGGTTAAACATGAAGTCATGCTTGAACCTATCCTTGTTTTAATGGGGAAAACGCTGGTGAAGTGAAACCTTGAAACAGTAGCTTCCTTAGAAAAGTGAATTTCACAAGGGAAAAAAGAGAATTTTATTTTGACGGGTAAAATAGATAAGGATTTCAAAAATAGGTGTCTGTTCTAAGCTCATACGAAAACACTAGACAGTCTTACAACCAGTTTTAAGCTCGTTTGATAATTTGATCTCAGCACATAAATTATTTATTTTAAGCACAATCCCTTGTTTAGATTCTCTTATTTGGACTACCTATTTTCTTTCATGTTTTTTTTTTCTCTTCAAATGGGTTATTAGTCCATCATTTGAAACATCTTGCAAACACCCTTCATTCAAAAGTACATTTTCTGTGCTGTGGTGTAGTCTGTGTAGAGCAAGAATTACATCAATCTGACTTTCATAAACTTATGATGAGTTTAAGATTTTCAATGTGTTTGCATGGTAGTTTTACATAAAACTTGATTATTTGATCTCAGCAATTTTTTGGTTTTGAGCATATAAAGAATAAAGGCATTAATGATTAGTCCTTTCAGGCAGTTGGAAGCAATTGCATCAGAAAATTGATTACGAAAGAAAATTCAACCTATGACAAACTGAAAGCCATCCTTAATGTGAAGTGTGCACAACGTGATTAAGATAATTTCACTGCCAATATAACTCTGCAGCCCTATAAGAAGGAGAGTTGTGATAGGTAGTTGACAACCACCTTAAAACATTGTTGAATTTTGTGACATAGATTTGAGACCCAAGATCATTACCGTTGAGCTGTCACTACTTTTGGCACAATGATTTGCTTGAGTATGGTGTTAAATGGGTTAGAGCGGCTACATCATTGCCCAGGTGTAGTTCTATATTAGTATGAGCTATGGCATCATGGATGGGTGCAGCTAAAGAGACTAGTCTAAAATAACAAAATTCAGTTGGAAATTGAGTGTTGGTATTTTGTCTGGTAAGCTTATGGATGTGGTAGGTACTATAATTAGGAGGATCAATACAGCATGCTTACAAGAGACAAAAGTGGGTAAAAGAGAAAGCAGATACTCTAGCTAGGTGAGAGCTAGAAATAGAGAGGGGATAATTGTGGATAAATAATTGAAAATGAATGTAATGAGTGTGAAGAAAGAGGGGATATGCTGTTCAGATTTAGCTTGGAGTGGAAACCTAGGGTTCTGTTCAATTGTGGAAAACTAACATTGTTTATTGACAAATTTTCTGTGTAAATAATCTGGAAAATATGTTCAAATCTGGCTGTCCTTTAACTTTAAACCGAATTTTAGTAAACTTGAAAAGATTATGTTTTCAGATTTTTTCTGGCTTTAAAAATATTTTTTTTCAGTGTTCTAAATCTAGCTTAAACACCAATCTTTTAACTATTTGTGATGGTAGAAGTTATGTTCTAAAACCATGTTAGTATAAATATTTGCCGTATTGAAGTAATTTTAGAACAAATAATGACATTTTGAGTAAATTTCATAATCCTTTTTGTATTTTTTCCCCTTTCTCATTATAATCACATAGTAATTTTACATAAATTATTAAAATTTGTAATATTTTTCACATTGAAGAATAGGGTTTCATTATTTGATATGAAGAGCTAAAAATGTGGTCCTTGTTTTGATGACCTCCTAACTTTTTTATAAACCCTAAAAAAATTAAACAAATTATATTGTTATTAATTTAAAGAATAATTGCTATTATGATTAAACGTGTCATTAATAGCTATAGTTGACTGATTGGCAATCAACTATTGTTATAAAGCTATACATTAATTGAAATATTACTTTGCATAGACTTGACTCGTTAATTTAGCAAGCATAGAATGATTGGATTTATTAACATTAAACTTTGCTATAAAGTGGTTTGCTTAACAGCTATAATCCTATGTTGATTGATTTATAAACAATGACTAATGGAAATTGGTATGTCTCTATGAGAAATAATGAATACGTTTTCTAGAAAAATTATGGAAATGGAAAAGAAAAAAGGAAGCTGGATAACGGAATACTATTTTCCAATATAAACGATTCTAACATCTTTAATGCTTTTGCAACCCAAGAGTAGGAAGGGGAACAGTTGACAATGAAATGGGAAAGAATTAGACGAGATGATCTAAGGCATTCCATGAAGAGGGCTAATATTTATAGGGATCTAAATAGCTAGTGGAAAGGATGCATATAGGTGTAAAACATGCATGGAACCTGTGCTATGGGGATGGATATGAGAAACTAGCCGATATTTTTGAGTTTGGTATGGCTTATGATCTTATAGTGATTAATACATTTTTCAAGAAAATGGAGGGGTATTTGAGGACTAGTGTAGTTCATCGAAAATACAGATTGACTATTTTCTCATGAGAAATAGGACCATTTGTGTTGTATGGATTACAAAACCATTTTTTTCAGAAATGGCTTACTACACATCATTGCTTGCCGGTTTTGGAAATGCATGTTAATAAATGGAAGAGAAAGATGGTAAATCACAATAGACCAAAACCAAAATGGTCAAACTTGAAAGGTGACAGGTAAAGTTTCTTTAGAGAGAATGCTCTAAAAGAAAACACTTTGGATTTCAAAGGTAATTTTAAGGAGAGGTTTGATATTATGTATAATTAGTATGCTATGCCAAAAGAAGCTTGGTGATAGGACGAAGAGGTCCAAGAAAAGGCAAAGCTGAGATAGATTATTACATGCATTTTACAGGTGTAGAAACGATGAGAATTTGGAGATATGTAAATGTGCTAAAAAAGAGGCAAAGAAGGCAATGAGTGACATATAGTCTGTGAACACTAGTGTGAGCGGCTTAACACAAAGGAGGAAGAACTGATTCTTCTAAACTTGCTAAACCAAGAGTTGGGAGAGCACAAGGGTTAAACCATGCAAAATATATGGGTGAGGAGTGGGTAATTGTTGCTAAGGAGGATATCAAAAGGAAAAAGGATCTACTTCTACAATATTTTAAGGGATGTAGGGGGACAATTTGGCTAGCAAGTCTAAAGGAAAAATAAATCACTCTTATTATTGACATATTAGAAAAAGTTAAGGAAGCCTCGAATATAGTGACAGTTGGGACAATTGTTGGTCCAGATGATGTCTTAGTGGAGGATTGAAACTCTATGGCAAGGAGGGAAATAACATGATTAACTAGATTGATTAATAAAATCGATTAATAAAATCCTAAATAGCAAGAAGTTGTAGATGAGTGGAGAAAGTGTGCATTAGTACTCATTTACAAAAAAACAAAAGGAATATACAAAGTATTACTGATTAGAAAGGTATTAGTCTGATGAGCTACACAGTAAAGCTACGAGAATGGGTGATTGAAAACTTGTTAAATACAAGTGTGTTAGAGACTTGATGTGGATTCATGTTTGGTAGTTACTGTGAAAGTTATCTATTTGTTGAGGCACCTGATAGAACAATCTACAGAGAGATAGGAGGACCTTATGGTGTTCAATGATTTAGAAAATGCATACAGTACTGTTCCTAGGGAGAATTTTGTGAAAAAGGGAGTTTCCACAGTATAGATCCCAGTTATAAGGGGTGTATAATGGCTCGGTGACATATTTGAGGACACTTGCAGGGGAGACCAAAGTTTTTTGATACGATTGACTTGCACCAATGGTCACGTTTTAGCTCATGTCATTATCAATTTGCCTTGGATATGGATGTACTAACTAGAAACATTCGAGATAATTTACCATGGTGCATGTATTTTGTGGGTAGCTTAGTTTTGGTGGCTACAACAAGGGAGGGTATAAATGATCAGTTAAAAGGTTTTTATGGAAATTTTGGTAGCAGAAAGTCTTACAATTAACAGAACAAAGACCTAATATACAGAATGAAAATTCAGAGACATTAGATGTATATGATGGGGAGGTGATAATATGGACAGAAAGGCTAAGATTATTTTAAAATTTCTTGGGTTAATGGTTAAGCTGGTTAGATGAAATAGAAAAAGTACTTTAAAATATTATGTGGAAGCATTAGGACTACCATGTTGTATGGAGCACACTGTTAGGCACTGAGTATCAACAAGTTAAAAATGATTAGTAAAGATGAAGATGTCGAAATTAAACCTGATAAAAATCAGGCTGGCTGGTAACTTAGTCCGATCGACCCGAAATTTTATAAAGCTTGTTTAATGTATATTCGTGTCATAGGCGGGCTTGGTCAAAAAATTAAGCCCAATTAATTTTTTGTTTTGGCAATGTTATGGGCAAAAGTGACCGATTCAGTCCAACCCTACCAGGATTATGAATGCCTTTTTGTAAATATATATTTTTTATTTTAAATAAATCTCAAATTAAAAAAAAAAGTTATTTCAATAGATTATATTTTTGTACAACTAATAACTTTTTTATACAAAGATTCTTCATTTAAATATATATTTAGGTAATCTTTTAATCTAAATATTATAATTTTAAAATATTTCATATTTTTAGGTACTTTTTATATAAATATGAATTTGCAAATAAAAAATACTAAAAAATAAAAAAAATATCCTGAACCAGCCAGGCGTGGATATATGGGCAGACACATTTTTGGTTTTTGACCCGGATGTGTGGAGGCTTATCCGGCCTAACTCGACCAAATGATTATAAATTTTTGCATAAGCTTACCCCCCCTCCCCCCGGGGTTGACCTAAGTCTAATTCCTTCTAATTGTTATGAGAATGCATAATGGATGTATTGTCTTGCTATGAGAATGCATAATGTTAGATGAAGAAAGCCAGGCTGTACCAATAGAAATCAATGCAAGAGATACATTTGAAATGGTATGGCCATTTGAAATGAGAATAAAATTGTTTAGGAGTAGTGAGAACTGTAAAGAAGCTGCTGGTAGCAATAGCACAGAGAAACTAAATATTGGATCTCTTTATGCTATGCATCTGCATTTCACATTTTCGTTTTCTGATTCAGGAACGCGACATACCCGAAGATGATCCACGGCTCTTGTTAGTCTCTCGTGCTCGTGAAAAACGACTCTTCTCGAGATTTGGACCCTCAGCGTGAACTCAACTGGAGTCCTGAGCTATTTTGCAAAAACAACCCGGCTGATTACTTCCAGCCTCTCCTCTTCTTGTCGGTGTACCTTTGTGTAATGCCATGTACACCCGAGCCCGACAGAACCGAGTAGAATACTCTCCATTGACTGGGCGAGGACTCGGTTTGGGACCCACTCCATCCTGGTGGGGAGGTGCCGTGCTTCGGTACGTAGAATTTACTTTGAGTAATCCAAATCAATCCTGATCACCTGCCGAAATTTTCATGCTGTTAGGGTAAACTTTTTTTCCCATTAGCTAGGGAAGTTGTAGTAAAACGCTGAAATCACAAATCTGAGATTTGTTAAGATCCAGACATTAGTGAGCCAAATTAATGCTTTTCTTCCTCGTTTGCACTAACTGTACCAATCACATTGGAATGGGATTAAATTAGGCCAACTTCAAAATTTGAATTAAATTACATATTTTTCCATTTTATGACTAATTGAGTTGCAATCACCATATATCCTTCCTCAATTTATTTGTACAATAAAATTTACCGAATTTTATTGCCAAGACAATATCGGAAATTGAGTATAGCAAATCGTCAGCTCCTAAGTTCTGCAAATGTGTTAATTTCGGTAGAAAATGCCAATATATAAAATTATCCTAATTTAACTCGAATTAAAGATAAAAATAAAATTAAGTCAGCTTTAAAAAGTGAATTAAATAACTAATTTTGTGCCCTGCGATGACAAATTTGTGGGGGCTATAAATTTTGGCCGAAGGATACCCACTTCTTCAGACTCCATTCGCACCAAGCAAAAGCAACCAATTTACATTCAGATTAAGTTCACTAATTGCCAAACCTGACAAATCTCCATTAAATTCCACACTAGAAAACCAGAGAGCGAGCGAGAGAGCAGATGCCCACCAACGGTGGTTGCTCCATCTCCATGCTGGTGATATAGGCTTAATTTCACGAGTCCCTTCCGATGCAAAGTTTACCAATCAATAGAATCGATTGGTTAATCATCTCATATACTTAAGAAACGAAATTATTGCTTCAAAATCAACAGACTGCATTGAAAGGAGAACAACTTTGGTAGAAACAGAAATCGAGAACCACTTTAGTTCGGGTCCATTCTGCAATCACCAATGTGCTATAATCATCAAAGATATTCAACAAGACTGAAAAAAGCAGAAGATTATCTTCTTAATCCCCAAAAGGGTTATTTTAAGTTATTCATCTGTACAGATTACGCCAATAAAAGTTGACACAGACAGTTGAGAGCACAGATTCCGGCCACTAGAAGCCCAATGCGCAAGGCAGATACATATCTTTGGCGACTGCAGTTTGATCAGCCACCACAACATCCGCCTCTTTGAGTGACGGCTCCATCCCTTGCTCCTGATGAGCCTTGTGGACGCCCATATCCCACCTTAATGCCAGATGACTGCAAAATTTGCCCGAAGAAAAGCTCACAGGTAAGATATATTAGCGATTATGGTGGAGAAATCTTCCCTAGAAGAAAGATAACCATTTATTTAATAAGAGCACTTAGAATTACCAAGGATACCACAAATAAGGGTTATTTGGAATAAAGTGGATAAATATTGTCGTTTAGTTTGCCTAGGTAATAAGTAATCCATCTGGGAATTAGATTTTGATGGTGTGAGATTTGCAATTCTAGGTTTTTGATATGGCAGGGGACAGAGGTGGCCAACAGTGGGAGTGGATGGCTGGTGCCTTGGGCAAGAGGGGTGGTGCTGGTGTGTGGTTGGTGAACGATTGGGAATTGCATTTCCCTGAAGTTTAGGAATAAAAAATATCACACCCCTCGGTATTAGTTATTTTCATTTATCTATAATTGAAAATTCATGGAAGTCTCCCAAAGTTTCAACTGAACAAAGGAATTGCAATTCCCATTGAATGAGGCTATAACGGTACGTTTGGTTGTTGGAATGAAATAAATTGAAAATAAAATAGTTATTCACAAAGAATAGAATAGGATGTGAATAGAATTAAAATTATTATTCTCATATTTGGTTGTTGGAATAGAATAAGGTAGGAATTAGTATTCCATTATTTGATTTGTAGAATAGTATGAAGAATAAGGTAAGAATAATAATAATAATAAATAATAATAATAATAATAATAATAATAACGGGTAGCGATGGAAATACAGTTCACAGGCAGGGGGAATTACGATTACCAGGCAACGGGGAATAATTAAGACAGCTAAAATGGTGGGAATGGTTATTCCCGTAAAACCGGGAATAATTATTCCTACGAAATCGTTATTCTCATCCAAAAGCTAACCAAACGGGAAAATTTCTATTCCCGCGGGAATAGAAATTTCATTCCACATTAATTCCGTCCAACCAAACACGACCTAAAAGAGAATGTAATTCCATCTGACAACCCAGTATTCATCTAGTATCCAGGTCAAACAACCCATGATAAGAACTGAAAGAACTTTATACGCTTGTGACCCACAGTTCCTATGACAGCTATATTATGGACTAATAGAGACCAGCTACCAACTATGCATCTCACACATACCCAATTTTGCATCTAAGAAATTCAAAAACACAATATTCAATAGCTTTTTTATGTCAAAAGAGAAAAAACAGAAAGTTAATAAAATGTCCATTAGCAGATAGTCTATTTGTTCTTGGGAAGTTTTCCAGCAAGTGTGTACCTCATTAGATACGTCAAATACGCCTTCCTGGATCTTCTGAAGGATCTTCGCAGCAGTCCTTATAAAGGCCTGTTTAATGCAACTCAAGATGAATATCTTCACCAGCACTGACTTTTAACTGAGAATTAGTATCACTCAGTATGCAAAAACATGAAGCATTATTAGCATTACCTCCTCCACATTTTGTGCTGTTCTCGCAGATGCTTCCAAGAACAAGAGACCATGCTCCTTTGCAAATTGTTCCCCTTCCTCCTTACTTACAGCCCTTCTGTGCGAAAGATCACATTTATTACCTATGAGCATGATTGTCATGTTAGGATTTGCATGCTGCCGGGCATCTTCAAGCCAGCTTGCTAGATGGTTGAATGTCTCTCTCCTATGAAGATAAAAAGTGTAATTATTCGGTCATAACACAATATTTGTAGATAACTAAGTGGTTAGGAAACTTCACAGGTGTGGACAAGCTCAAACAGATGCAACGGCTTACCTCGTTATGTCATACACAAGAAGTGCCCCAGCTGCTCCTCGATAGTAAGATCTAGTGATCGACCTGAAGGATTCTTGCCCTGCCTGAAACAGCCATTATTTCAAGCTTAATTCATTTTAAGTACTATTATCTTTTATATTGTCAACTAGAATAAATTCTTAACTGAAAGCTCAAGAGCGGCAAATTAATATAAAAATGGCCAGACTTGTCATTCAGAAAAAACTGCAGGCATCAGCAAATTATGACGGGAAAAAATGCTTCAAATCATGTGGTTTTATTTGATTCATTGGTCCCCGTGCCAATGACCCAAGACAAGAATCCAAGAAATGTAGAAGGAATAACAATGGGGCAGCTGGGTTTGGACCAAACAATTTATATCAACATACTTCTAAAATCCCTGACGAGTATAAAATTTCTTCCCATTCTCATGTTCATGGGTGCATGATATTATCCTTTCCGGCCTTCGTAACCACCACCAAGCCAATTCCCATATAATTATAACAGTTCTTCCAATTATCTTGATTATTTATTCTTTCTTCAATGATTAATTTTTTGAGTAACTATCGAGACATAAATATTATTATGATCATCTTTCATCTTGAAATGAATCTCAAGTTTTTGGCTTAAACAAAGACAACAAACAAAGAAATCTTCAATTAAGCTATTGGACAAACAAGTCTATATATGTGCATGGTGTAAAGTGTATTAATTCGAGGATATTTAATAATTTTAATAATGGTGAGATGGGAAGTTACATGCTACCATCTGTCTCTGTACCCAACTCAATCTTTTTTTTGACAGTAAGATAATTTGTTTATTAGTTGAGATACCAAGGTGGCATCAGATAAATACACTATAACCAGTTATGTCACAGAATTAGAACAAAATACAGCAGAGACAACAGAATCACATCAACAAAGTATTGAAAAGATGTAGCAACAGAGGTTGTGAAGATGGATATTCCCTTCCACCAAAAAATATATGAACTTCAGCAACACAAAAAATAGCTCAATGTCTGTCAATTTCGTGTGTACCAAAACAATGGTCATATTCCTTTCCTTCCAAAATACCAAAATCATTCCCTGTAATATGAACATCTAAAGTTAAAATATTTTTTCTCTTAGTATAATCATCCTGATGTCAATGATATGGGAGCAAGGAAAAATAAATTTAATAGCATATGCTTTATTTTCAATAGCTGCTGGCAGCAGGAGCATGCAATATGAACATTTTAGCGGATTATCTATATTTTTTGGTAGGTATATATATATTTTTTTTTTGCCGACAGTTTAAGCATAAGTGGAAATAGGAAGTTATTTACTACTAAGTCATGTTTAACTCTTACACTGGTTTTCCAAGTTAAGCTCCAGTGAAATTAGACTCCTTTGTCCATATAAAACTGTAAGTTATTCCTCCAAAGAGGAATATACTTAAAATTTAGCACGCTGTTTTCTGGGCCATGTGGATTTTATGGTTATTGTGCCTGAATTTTCAAAAAGTTAACAACTCTAGGTGGATTTCCTAGGTTGCTATTCTTTTTCTTTCTTTACCTTCCTTTTTTTTTTCTTTAGTCTTTCTCTAACTTTAGATTGATTTTACTCAAATGGCGCGTTTGGTTGGAGGGAATAGAAATTATATTCCCTCCTTATTCCTGGTAATAAAAATTCCACTGTTTAGTTTGCTGATTTGGGAAGGAATAATAATTCTCTAGGAATACTAATTCCCAACTTTTCGGAATAACAATTGCCATGCAAATACTGGGTATTATTTATTTCCGATTGAGATGGAATTCATATTCCCACACTTTTAATTTGATATTCTGAGAACAACCTTATGCCCTAATCAATTTCTGCCTCATTCTGCGATTTCCCTATCCCTCGTAGCAATCTTCTCTCGAGATGCTTCCGAAATCCCTACGCTCACTGCCTTCTCTCGAGCTGCTTCTACTTCTAGTTCAACTGTTCTCTTCGAATCCGATTTCTCTCCATTACTTCGGAAGCTTGACATTAAACATTTGCGGAAGGTAAATGTTTGAAAGTCCCTTATTCTATTTATTTTTGTGAAACCCTAAAATTTGATTTCACCATCTGCCATCACTGATTTATGAAAAATTTCTCAAATAAATCTGTATTTGGGATGTGCAAAACAACATTTCTATGTATGGGTTTTGATTGTTTGGGTTGTGCGAAACCCTAGTTCAAAATATTTGCCTCTATTTTATGTTTCCAAATTGGAAAATCGTTTCAGCCATAGTCATAATTTTTCCAAATTTATGTTGCTGTTTCTAGTGTCTCTGTTTACATGTGTTAGACCCTTCAGCATTTTCGTTTCCAGATTTTTATATTTGTTTTCAGATTTTCTTTTTGCTTCCAATTCATTGCAAATTTTCATGTATTTGCCTTACGTTCGTTGATCGGCTAAAAGTGCAAAATGGCTGATCGACAACAGCAGGCAACATATACACCATGACATTGTAGGCAACCGGTAAATTCCATGCCCATTTGCCTCATTGGGCGGCCAACTTATTAACTGGCCATTTTGGCAAATTCAAGAGGCAAATGGGCAGGCGCCTACCCATTTGCCTCCTTGTTCATTTGTTCTTGAAAATTCATTTGTTCCATATGCTGCCTGTTGTTACCGCTGCATCTGGATTTTGCTGTTTCTGTATTCATGATTCTGTTGTATATGTTATATATGCTGAGCTATTGAAATAAAAGCGCTATTCCTTATATTTGCATATATTGTGATTTGTTATTATAGTTCATGGATCAATTACACTTTAATTTCTCTTGACGAGAGAAGAAAAAGAAGATAGTTGTTGTTATGCAATTCATTGAAATTTACATTACCATTTGGTGGTTTTCATGTATCTTAAGTGCAACCGCAATTATTAGACAGCTAAAACTTACAGTCATGAGATCTTACAAACTTGACTTTTATAAAAAAAAAAGAGAATACATCAACCGAGTCATACATGACAACGATATCACTTGTATTAACATGTTGAGAATGAGTAGGCCCGTGTTTCTCAAATTGTGTGAGATGTTAACAAATATTGGGGGACTTCGTCTATCAAAACACATGCTAGTTGATGAGCAAGTGGCAATCTTCTTGCACATTCTCATGCATCATGTAAAAAATATGGTGATTGCACATAATTTTCAAAGGTCAAGTGAGACGGTGAGTAAAATATTTAATAATGTATTAGCTGCAACAATATGTATGTAAGGACACTTATTTAGACGGCCGGAACCTATTTCTGAGAACTGCACAGATGAGCGATGGAAGTGGTTCCCGGTATGATAGTTATTTCATATATTTATTATTATATCTACAAGGCAAATGTACTAGATCACTTATTTTGAATCAATGTGTATTTGTAGGACCGTATAGGTGCTTTGGATAGAACATACATAAAAATCAGGGTACTTGTTGTAGACAAACCTAGACATCGAACTCATAAGGGAAATATAGCTACAAACGTGTTAGGAGTATATACCTACGATATGCAATTTATATATGTCATCTCTGGTTGGGAAGAATCTATAGCAGATTCTAAAATTTTACGAGATGCGCTAACTAGAAGGTATGGATTAAAAGTTTCAAACGGTGAGGTCTTAAATTATCAAATCTATCATAATATTTTACAATAAGATTATTTTACGTAATGATATCATATGTTTTCAGGTACTTATTACTTAGTTGATGTGGGATATACAAATTGCAATAGATTTCTTGCACCATTTAGGGGGCAGAGATACCATTTAAATGAATGGCGTCAAGGTCATCAGCCAAGAATGGCCGAGAAATTCTTCAAATATAAAACATGCCGCTACCCGTAATGATATCATATGTATTCTGGATTGCTGAAAATGCGGTGGGAGATCCTTAGAAATTCATTATTTTATCCTGTCAGAACACACAACCGAGTTATTGTTGCTTGTTGTCTACTGCATAATCTTATAAGAAATGAAATGGGTTATGATCCTATTGAGGATAAACACAATGAAATGTTTCAAGAGGATTCATTATATGAAGATGCGGATATGATAACACAACTAAATCCTACTGATAGTTGGATTACATTTAGGAATAATTTGGCAAATACTATGTTCAATGAAAGGGAATATGATTGAATGATATATTTGACACATTTGCTTTGAGTAGTGCCAATTTTATATTTGTTGTTAGATATCATCAATTCTATTATTAATGACGAATATGCTTAACTTGATGCCTAACTTTTATGATTTCTGCTTCTTAGTTTCACTTATTCTTAATTAGGATGTAAGCATATCAACCTCTAACAAGGAAATCAAAAGAAGATGGAAGCTTCATGAAGATGATACTTTTGTTGCTAGTATGGTGAAGTTATATAACATTGGTACACATAATACTAAGTCGGGTTTTTTACATAAGTTGGAAAGGATTTTACAACAAAAGTTACCAATTTCGAATTTGAAGGCAACCCCACACATTGCATCTAAAATAAAGACGTTAAAAAAAGATTGGAGTATCGTATACAACATGATAATGAGTACGAACACTTTTGGATTTGGGTGAAATGATACACAAAAAATGGTTGTCGCATAACATGTATGGAAAGCATATATATTGGTAAGTTTTGACTATTTATTCTGTTAAATTTACATACACATCTTGAATTACATGTTTTTATGTTCTAATTTTGATAATCTATTTTATTTTATCAGGGTTTTCTTCACATTCATAGCTGAGTGAGTGTGTGGTTGTGTGGGTGAGGGTGCATAGCTGAGTGCTGTGTGCGTACTGTATGTGTGGGTTAATGTGAAGCCTGCCGTCTGGCAGTGTGGATCTATATGGGGTGTGTGTGCGTGTGAATGTGGATGTGTGTGTGTGAATATAGGTGAATTGCTATTCTGTGAATGTGGAGATGTGTGTGTGAATGTGGCAGTGGGTGTGTGCTGTGAAAATGAGCAGACTGTGTGTTGTTGTGTGTGTGCTGATGGGTGTGTTGTGTGTGCCGTGAAAGTAAGGAGTGTGTGTGCTGATGTGTGTAGCGGGTGTGTGCCGTGAAAGTGAGCAGTGTCTGTTGTGTGTGCTGATGTGTGTGTAGTGGGTGTGTACTGTATAAATGAGCAAATTGTGTGCACAGTTGTGTGTGTGCGCTGTGCAAGTGAGCGGTGTGTTGTGTGTGCTGGTCGACAAAATTATACTCAGGAAATTTTTATTTTTTTGGGTGTGCTGTAAAACTACTATTGTTGTTTAAATTTGTTGCAACTGCTTCCAAATGCAGTTCTTTGCTATTGCGTATAAATTTTATTGATGTGTACATAACCGAGTTGTTATTCTATATAAATTATATTATATTCTGTTTAAATTTTAACCGATATGTATTTTATTAACATAGTGTCACAGGGGAGTTGCTATTTGGAAGAAGAAGTCATTTTCATATTTTGAAGACCTGTCAATGGTTTGTGGCAAAGACCGTATAACAGGGGCAAACGCACAGACTGCCGAGGACATGCTTGAGGAGCTCCAAACTAATGAACCGCATAACGAGCAACTAAGCGTAAATAATGCTGAAGAATTGGAGATTGAAGACTTACTCGACATTAATGATTATACTAGTCAAAGTGCACTGCATGTGACAACTCCAGGTGCATCGGTGACGTCCAAGGGAAGGAAACAAAAGGCTGATGTAGATATCAACAAACTATCTGATTGTATTATTGAAGTAGCGGATCTATTGTGCACAAATATGAACAAGCTTGGTGAAATGTTGAGCAAAAGCTTGAACACGCATAAGCAAAGGATGGCGCAATTATATATCAGTATTGTCCGAAATTTAATTACCTCGTGAGGAAAATGAACGCAGGGTTAGTGCCTTCGGCCGCGAGGCCGCTTCTCACAGAATGCGCGCCTCGCCTGCCTTGTGTTCAAATGTATTCAGTAGAGAAGACGTGAAAAGCCGACTTTCGGTGCCGCACTCCGGATCGCCAATGTTGCGTCCCGTACTCCGGGCGCAAGAGGTAGGGTGAGAACTTCTTGATTTAATCTAATGGGTAGTCACCGCGGGAGTAAGATTGGAAAATTTCATCAAACAATTTGTATTGTAAAACAAGAAATACAATGCCTTAATTGTTATCAAACTCAGATATTTTTTTGTTAAACTTATTCAAACAACTAGAGTCCTCTTTTGAAATAGGGAATATATGAAAGGCGACACGTGGCATATTTCAAATTGTGTTTCACTGATGTATATTTTATATTAAAATTTTACAAATTTTGTTACCCCCGTCCCAGGAGTCTCGTTGTTTGTCTCGGCGGCCAAGTGAGTTGAGTCGAGCCGATTGTTCTCGCCGTGTACATTTTGTTAGATTATATTTTGGGCTGTGTTCGCGATTTTGGGGGCCCAAGTCCGTGACCCATCAATTCTCATTAAATTTACATACACATCTTGAATTACATGTTTCTATGTTCTAATTTTGATGATCTATTTTTTTATCAGGGTTTTCTTTCATATTCAATATGAGTGCGTGGTTGTGTGGGTGTGGGTGCATAGCTGAGTGCTGTGTGCGTGCTGTGTGTGTGTGGGTTAATGTGAAGCCTGCCGTCTAGCAGTGTGGATCTATGTGGGATGTGTGTGCGTGTGAATGTGGATGTGTGTGTGTGAAAATGGGTGAATTGCTATTCTGTGAATGTGGAGATGTGTGTGTGAATGTGGCAAGATAATGACAATTTGTAAAAATGGCGCAATTATATATTGCATTGTCTGAAATTCTTGAATTACTTGTGAGTGAAATGAACGCAGTGTATATAAATTACATAAATATTTAATCTTCCACCGAGACGATATTCATTAAACAATTTGTACTGTAAATATGCATATTGATATTTTTGTTAAACTTATTTAAACAGTCTGTTTTTAAAATGTATATATCAGATTGTATTTCAAATTGTGTTCCAGCATGTATATTTTATATTAAAATTTGTTGTTGCAAACTTTGTTACATATCAGATTCTAGATTTTGTTAGATTATATGTACATGAATCTGTGTTACAGAAATATTGTTAAAATATTCAAGTAAATATATATATATTACAGAAATATTACAAAAATATTGTTAAAAGATTCAGGTAAATATACATATATTGTAAAAATATTACAGATATATTACATAAATATTGTTGACATATTCAGATAAATATGCATATATTGTAAATATATAATTATTTAAAAAATATATTATATGATATATAATTATATTTTATACATGTAATCATTTAAATATTTATTAAATATGTATTTTATATGATAAAAATAACTATTATACTAAATAATAATATATATATATATATATATATATATTTCAACAAAACAAAATTATGATAAAGACCTTATTCCTCATACTATTCCATTTAAATAATCTTCCAACAACTAATTTTTTCAAATAACAATTCCTAATTCTATTTTTACCTTATTCTATTACCTAAGAATAACTATTCTATTCCCACCTTATTTCATTTTATCAACCAAATGTAGCGTAAGAGCTTTGAATATTTCAGTCAATGTAGCACAAAACTACACTCTCACTCACAATCCCTTCTTTTCCTGAACCTCAATTTTAGAAGCCTTATTATTCACAATTAGTACTCTTAGCCTAACTTTCAATATGTTACAGAACTGAATAGTGGGTATTTAGATCCTCGCAGTCCTGCTTCACACTCCTGAGCTAGCAAATAATCTCATATGTAACCTGCTTAGAGCCAACAGATGTCCATGAGAGTTGATGCAGCTGAATGCAATTTCTTGGCACTTTGACATGATAAAAATAAATGAGGAGCTGATTTGGCCTGCTTGCTATTTTCCACACACGAATGGGGATAGGCAAGGACAGATATACGCATAATAAGGTGTAATTGCCATTCCTAAATCTTTGAATAACTTGAATTCCATATCAAAACCAGTATCATTCTTCGAGATCTTTAAGCATCTCATCTGCTGATGATTATATACTCATTGCTAAAGGTATACAAATAGCTATTCTCCCTCCAAAGTTCTCCAATATATTTTCAGTGAAAAGATGGTTTTGTTCAATATCAATCTTACATTAACCAGAATTTTAGCAGAAACAGATAATAGCTAGCTTCCAAAACTTGAGATATGCTAGAGTTAGTCACATAGACTTGAAACAGAATACTGCCTAGAAACTGCAACAGCCAGGGGATTTATTTTAGCATTCAGTGGCCCAATTGTCCTTTTATTCAGTAACTATTTCCGACTAATCCACTTGGATAGAATTAATATTGCTAATTGGAACATCACCATATTTGAAAAATAATATTATCCCTAGACTGAGATGCCAAGTAAACATTTCCAGGATATCATATACTCTATTGATGCAGTTCACTATTGGCAATCATTTTGATAATGCACAACTATAGCTTAACCACCCCCCCAAAAAAAAAAAAAAAAAAGAAAACCCTAATGATCAAATTCACTTTTACAGCAGGTATTGATGTCCTTCAATGACATCTTCCAAATTAATGAGCAATGTAATTGAAAGAAGCATCTACATGGACATGGGGTATGGAGTTGAAATGGACATGAAGACACATAATTTACAAAAAAAAGACATTGTGATGGAAAATATTTCAAAAAAAAAAAAAAAAAAGACACAACAAGCTAAGGAAATGTTAACCAGAGGCATTGATTTCTTATTAATATAGAATCTAATCAATAAAACAACAATAATTTACCCTAAGTAATCTCTCGAAACTTTATTGTCCATGCCCACGGAAATGGCATATTAAATAACTAGAAGTAGGGGTGAACAAAAACTTTCAAACCACCCAGACCAAATCAATCTAAACTGCAAAGAATAGTTTGACATAAGCATGATTAGGTAGCGATTTGATTTTTTATCCAAATCGCATTTTATAGTTTAAATGCGGTTTAAGAATTTAAACCAAAACAAACCAACTCACACACATATATGTACACACACACATATATGTCAAACATGGCTTTCTATTGTGACTAAAGATTTCTTGGCCATACATATTCCTAATGTGTTAGTGACTCACCTTTTCATACAAGTGGTTGAATTCTTAAGCCTTTCAAGAATTTATTATCCCTCAAATATTAGAGACAATTATTTGTTGTCAAAATTGGTCACGTTCAAACAAATCTCACATTATTATAGGTTCTTTTGAAGATGTTAAAAAGTTTATACAAATTATATCAGCAATATTTAATTTTCTAAATTATATATTTTTATTTATTTTAACATTATTTCATGTTTAAACAGTATCATATATATGTTTTTTTCACATCTGAATACCATGGACCAAGTCTAAATTTAGCATTGGAATAGTTCTTAATTGTTGCTTAATTTTTTTAATTATAATATTATTTTGGATTCTTTATATTTTATTTTTGCAACATCTTCTATGTCATGCTGAAACATATATGAGATATTATTATTACTATGCTAATATTATTATTTTTAATTTGATTTTTATATATGATATAAAATTAATAAGATAACTTTTATACAAATGAGTTTAGTACTACAAACTACACATAGATTGCCCAAATCAAATCAACCCGCATATTGACAATTTGGACAAAACCTAATCAAAACTAGATTTAGGTTGGACAAAGGCCGGGTTCAGGTTATAATTTGTATCTGCTAAGTTGGGCTAGGCCGAACATAGCCTGGTTACCTAGGCCAAAAACTATAATTATGCCTAACCATAATCCAAACCAAAGTGGTTCAAACAATCCAGAGAATTTTTTTTTCTATCACTAGGTATTTTTATTTAAAATTACATATTTTATAAAATATTATAGAAATTATAATATTTAGATTAAAACGTTACTAAAATATATATTTAAAGAAAATATCTTCATATAAAAAGTTATTAATTATATAAAAATATAATATATTACAATTATATTTTAAATTTGATATTTATTTAAAAATATATATACTTATAAAATATTCATAATTCAAGCCGGGACAAACTGGCCACTTTTACTTGTGATTATACTTGATCCAAAAAACTAATTGAGTTATTTTTTGACCATATTCATTATTAATATTCATATATATTGACCAAATCTTCTAAAATTTTGGGCCAACCAGACCAGAAGGGTAATGCAACCCAATCTTGATCAAAACTAATTTGGATAGTTCGTCTCAATTGATAGTTCATTCGATTTGATAAAAATCCATACGGCAATATGCAGTTTGGTTGTAGATTATCCATAATCTACCAAATTGATTTGTATTTACCCAAACTATAAGATCTCTCTCACCAATTCTACTTCTCTAAGTTAGGAGGAAATAGTAATCAAAGATAATTTTCCAATCTATATTATTCTTTAATTTCTTGCAGAAGAATTTTAAGCAACTGCACGTTATCTCTATGCTTTAAGATGCATTTGAGTAATTGATTCAAATAGCTAGTTCTCTCCAATAAGAGACAATGATGGGTTTTTTTCACTAAGTAGCCCAAAACTAAATTTATTGAAAGCCTGGTATTGTTTTATAAATTGAAGATGGAAAGAATGTCCCTCGTGCATCCGAATGTACCACTAGCATATTCTCAATGTGGCCCCAAAGTGTCTGAATCAAATAAAATAACTCTTCATGTATCTGAGTGTGCCACTAGCATGTACCAAAGTGTCAATCTTGGATTCTTGCCCAACACAATTCAATTGCCCGGAGGAAGTGTCCCGTGCTTCCTAGGCACCATGGCATGTAAATCTAATTATATATTTCTCCCTTACCTTAATTTAACAATCAGAAATAGACGAATTATCTTGGACCTGTAGAAAGGTGAGAGTATTTCGTAAAAGATGGGGAGAAGGGGCAGGAAAATCCTTTTTCCAAGCAAAAACAACTCAATGAACCTCTTCAAAATTCCCTTGCCGGAATATTGTTACATGTGAATTTTCAGTCCCGAGTTCAGATCATCTAATATGATCTAAATTGGGACTAAAAATTTGCCTCAACCTCTCCAAACAGATTCTTACTAATTTGTGAACTTTCGCTGTCTCGTCCCCTCCCCCCTTTTTTCTCAATACAATTAATCAGTTCCACTTTAATCAAGAAACAAAATTTTTCAACAAAGAGTAAACCAACATCTTAAAGCAGTTCTATTAATTTAGTACCAAAACGTATTCATGCCTAAAAAATGACAATACAAAATGAATAGACAATAGAAATCCCAAGTAAGAGAGGGAAGGAACAAGGTCTACTAACAGTGTCCCAAATCTGAAGCTTGATAGGCCGGCCATCGATTGTAACCATACGTGCACCGAATTCGACACCGATGGTCAGATCATGCACAGGTTGAAATCTCTTGTCCGTAAATTGCAACAACAAACATGATTTGCCCACACCTATACAAATAAAAAAACAAAAAGAAAGAAAGAAAAGAGCGAGAGAGAGAGAGAGAGAGAGGATTAACAAAAATCAGAAAAAGAAGAAGCAAATATTAGGGTTTTAAAATCTAGAAAAAATTTGTAGAGAAATAGAGAGAACCTGTATCGCCAATAATTATGTATTTGAAGAGATAGTCGTAAGACATGTCCAATACTATGTCCTTGAATACGAAGATCAGCGAAGGAGAATGTCGTATGATTGCCGGTGGTGGCGCTCCGATTTGCCGCTGAATTGGACGGCGAGAGACGGGTATCTTTGGAGGAAAGGAGAATAATGCTTCGAGATAGCCAACGTGGTAATGGCCGACACGCCAAGTTTCGGTTTTGTTTGGCTTGTAATATTTGATAGAGAAATCAACCTTCACATAATTTATATGATTGCGGCGGATATGATCTTAAAATAAGGCTAATCTAATTCAATTAAATATATTGCCTATAAATTATAAGCTCGTAGAGGACTATTAAGTAATCGAGTTGTTTGTCTCAGAATGAAAGTTAATCGAGAGAAAATATTTTAAAATTAATATTTATATGTTGAAGAATTTAACAACATAAACATCTTATCATGTTAAAATAATTTAAGTAATGAAATTTAAGGATTAATTGTCATGAATACATTAAATTATTATTAAAATTTTTAATTATCTTATGCTATATTTTAACTTTACTTTGATATAACTATTATAATGTGAAAGATAAAACTATTATTAATACACGCACACACTCTTTCTTTCTCTTTCGGTATATGTGTGTGTGTTCTAATGCCTTTTGCATTTGTCATTATCTTGACTGCTACTTGAGAATATATTAAAATTTTAGTTATTCTTTATGAGTCTCATACTTAATATTTTACCGTCTGGTGGGTCACTCAATTTTCAATGCAAGGATTCATTCGAGTGAAGGATTAGAGTGGTATTAGAGAATAACACGGGATGGACATGTAAGGGTTGCTCATACATGGCCAGTAGTGGTAGGGGCTATTGGGGTTGCTCGTGTGCTGTTTCTAGTGGCATTTTTAAAATTTCATGTACCTGATGTATGAATGAATAGTACTCATGTATGGGATGAAGTTGTTGCTCTTGTCTAATGCGCTCGAGTTTGTTACTTGTGCACCATTTGGGATATAAAGTGTCCTAATATGATTCTAAGGCAAGATCTTGAGCATTTTAAACCAATGAATACTAAACAAAGAGAGATAAAGAAGAAAAGAGAAAAAATAAAGATTTTTGACATCTAATTAAAATTTAATTTAAATTTTATCTTTCATCAAATTTGAGTATATTTTTCTAACATTAGTTGTAGAACGCATTTCTAATTTGTTACTCATTTTTTATCATATTATAATTTTGTCAGTTGTTAAGTATGTTAAAGGTTAGTATTTAACTATTATTTATACATACTGTTGTGAAAGGTTCTCAAAAAAAAATTATTTATAACATATAATTTATATTGGATTTGTCTAAAAATTATTTTGTAGTTTTTCTATTAGTTGAGAATGATTTTTTATATTAAATATTACTAACCAACTTATGTGTTTTATTAGATATTTATTTATTTATTATATTCAATTGAAAAAGAATAGTGGCTAATATTTGATGAGAGATTTGAGTTTATTTTCAGTGTATCATGTTGTGCATATTTTAAGTCACAACAAGTGATATTAAAGAGTAGATTTTTGGTATAATTACTATAGTTGATGATGCTTATATTATAATTCTCTATTAAATAATTTTATGGGAAAATAATTTACTCTTTGGTAAGAAGGAGAGATAAATTTTTTGACCTAAAAATGAATGGTAAAAATGCTAAATAGGGATGACAAATTGCAAAAAATTAAAGGACAAGGAGTGGCATGGGCAATTTGATTAATTGTACAATTAAATTATTTATTACGATTAATATTTTTCAAAAGGTTATTGATTTATCAAATTTAGCGAAGGTTTGGATAAAATTTGAGAAAGGATATAGGTGAAAATCCTTGAAAAACAAGGTTGTACATAAGGAAACAATTTTATAACCTTCAATTATCGAAAGAAGGAAGTTTTGAGAAAGACACTGATGTTGAGAAGGAGGTTTAATTGGATATTAACTTAAATATTCACTATTGATGAGAAAATCAATGAAGAGAAAAAGCACTAATGTTATTATCGACCTCGTATGGTTATATTATAAAGACGCTATTATATGAGAAAGACACTTTTAATCTTAATATAGTCATTACCTTTTTATTTATAAATAAGAATAGACAAAAAAAAAGTAATAAGATTTTGGTTGAGACAAGTGCCTTGGTGTCCACTAGCAGTCATTAGCATTGAAAATTGACAGAGAGAGGTGATAAACTAAAGAGGTGCAACAACCAAGCTCAAAGATATTGAGCTCTATCATTGTGGTAATAAAACCATATAAAGTAGGATTGTTTTGAGCAAAAGGTGGAGGGTGGTAGTGAGAAGTAACAGATAAGGATCATGCTAGTAATAATCAGACATTTATTATTACCTATGAAGACCTTCTAGCCATCGATGGAGGGAAGGTAAGGATCTCTAGTGGCTATAAAATAAGTTGAGTGATAGATAACTGATTCTCATTTCATATGAAATCGAGAAAAATTATATTCACCTTCTATGCTCTCAAGAATTTTGGAGTATTAAAGATGGAGAATAATTGCTCGTAGAGGTTGTTGGCATCCACGGTGTTCACTTATGAACAAGCAATGGGACAAAATTCATATTAAGGAGCATTTGACATGATCCAAGCATGATGTTGAGTTTAATTTAATAGGCATGTTTGATGAAGAAGTTTTTACATTATATTTAGCAAATGCCGATTGTAGCTCACTAAAGGTTTCTTGGTTGTGACAATGGGAAGAAAGTAATCTAATCGGTACTTAATAAAGGCTTTAGTTGTCAAAAATAATACTAAGTTGACTAATGCAAGGTTTAATTAAGGTGGCAGAAGGAGGCCAAAGTAAAAAATTAAGAAGGATCACCTTATCTATGTGAAGGCGTCAAAGATGAGCGGAAGTAACCTAGGTATATCGATAAAGCATAAGAAGGTTTGGTTTAAGTTTTTAGAGTTTGACACTGATATCCTTGTATTGGAAAAGTTTCCAAAGCATAAGAAATGATGGTTGTGGAGAGGTGAGAGGTCTCTCATAAGGTCGTGAGTGAAAATTTATTGCATTTGATATCACTTCCCTGTGAGTCATTTACCCAATGATTTTGTCATCTTGTAATTTACTCGATTTCAGTGTGAAGATTCACTTTAACAAAGGATTGAAGTGGTACAAAAGAATAATGTCGGATGGGCACATGAGAGACACTCATACGTAGTTAGCAGTAGCAGGCATGCCTTTGGGGTACTTGGGCACTGTTTCTAGTGGTTCTTCGGGATTTAGTTGCTGCATAAAGAGAGAGAAGGAAAAAAAATACAAATAGGAATATTTTCGTCATCCAATTGATATTTGTTCTGAATTTTATTTTTTAGCTAAGTTTGAGTATATTATTTTTGTTTTGGCCTTAAGACTTATTACTGATTAATTGTTTATTTTTTAATTATATTTTTTTTCTTATAAGTTATAAGGTCCGTTAAAATTAATATTTAACTATTTTTACGAGAATTGTAATGAATGAGTCTTAGAGAAAAATTATTTATAACTATATACTCTATAGTAGATTTATTCAGAATTATTTTATAATTTTTTCATTAGTTAAAATTTTTTTATATTATATATTATTATATAACTTATATGCTCAATTGAATATTTGGGTTACTTATATTTAAGAGGATGAGTGTGCCCTAATATTCGATTTTTGAGAGCAGGATTTTTTCTTTGTTTTCACTTTTCTTGTCTTGTTTTTATTTATTTAATCCCAACAAATTTTTCGTTTTTATAACTGTCATTTATGATTGGCTTAAATTATTCTTATAAAATATAAACTCATATAAATATAAATATTTAAATAAATTTATTTTAAATTGCACTAAATTTTTTTTATTTATCAAATACTTATTTTTATTTTTTATCATAAAAATGTCAATAAGGCTAAGAATCTCATAAAATAAAATATTCCACCAGCATCTTAAATAAATTTGGAAAATTAATATTTGTTAGTTATTTCAAAATATTATGCTTTGATTAATTTGTATAAAATAATAATTTTATAAAATATATTTTTTGCAAGTATGATTTCCTATTGATCCGACCAAAATCTATAAGAGTATATTTTAATGATTGGCTTTCTTTCTATTTTATTGAAAAATAAAAATAAAAATCAAATAATATGGCGCTTAATTTTAAAAAACAAATCAAAAGCTAAATGCGATTGATCAATTAAAAACAACTTCTCACTTAAAAAATTAATGGCGATTCGTGGCTGCCGCAGTAGCAGTGACGGCGGGCGGAAGCGGAACGTTGCAGTTCATAGAGAGAGAAAAAAGAAAGATGCTAGCCAATGGAAGTCGGTCGATGTGCGACGGCGCAGGAATTGAGACAAAGAAAAGAGAGGGGAAGACCTAGGTCGTCGGATATGTCTCAAACCTACATTCAGCACAAATCAGCAAGAGAAGGTATGCCGATTTCCACGAATCTTTAATCTTATTGCCAAAACTAGGTGATAATTGTGAAATGGTTCTTTTTATAATCTATGAATCACATACACTGTCTTGGGTTAAATTATAAAGTACAATCAAATATGCGATAGAATTTAGAATATTAATTATGGTTTAAAAGATGACAAAGATATATTAGAAGTCTGCTAGGAGTAAAGATGAAGGAAAGCTAAGTGAGATGGTGACACTTCCAACGTGTATCATGTGAACCACCATGAAAGTAGATAATTTAATGATGTTATAGGCAACAAGAAAAGGTGGGGTTTGAGAGAAAGACTTTTGAGAGAGAAAATGAATTTTATTTTTTTTTATTTTTAAAATTTTTTTAGCTTCCCCCCAAAGGGGCAAAACCCTGCTCTGTAAGGTAGATATTAAGGGTTAGGGAAAGTTAGCAATTTTGAAAATTAATTAATAAAGAGTTGATTCATCCTCTAAAAACAAATTCTTTGGTGGAAGCTATAAATTTCTACTTTTTTCTTAATTTAAAGAGATGATCATTATCCTCTAGGTGATTTAAGAGGATGAGTGTGCCCTTACCTATTCAATTTAATCCAACGAGCAGGGGTTATCCCTCTTTTTTTTTTTTTCTTTTCTTTCTATATTTTTATTTATTTAAAGAATTTTAATTTTTATTTTTTATATTTATTTGATATATATTTTTTAATTATTTTGATAAAATATAAATCTTTAAAAACTAAATATTATAATCGTTATATTTAATTGTTAATCAGAATTCATAAGATTCTCCTTATCATTTAATAGTTCTAGATTAGAAATAATGTAATAAATATATGAAATGTACACTCAATTCTGTGTTTATATGATTCAATTTTTATTATTTTTTATGTGGCATTTGATAAGTATTTGAACCAACATTTGAATACTACATTATTCTTCAACTAGCGCTTGAATAAAAGTTCGAACGCCAACGTGTACATGGCTTGTTATGTATGTTTCATACTTCAATGATGTAAATTTACTGTGACGTAGAGTTTTCAATTTAATAAAATAAGAATTATTATATTATGAATAAATTATATTCAGACATATTCTAATATATTATGCGCACTTAAGAAATATACTTATCATCCATTGGTAAAAAAAGAAAGTGGCATGACTCCGCCTATAGGGTATTGTAGACAGCTCGCCTACGAATCCTGAATAGTAATGTATGAATAAGGCTACCATGAATATGCATAGCTTGTTCTTTAAAGTTGCGATTCAATTAGTTGGCGTTTAAGTTTTCGATCCTTAATTCTTAAGTTTTCACATGTTTTCAATATGATCCTTCAACTTTACATATTTTAGGATGTGAATTCACACATTTTCTTTTGGCTTTTGTATACTTTTGCATGTTTCGTATTTTTTGTATATATTGGGTATTTCGTACAAAATCGTATTTTAGAACATATTTTTTGAGAATTAGACGTTTAGATTTCTACATGTGATTCATGACTTATTATCCTAATGCCTGTTTTACTCTATGTATATTCATATTTTGTGTATATATATATATTTTATTGAATATTAGGTTTACGTTTGAAATGTTTTAAAATCTTTTCAGATTAACAAGCAAGAGATTTATACATGATTAGATGGAAGATTGCCAAAAAAATATAGTTAGGAGTTTTATTTGTGATTTTTAGATTTTGTTTTCAAATCTCTTATATTGTTTAGGATTGATACTTAATTTTTATAGTTTGGATTTGGGTTGGTGTGTCATTATGAAGTTATATGTGATTTTCTACCATTATATATTTGGCATTTTAGTTAGATATTTTTTTATAGTAATTTATAGATTAAGCAAATATAATATTATTTTTTATACCAAATTGGGATAGTTTGGCCATTTTTATAACCGCAACAATTATATTGATTATAGTGCATCAAATATATAAATAAATTTATTTAAGGAACTAAATATAAAAATTTATTATTTAATAAATACTTAGATATTAGGATTCTATAGATTTCCAATTATAATCTTACTATTTGGCATTTTAAAATCATTAATATACAAGTGGATTATATTTTTTAAATTTATAAAATAATAATTGATAGTAATATATTATTGTATGACAAGGATTATATTTTATAAATGAATGAGTCCCTAAATTTATAATAATGATTTTTCAAATATTATTATATTAATAGGATCAAAAATTAGTAAAAAAAATTTTTATTAATATATTTTTTGATTTTATAAAAATAAAAATAAAAACTAATATAAAATACTGGTGAAAACAAATCAAAAGTGAGCCATGAGAAGGAAAAAAATTTGGACTTAGAGAATAAAGAGTTCTCATCCCATATTAATAGAGTCATTTCCTGAAGGTTTTTAAAAAGTGTTCGTGTCTACATAGAAAATCATTTGCCAACAAATTGTGATCTCATGTCTTTATTAAATTAGCTCATTTTGCCTTGTCTAACTGATTATGGATAAAGTAAGAGTTAAGAATTCTTTCAAATGAAGACACAATTTAATGACTGGTGCCTTTGTGTTTATGAACAACAAGTACAATCCCATTTTTGGTGGGGGATTGAGTAGGAGCAATAGAAAGCTATGCTTTTGAAAAGAAAATACAAGTTGTGAAGGTTAGAAAGATTAGAATATTCCATTCCAAGTTAAAAGATGACAAAGATATATTAGAAGTCTGCTAGGAGTAAAGATAAAGGAAAGCTATTCAAGATGGTGACAACCATTGTACAACGTGTTTCATGTGAACCACCATGAAAGTGGATAATTTAATGATGTTTTAGGCAACAAGAAAAGGTGGGGTTTTTGTTCCATCTTGTTTTGCAGAGGCATTTAAGAATACTTAAAATCTAAAGGTTTTAAAGATAATATACTAATATTTAAAAATTTGAAAAGATGCTGCTCTGTATGATAGGGGGTATTAGCTTTTAGCTAGTTAGCTCAATTTAATTGTAAAATTAATTTATCAAAAATTTGATTCATTAGTTGTATCTACTTTCTTTGATAAGTTCTTTCAATGAATATTATATTTTCTTAATTTATAGTTATTTTCATTATCCTCTTTGAGTTGTTTGTAGATTTGATTTTATTAGAGATATAAAGTTTAGAAAAGGGTTTGGAGTAATAGTGTTTATTATGCTAGCTTTTTTGCTTTTTGGCCAAGTTGTGTTCGATGAACCTTTGAGTTTTAAGAAGTTCATTTAAAGAATAGTAATGTTTGATTTTCGCATTTTTGATCATGTTTTTCAATATGAAATGGGTAAAATCCTATCATGTTTATATATTATAATCTGTTGAAAGTCATAATGTGTTTTTCAAGAAAATTCTTGTTATTATTTATTAGTTTTAGATTAGAAATAATGTAATAAATAATTGAAATGGTTTATCTTGCAAAAGAGATTCAATTTTTATTATTTTTTATCTGACCATTTGATAAATATTTGAACCAACATTTGAATAATTGAAGCAATTGTTACAAAATTATTGGAGAAAGGATTTGACTAACCAAGTGCATCACCATAGAATATTTCAGTATTGTTTGTGAAGAAGTATAGATTGATGAGATTGTGTATTGATTATCAAAAATTAAACAAGACCATGATTAAGATTAATTATCCTTTATTGAGGATTGGCTATTTGTTCGACCGATTAAAAAGAGTTTAGATTTTCTCCAAGATTAATTTACGTTTAGGGCATTATTAATTGAGAATTAAGTGGGAAGATATACCAAAGATGACTTTTTGAATGAGGTATACTCATTATAAATTTTTGATAGTGCCATTTGGTTTAACTAGTACGCCTATAGCAATCATGGATTTAATGATTTTTCAATCGTATTCTGGTTAATTTTTTATGGTTTTTGTTGATAATATTTTATTTACTCAATGAGTTATGAATATCATGAAATACATTTAAGAATTGCGTTGTAGACTTTGAAATATAGACAATTATTTGCTAAATTAAAGAACTTTAAATTTTGGCTCAAAGAGGTATTCTTTCTCAAACATATTGTTCATAAAGGAGTATCGGTGGATCATAAAAAGATTGAGATAGTTGCTAATTGAGAATGACTAACAAATGTTATTGAATACTAGGTTGCTTTGGACAAATTTGAGTATTTCTAGAAATTTAATTAAAAAAAAGTAGAATTGTTGGCATGAGAATTGTAAGAAGCTCTAAAATGTTTTTGATTTTGTATGTTTATGATGTCATAAATAGGAGGTTTTGTATACATTGGGTTTCAAAAAAATAATTGTAATGTGATATAAAATTTTCTAAAAGGTAAAAGTTTAAGAATGAAACTCATCATTTGATTTGAAACTGGCCACCATCATCTTTGCTTTAAAAATATGATGTATTATTTGTATGAAGAGAAATTTATAATATATTTTAACTGTAAAAGTTTAAAATATTTATTTTCATCGAAAGAATTAAATATGAGACAACGTCCATGAATGGCTTTAATAAAGGATTGTAATTGCAAATTCATTATCAGTCATTGAAAGTAAATGTAATTATAGATGCTTTGAGTCAAAATATAATAACTAAGGAATGGAAAATGTTAAATGGAAGAAAGAGTTACAATATTTATTTGCATTATCAAGGTTTGGGGATGATATTGCCATATTTTCAAGTACAATCAATGATCATGAAGAGAATTAAGGAATTTCAGATTGGTGATTCATTTTTTATGAAAATTGTGAGAAATTTAAACAATCAGTCGCAAGCATATTTTAAGATTCTAGCTAATTAAGTTCTTCAGTTATGAGATTATATTTGTATGTTTAATATTGTAAAATTATAGGAAGAGATTTTGAACAAAACCCATAGAGCTAAATATACTATCCATTCAAAAATTCATAAAATATATTAGAATATAAAAAAGTTTATTGGGTGGAGGAATATAAAGAAGGAATAGCAGCTTTTATGGGTAGATATATTGTTTGTCATGTCAAGGCTAATCATTGGAAACCACTAGGATTTTTACAACATTTTCCTATTCCAATTCAAAATGAAAATAAATTAAGATAGTGTTTGTATCGAGATACCTAGAATGATGAGATTATGATTTTGTTTGGATGATTGTAAATTGATTGATGAAATTAACGAATTTCTTTCTGCTAAGGACTATATTTTTAGAAAATTATTTGGCACAGCTCTACATTAATGAAACTATGAGGTTATATGAGATTTCAGTATCAATCATTTTTGATTGAGATCTGAAATTTGTAACTAAATGTTAGGAAAGCTTATATTGAAAATTGGGTATGAAATTAAAATTTAGTATGACTTTTTATCCACAGATATATGGGCTATAAAAAAAAATAATTTGGATCATAGAAGATATGTTTAGAGCCTTTGTTTTAGATATAAAGGGTAATTAAGATAATTATTTAACATTAATCAAATTTGTATATAATAAAAGCTATCAGCCTAATATTACGCTAGTTCAATTTAAAGTATTATATTAAAGAAAATGTCAATCACTAGTCCATTGGAAGAAGATTGGTGATCACATGCTTGTGGGTCCTGATATAATCTAAGAGATGTTGGACAAGATTAAACTAATTAGGCAATGTTTGATAGTCGCTCATAGCCAACAAAATATCCACGTAGATCACAAGAGGTCTGATTTGAGTTTTGAAATGAGCAACTATATATTTTTATAAATATCTCCGAGGAAAAGAACTTTAATATTTGGGATGAAAGGAAAGTTAAAACTTAGGTTTACTAAGCCATTTAAAATTTTACAACAAGTTTGAAATGTGACTTATAAATTAGCATTACCTACCAATTTGTCAAATTTTCATGACGTATTTCATATTTTGATGTTTTAAAAATATATATTTGATCCTTCACGTATTGTTAAATATGAACTACTGTAGATTGATGAAAATTTGATATATATAGAAGTATCGGTCCAAATTTTAGAAGGTGAGATCAAATTTTTTATAACAAAGTAATTCCATTGGTCAAGATATTTTTTAGAAAAAAATTCATTCATTTTAGGAAATAATTTGGGAATACGAGAATAAGATTTGAGGAAAATATCCGCATCCATTTATTCAATAAGGTATGTAAATTTTAAAAATAAAATTTTATAAGAGAGAGTTGTAATTCTAGTTTTTTAATTTATATTTATGATGCCATAATTTTATACATTTAATAAATATAAAAAATAATTATATAATAAAAATTTTGAGAAAATTTAACATTTGAGAAATAAGGTTCAATCCTTGATGGGTACAAGTTCAGTGCATGTACTTGTTTAAAGTAGAATGTTTGCGCATGATGTGCGTATAAGAAGTGTTCGTATATGATTTGGACAGAATAGGTTACGCTTAGTATATGCATAAGTCATACTCGTGTATATATGTGCTTGATGTATGTCTAATGTGACACTTGTGTATGATCTGGTTAATTAAGTCACTATCGTTTGATTTCGATCATTGTTTGTTAGAAAAGAAAGAAAGAGAAAGATTGAGAAAGAAAAGAGGGAAGAGAAGAGACGAGATGAAAGTAGACGGTTTTGAGCCTATTTTGCACCAAATCTAATAAATATTTCAATTTAGATAAGTATATTTAAGTTCATCTTTTAGTCCATTATTAAAATTATTTGAATTTTTATTTAATTCTTATTTAAATGTACATGTATATCACACTTTTTACCATCTTTTAGAATATTATTGCATACATATTTATTTTTATTGAATATTTAGAGATTTTACTTATTTTTATTGAACATTTAGATATTTTATTTATTGTTATCAAATATTTGTTTATTTTGAAGGTTTACATTCATATTTATTGTATTGTAAAAAAATTATAAAATATTTGAGTATTCAACCTTACATATTATCTTCATACAAATATTTAGCGAATATTCTACTTTGTGAAATAGATAAAGATTTTACTATTTCTCGAACACTTAAATATGTAATATAGAATTCTCCGTCTGACCAAAAAAAAAAAAAAACTATTATATCATAGATAAATTATATTTGGATATAATCTAGTATATTATATGCATTTGAGGAATGGCCTATCATCCACGAGTGAAAAAGTATGTGATGTGTGATCCCATCTATATAGATAATGCCGATGGTCAATCTATGAATCTTGAATATTAGTGTATGAGTCTAAAGTTATGAGTAATATGTGTAATCCATATTTTAAAGTTGCCCTTTGATTAATCGATGTTTGAGTCCCCAGTCATTAGTTTTTGAATTTTCACATGTTTTTGATACGATCCTTCTGCTTTCATATTTTTAGATATATTTTTACATATTTTGTTGGTCTTCCTATATTTTTGTTCGCTTCGCATGTTTTGTATTATTCGTATGTATTGAGTATTTCGTATGAAATCATATTTTAGATTATATTTATTTAGAATTAGATATTTTGGATTTTTGCATGTGATTCACGATTTACTGTTCTTATGCTTGTTTTACTTACATATATTCATATGTTGTATATATGTATATATATTTTTTTGTTGAGTATTTGGTTTATATTTGAAATTTTTAAGATTTTTTCAAATTTGTGAGTATTAGATTCATCCATGATGGGCAAAAGACTCTTGATGAAAGATAGTTAAGAATTTTATTTATAATTTTTTGGATTTATTTTTGGATCTCTTATATTAGTAAAGATTAATACATAATTTTCGTAGTTTGGATTTAAGCCGTTGTGTCATTATGAAGTTATATATGATTTTCCATCATTGTATATTTATTATTTTAGTTAGATGATTTTCTTTATTATAATTTATATATTATTATTATTTTGAAATTAGAGGAGGATAATTTATCATTCCTATAATCATAGTGGTTATACTGATTATTGTGCTTATAATGTTAAGATATAGTATCTAACTCGATTTGATTGTTGGACCATAATATTTATGGATAAGTTTTATTTTTGATATTATTATTATCACCTACACATATTAAAATAATGACAACAGTAGTTAGGACCCCATGCTTATTGTGGAGGTCCTAACGTCTTGGAATAGGTGTTGCACAGTTAGGAGACAATTTAGTAGTGAGTATTGGTTGTGTGAGCTTGACATGTGAGCAAGCATTCAAATATCAGAAGACCATAATATTGTTTCGATTTAGATCTTATGTGCAACACTTAAGATGGTTTTTCCAGAATATGTTCTCTCGTAATTAGTCATTAGTTACCTTTCTTTATGTGGCCTTGGATATATGCTTATATTTTTATTATTTATAGTTAACGTAAATGAGATTATGTGAGAATATTATGAATTCAAGAAATATAAAATCTGTAAAAATTTAGTTTGGTCTATAATTGCCTACCGTTGATTTTGCATCTTAGTGAATTTTTGTCTATATTTATGAAGGGATAGTTATAATCTTGTAAATAAATTATGATGAGATGTTGAGAGATATCACACTGAGGTGTGCTAAATTTGACATATGGATAGAGATAAAAGTATTTCGTTATTTGTTTGGGCATTACTCCTAGTTGAATCATAGGAATACGAGCGTAGCATATTATTGTAGTGAGAATATTATTTGTGAAATTAAATTTGATACTTGTACACGATAATTGGCAAAATATCATAGCATTATAAAATTAGACGCTTGTCTAACTTGAGAGTACCATACCTCGTGGATGCTCCTCAATCGATGACGAGTATATAGTTATTGGTTTATAGTGACATAAATATTCGAAGATATTATTATGATATTTTATATAATTAAAATCTCTTTTGAGATAAACTTAATGAAACTCTTATTTTTATTGATATTCAAATTTAGTGGATTTTCGTTTGCACCCTTAGTGTTCAATTTTGGTGGAAACTATTGATAGTAGTTCTTGTAGCTCGAGTTATCCTTTCGACATGAAATTGAGTCTTGATGGTTGACTAAATATTATTATTACTCTTGCATATTTATATTGTTATCTAATATATTTATTTATTATTAATATTATTGATTATATCACTTATTTGGTATTTAGCTCACTCTTATATTTTCTTAGCTCAAGAAAAAGCAAATCAATAGCATACTAGTGGATATTGTACGATTGCTAAGGAGGTTTCAGATAGAGGTGATTTCAGAACTTAACTGTTATATACCGAGAGATGGATATTTCCTTTTTTGTTTAAGAGATGTCGAATAATTTGTTAGGATTGTATTCCCATAAGTTTTTATTTTGCTATTATAGACATTTATATTATCTCTTATTTTTAGGGGTTCTTTGTGATGGATATTTTATTTCTGATGGGTTTATAATAAACATTTATGGTTAGAGTTTTTTCGTGTGGTCAGTTTGGACCCATCAAATGATTCAGGTCCGAGTCACCATAGTTGCATTGATACGAACTAGGCCAATAAAGGATGTGATGAAATTGTTTTTACTTTCGAACAATATTATTTAACGTGGAGTGCAACGGTGGAGGTAAATTTACATCATGATCGCGCTCTCGAGACTCACAGAATTTTTGCTGTTACGAATCGTCTACAAAAAGGGAGAAACAAGTGCAATTCATACTCACGCAAATTGTATTACCTTAGACACTTGACATCCCTTTATTCCTTAGATTAAACATAAGGGCCTTCGTAGGTACAAAAAATAATTAATAACTTAAGAAACCAAGTCTTTAAATAATTGCTTTTGAGAAAAAACAATTCTCTGTCCGCAAGGAAACGACAGTATCAAGTAAAGAAGCTCAGCAAAGCATTGGCATTTATTCTTTGGTAGGAATTGTTTTCCTGAGTTCTGTAAATTTAAAAGCTGCTGCTGATCATAGCTTATACGAGATTTCAGTATTTTGCATGCCACATATTCGACCTTATCGTGTAATTTTGCATGGTTTTCTTGAAACAATTACTATAATCATCGCAGCATGCTCCTCTGCGTATATATTATGAGACAAATGCATAATCTGCTATGCCATTTCTTTATTAATGGGTGTGTCATTACTGATCTACCAAAGCGATTTAGCATGCTACAAACCTCGTTCCTCAAGGAGGAGAGGACAGGGCAAAGAGCAAAGACAAACATGGTTTAGCCTCCTCGGCCCCGGCTCAAATTCTTAACCAAGAGCCAAGGCAAATCTGAATATTAATGATGGAAATATATATGACGAAAAAAATCTGAATTTTAGAAGAATTATATATGAAAATATTAATGATGGAGAGAATTTTTATTTAACCTGTTGATTTTTTTTTTTTTTGATTGACCCATTAAATTTATTTATTAATTGTTGTGACCCATTTATCTATTTGAGGTTGGTTGGTTTTTTACCATCTTTTTACCAAAAATAGTAAAGTATTTGTTTTAGATTTACTCTGTTAAAAAAGGTAAAAGTATTGAAATGAATTTTTTGTGATATATTTTATAAGTATACTGATCTAACTAGAAAAACGTTCTATATCTGCCCCGAGCCAACGGAATGCACAAGTTGTATCGTATATGGAGACCGCTTTTCTATTTACTTTACGATGGCTTGAAGGAGGGGTTTCCTTGATAGCAAGAGGTAAATATTAAGGTTCACGAATCATTAGTATGATTTTTGGCTACAGGGGTTGATTTTGTCTTTACAACAAGGAAAAGTAAGAAGCATTGTGGAGAGACCATAAATCTGAGGATTCGTGATTTGTTTTTGAACCTCATTGCAAGCAAGGAAGTTGATTCAGATGGGCTTTATTCCATTTCAATTGCTATATAGGGGCTGGTATTGTTGCAAAGGGAACACAAGCCATCTTACATTATCTACCTTCGAACCATAACTAGAGCTTCAACGTTGTGCAGCTGAAATGGCAGCCATAACGCCCAACACCAGGCTAACCGCACCATTTCGTTCTCTGCAACCCCAACAAGAAAGGGACACGCCCTTAACAGCTGTTGACCCATCCCCACCCAGGGCTGCCCCATTGCTCGTAACTGCTGATGACCAAGTCCTTCCTAGGGGTACCTCACTGCCTGCAAAGTCACCCGCGCCTCTTCCTCCTTTGCAACCCAGAGGTGACCGAATCGGCATATTCTTAACTTCTGATGACCAACTCCTGACTAGGAATGTTGAGGAAACCCATATCCCTGATGGTGGCCAACTTATTGATGTTAGGCCTCTTTTCCTGCTTGTTGAGGACATTATCGCCCGTGCTACTCAAACTGTCCAAGGCGCTACTCCGGTATGATGTTTGAACTCTTTGTCATTTGCTAGCTATAGATTGGTTGTTTCTTATTCTCCCTGACATAGTCGCTGTGAGGAGTAAATCACTTCTTGTGAACTGATGTAGAACTATAATCCCAATTTGAATTTCCTGATTCATCAAATTCTCCTTTTTTGTAGGGTGCTGAAATAACGAAGGAGACCAGGGCAACTGAAGGGAAGGACAGCCTCACTGCTCTTGCCAGCATACCTGATTTGTCACTCATAATCGAACGAATCTTCTGCGAGGTTAATATTAAATATGTGTATCAATTCAGGATATATATAGTTGAGTATGTCATATTGCCAATACGAATTTTGACACAACGGGAGAGTTGTTATTGTTGGATTTGATGACCATAGGTGCGAGTCATGGAAATAATCTCTTACATATTCCAATGTAGGGACCCACCATAGACCCAAAGTAGTCTGATCCTTAGCCCACAGTGGGAGTTTTGTGGGCGTCCTGTGAACCATACTAACCCTAGTTTATAAGATCATTTATATCTATTCATATTGACAATGTATAGATATCTTATTGCAGATGACATGCAAGTCTTTGGCTGGCGGCAATGCACATGATGCCACTCTCTCAGTGCTAAAGCTGCTGGGGCATTTTCCGTGGGAAGCGAAGGTGGTCCTAACACTAGCTGCATTTTCTTTCACCTATGGAGAGTTCTGGCTCCTCGCACAAATCTACTCCACAAACCCACTAGCAAATTCAATGGCACGGCTTAAGCAATTACGTCTTGTCACGGATCAGTCGGGATCCTTCAAGTACCAGTTTGATGCTGTTAACAAACTTATCAAGGCCATCTTGAATGTGACTAGATGCATTGTTGAGTTCACGGAACTACCATCTACCTATATAACAGAAGAAGAATCCACACTCAAAGCTACCAGAAATTATTTCCCAATTGCAGTCTATTGGACCATCAGAAGCATTGTGGGAGCGGCGGCGCAGATTACTACCCTAACTAGCAGTGGACAAGCGTATGCTATCTTTTCTTATGCCATTTTCTGTTTGCTTCCAAACCGTTAACTAAGTTTATCTTTTTTCAGAGTTTCTATCAATTCTCTTAGCCAATATCATGTCTAGTGGATAAAAAAATCAGTATCAATATTACTCGTGGTTATATCAGCATTAGCTATAGGGCATCGTGCGTTGTTATCATATATCTGCGGATCAGAACATTAACCCCCAACTAGTTATAAGACAAGCCTTGGAACTTCCGGTTGTTGCTCCGTCATTCTATGGCTTCTCTTCTTGGCCGACTTTGGAACGTGACTTATTACCCATATATATATAAAGGGTCCTTTTGTTTTACTGATTTCAGATACTTGCCGTCAATTACTGAAGCATGGGAACTATCAAACTGGGAGAACAAGCTTAACACCATATATGAACATTTTCTGGTAATAACGAGAAGGCTGTCAGACATTATAGGTCAGTCATAATAATTTTGATCATTTTGCTTGAATCTAACCAGATGCTGCGAGGTTGCAGAAGATTATAGAACATTATTCTGATCGGAAAAAAGTTTTCTTTCTCTCTATTTTTGTTATTATTTATATATTGCAGCAAGAAAGAGAGAGGATGAAGCCTATGATCTGCTTTATAAATTCATTTATGAAAGGATTCACATTGACAACTTCCCAGTTTTGAACCGCCTGTTTGGTTTGAAGGATGATCCAACGCCACTTTATCATTGCTCCTCTAAGAGAAGGGTGTGCTTCTTCAATCAATAGTGTCTAATCGAACCTTAATTACCCGCTAAAATCTTTCAATCTAATATTATGCTTATTTCTTCAATCATATGAAAAAATAAAAAAACAGGTCCAGATTGATGCGCTGAGGGGAAAGAATGTACTATTGCTCATATCAGACCTAAACATCTCCCAGGAAGAGCTGTCCATGCTTGAACAGATCTACAACTATACGAAGATACATCAATATGAGGTTGTATGGCTCCCGATTATAGACCGGTCGATCCAGTGGAACAATGTCGTGCAAGCTCGATTTGAGAAACTGTGGGAACCAATGCAGTGGTACTCGGTCTACCAACCTGCCAAAGTTGACACTGCGGTCATCAGGTTAGCAAGAGATGTTTGGAACTTCAGGGGCAAGACTGTACTTGTGGTTTTCGACCCTCAAGGGAAAGTTGTGAGCCCCAATGCAGTACATGATGTGGATCTGGGGAAGCAGTGCCTTCCCTTTCACTAGCAAAAAGGAGGCTGACTTATGGTTGGATGAATCTTGGAAGCTTGAGTTGTTGGTCGATGCCATTGATCAGACAATTTTGGATTGGGTAAGTTTGGGTTTACAGTTCTATATCAAAAGATGCATTTCAATCAAATTTCCGACACCTTTCTTGCCAGTTACTCTCGTATAATCATTTGCTAATGGATAAGGCTGCAAATGAACCAAATTCTGTCCGAGTTTGGCCATGTCTTGGATTGGTTTGGCTCTTTTTTAATTATAAATGAGTTTGAGTCTGAGCTCGACCTCAGCCTCCTTTTCATAGCTTAAGGTCAGCTTGATAAAAACTAAATTAATAGGCTCAAAGTTTGGCTCGTATACATAGATGAGTAGCATCAAACCAAGCCAAGTCAATCTCATTTATCATACTAAAATTATAATCGAGCCAAATCATATCTCTTAAATGAGCCTATTAATAAGGCTTTAAACTAGTGTATTATTAGTCATTAAATAAATTTATTCGCTTGTCCATAAACGAGCTTGTTCACAAATATATTCTTGAACCATACATATAAGCCTAACCGAGATGCTCATGAGACTAAACCAATCAAGTTCGGCCAGGTTCAGACTTGCCTCATTTATAACATAAACGAGCTTGTATGAACGCTTCCCGAGCCATGCCTCTGAGTTATTTATGAGCATTTTGGCTCATTTGCAGCCTATTTATAACATATAGGTACTAATTGGGGTCCTTTTTTTCCCATTTTCTTATTTCAGATACGGGAAGAAAAATATATTTTCATCCATGGAGGGGACGACATTGACTGGATCAGGAAGTTCAGTAAACAAGCGCGCGAAGTTGCTCAATCTGCAAACATTAAACTAGAGATAGTTTATGTGGGGAAGAGTCATATAAAAAAGGATGCTCTCACCAAAGTGACGGATGCTGTCCGATCCGAGAGTCTCAGCTACTTCTGGCAAGATCCGACGACGGTATGGTTCTTTTGGCAGAGAATTCAGAGCATGTTTTTGTCAAAGATTCAACTAGAGCAGGCTGACAATATCAGCGACACAATCACTCAAGAGATCAAGAAATTGCTTAGCTACGACCGATCCCCCGGCGGCTGGGCAATGCTAACGAAAGGGTCTGCCATCGTGCTTCATGGGCACGGGTCAACTATCTATACAGCACTTTTGCAGTATGAACGAGAATGGAAGAAAGAGGCGGCAACTGCCGGTTTCGTTAATGCATTTCTGGCTCACCTTGGAATTTATGACATCCGTGAGGTTCCATGCAGCCAATTCCACTTTCCAGCATCGGTGGGGAGGGTTCCGCCGGGCATGCGGTGCCCTGTGTGCGGTCTCCCCATGGAGAAGAATACCACTTTCATCTGCTGCCATGAGGAAGCCCTGGGTGCTGCTGAGCTTGCTGCTGCACTTCCACCTGCTGTCTGATTACTCACTATATGATGCTTGCTGTTATGTTTCATAATAAGATTGTTGTGTGGTTTCTCTGTCTTTTTCTTTTTTTCATAGATCGTCTGTTGTAATAAATAACAGGGAGAGATGTTGCATACTCGCCCGATGTTGTTTGATGCAGCTGTGATATACCCAAAGAGGATTGAATTCCTTCTGTGTTAATGAAGTATGATTGAAATTATGTTGTCTAATTTTCGGATTTTGAAGGTTGAAAGTATATCTAGGCAATTACCCTTTCTCACATATTACAAAATCTGTCATCTCGTAAATATTGAAGGCAATTTTGCCCTGTCTCCTCCCAAATGGATTCGGAGGCCAACCCGTTTGGAAGAGAGATTGAGTCTACTCCTCTCTTTATTAATTATCTAATATTAATTAAACGGTTAATTATTTTTAAATTTTATTATAAAAATATATATATATATTTTATAAAAAGGGTAAATTTTTTTAAAAATAAAAGTAAAAATTTTTAACTATTTGTCAAAGTCGGATGGCTAATAGAGAGAGGAGGTGACCCTACCCCTATCCCAGAGGGGTATGCTCCCCCGTTCCCCTCCCAAACTGCCTAGTTTTATTGAATTTAGGGTTAGTTCATCTCCTTCCAAACTAGTTAGGTTTATCGAATTTAGGATTGGCATATCTCCTTATAAAGATATATTTAAAATATTTTCATCTCGTTTGTGGATAAGATTTAAAATATTTTAAAAAATTATTTAAATAGTTACTCACATAAAATAGGATTAGAAAAACTCCGTTGATCATTCATCTATCAATACGAACACAGAAATTAATGGATGAACATGACTCAGTCTATTTGATGGCTTGATGTTGCAGCAAGAGGACCTTGCCTTTGTCCCTCAGGCCAACCATGTGTAGGTGTTCATCGTCTTCTTTCTCCTTTCCTCTGTACAATAGCCTCTGGTGTCTTGGCTCTAACCCAGTTTCCAAAGATAGCAGCTTCTTTAATTCTCCTGAAAATTCAACCAACAATGGCCCATTTTTTAGTATCTATTTATAAATATCTCTTTAGTAGAATAATTTAGATCGAAGAAAGATACATCAATTAAATATTCCAATAGAATATCTCATAAAATAAAAAAGTATTGCCAAATTTTTTATGTTCGTTCTAAGTTTGAAGTACTATTTGTATAAATAAGATGAATCGTGTTTGGTTTACACTCTGAAAAAGGGATAAAAATATTTATGTTTTTTGGGAATTAATTGGGAGAGGGAGATGTTGTTGATTTAGGATGAGAGGCTTACGAAAAGTAGAGGTGGCTTCAATGGAAACATCATGGCAGTGTGAGACAGTTGAGACCTTGACGTTGATCATCCCTTCTCCGGCGCTCACTCCGGCGTCTCTCTTCTGAACAAGCATGCCGCCTGGCCTGAGTTCCCATTTGATCTCGCCACTGCCCACCCCTCCATTACCACCTTTCTCGCCGCCTTTCACGCTGCCGTTGCTGAGCTTAGAGTTGCTTCTGCAAAACCTCCCTGATCTCCACTTTATCATCTTCAATTCCATGATTAATTTTTTCCTTTTTTTCTCTCTCCCTTTAGTTGCGGCTCTTCTTCTTCCTCCTCCTCTTCCTCTTCTTCTTCCTCTCTCTCTCTCTATGATTCTCTCAAACCCTCAAGAGAGTAGGTGGGGCTTAAAGCATATTAGTTATCCAGTACTTTGAAGCATGCGTGAGGACAAAAGCTCTAAGAAGTCATACATGAACTAGACGTCCGATGCCCTTTATGGACCGACTTAATTTAATAGTTGAGAATTTACTATTATGGTTAAATATATAATATTGGAGTATCAACAACGTTACTATTGTTATTTTTATTGGAAAATGTCATTCTTATACGTTCACATCTTTTGTATACATTTATTTTTCGGTTTTATGTATTGCCATATGAGACACACTTGATCAACATATGGCAATTAGCTTGGGGCTCGAGTAACTGATTTAATAGCAATTGATACTTTAAAATTATAATTGATTAAAAAATCATTAAGAAATTTAGGCCAAATAATTTAAACAACAAAAACAAATAAGATCAGTAGTGCTATGATAATCAAACACTTATAATGGTCATTGATTGTATGAAAACTGAAAACAAGTCACTGAAAATTAAAACAAATAAGGTGTAAAATGGAGATCAGTAGTATTAAATGAATGCTCTTTAGTCATTTTTGAAAACTTTTTGATGGCATGTATCTGTATTAACGAATCGATATGATAATAAATAAATAGATAAGTATCATATCATTTGATCAGTGAAAAAAACTTTTAAAAAATAATTTTTGAGTTTAACACGAGCAGATAACGTTATATAGCAAAGTTAATTAGTATTAAGAGAAATGTTTCGGGATATCTTTAGAACACTTTTGAATAATATATTATCAATATATTTATCTATTTTTTATAAATTATTTAGTATAGATAAATTAATAAAATTTTATATTATTTAAAAATACCTAAATAATATTGCGTTGAGATCATTCTTAGCACATAATCTAAGGTGGGAGCTAAGGCACATGGGAGTTGAGGGGTCATCAACACCTTTTGCTGGATTGTCGGGCCAAACATAATAATCAATACTACTTTAATATTAATTACTTAATTAAGTTGGTTGGTCTTATGAAAGTGCGCTCACTTGTGAGGATTCTTTTATGGGGTATGCATGTCTTAAGGACGAGGTTCTTACAAGCAATTATGAAGACTCAAGTTGTACCAACAATTAAAAAAAATAATTAATTAATTTTCAAGATCATGCTTCACAGATAAAATATTAATATTATTATTAATTATGATTGCATCATTCCCAGCCATGTTAGATAATATTTGTTGATATTTGATATCTCATATGATTTTTTTCACATATCATATGCCAACGAAAAGAAATCGGTAGATGTATTAAAAAGTATCGAGCGTATTGATTGATATTTTGATATCGATGGTATATCACGGGTGATATGTTGCAGTGTCGAGAAATATTTATAATGGAATTTGATGTCTAGATATATCGGCTAAGAATTTTATATATTGAATTATATTTTAATTTAGGCTATTCTTTAGAGTTAGGATGTGTCATATTAGCTAGGGTTCATGGTTCTAATCTTCAAGATCATGCTTTACAAATAAAATGTTGGTATTATTATTAATTATGATTGCATTATTACAGACTATGTCAGTTGATATTTGTTGATATTAGATATTTCACATGATCTTTTTTACAGATCATATCCTAAGAAAAAATATCGATAGATTTATTAAAAAGTATTAAGTGTATTGACTGATATTTTGATATTGATGGTACATCACAGGTGGTATGTTGTAGTATTGAGAAATATTTATAATGGAATTAGATGTCCAAACATATCGGCGAAGAATTTTATATATTGAACTATATTTTAGTCTAAGCTATGCTTTAGAGATAGGATGTGTCATATTAGCTGGGGTTCATGGTTCTAATCTTCAAGATCATGTTTTACAGATAAAATGTCGGTATTATTATTAATTATGACTGCATCATTATCGGCCATGTTAGATGATATTTGTTGATATTGGATATCTTATATAATTTTTTTCAAAGATCATATCCTAAGGAAAAAAATATCGGTAGGTATATAAAAAATATCGAGTGTACTGATTAATATTTTAATATTGATGGTATATCACCGGTGATATCCCGCAGTATCGAGAAATATTTATAATATGTTCTAATTTTTAGATATATCAATTAAATAATTTATATATCAAACTGTATTTTAGTCTATGCTATGTTTTAGAGCTATGACGTATTGTATTAGCTAGGGTTCATAGTTCTATTACTCAAATTGAACATAATTTCATTATCTAAATTTTTAGTTCGACCAGTCTAGTTCAGTTTAGGTTAATATTTTCTTTTAAAAAATTACCAAAATAATTGATTAAATTAACGGTATAACTAAAAATTATTTTTGATTAACATGTCCCTTTGCAATTGTTATTAATAAAAAAATATAACTTATATTTGTTAAAGTTATACCTCCATAATTGATTAGGATTCTTTTAATATAAGTAGTATAATAGATTATGGATTGATGAGGCTCCATCTCTCAAAAAGATAGAGATACTTTTTTTTTATCTTAATCGTTTATTTTTAAATAGATGGTTAGGAGATAATCATTTTAAAATAGCAGATTTTGATCATTTTTATTTTTTTTAAAAAATAAATTATAATCATTTATTAAAAATAAATAATTAAGATGTGGAGAATAAATCTCTTTATCTCTACAAAAAAAAAAAAAAACTCTCCTAAATCTAATAAATTATTGTATGTGAGAATAATCTTTTCTATCTCTTTTGGCCATCAACGGCTAATTTATTCTTTTTCTATTCTAACTCTCCTTGAATTAAATTAGCTTTATTTTATAAGTATTGTTACAAAGCTAATAAAACACTTTTTTTTTTCCATATATGATTATAATTTAGTCAAATCAGGCAACTCTATAGACATTTTTTACTTAAATATTTTTATTTAAATTTTTATACTTACATAAAGATATCTAAAATATAAAATTTTATAAAAAAATATAATGTTTGGATACAATATTACCAAAAAATATATTAAATAAATAAGATTTATATGAAAAGTTATTCTTATAAAAAAAATATTACTTATTGAAATAATTTTTAAATTTAATTTTTATTTAAAATAAAATTTTCAATATTTATGAATAAGTAGTTATGGTCAAGCTGGACCAGACCATTCATTTTCACTCGTAATTGTATTTAGCCCATAAATAATCTTGTCTAGTTTTGGACCATTTTATCATTTATACTTATATATATTGATTATACTTTATAAAATTTTAAAATAAATAAATTAAACTAATCAATCAGTCTGATTTTAATCATATTTAAATTATATATTGTAACCCATCATTCTTATTTTATATCTCTATGAGAATAAAACAACCAATGTTGAAAACAGCCTGAGTCCTTGAGACCAATCTCAATTTATCACCATTTAAAATTCAAAGCCATTTTGGACTCGATGGTAAAGTTTATCCCTATTGGTTCCCTTGGGGCCTCAACGGAAAATAAATAATTAGATAGACAAAGCTTTTGAGTGAGTGGGATCGACCCTCCAAGCATCCCAGCTCGAGAAGTTTAATAGGCTCGGAGGACACCCTCCTCTTAGCAACTAACTCCGAGGTTAGTCAATTAGAGCAATTTGGTAGGATAACTATTTGAACTATTGGGACTCAAGTGGACAATTTGCATATAGAGCCAATGTTACGTACTCGTTGATACAATCTCTGAAGTTGGACGGCAATATTCAACACAGTACCCAAACTTAATGTGATGGGTCTTATCACCGACACTTTCGACACAACCGCTACTCAGCTGAGCCAGAGAAAAACTTTATATTAAATATATAGTTCACCATTTGCACACATGTTATACATCACATTATACATATTAATTATTTCATACATATTAGTTATCATCATTTTTGTTTTCAACACACGTGCCTGTTTGTAGCTTTCAATTATGCTGTTAAGTGATACTATGTTAGTAGTCAATATATACACTGACAGGAGGTAATTGAAAGGAAGAAAGATATTTTCCAATTTCTACTCTTTCTCTCTCTTTCTCTCTACTTCTCTCAAACCTTTCCCCTTCCTTTTTTTTCTCCCACTTTGTCTGTACGTCCCTTCTCTCGCTCTCTGCTCTTCACTGCCTTTAACTTTTAAAATGGGTTACAGTACTTTCAATAATTTTTAGTTGAAATATTACTATTTAGACTCATAGGAATATTGTCGATAAATGCTTTCCTATAAATGGGGTCTATCGCCACATGTTTTATGATTATTAGATAATAAATATGATTCTCAAATATGCGTAATATATTAGAATATTTAAATATAGTTTTATTAATTTTCTTACAATGATTCTCAATAAAAATAAATTGAGGATTCTGTAATAAATATTTAAATTTTTTTTACTTTATTAAAAAAGTACAAATATAAAGTTTTTCATCCAAAGAAATAGAATAAACTCATGTCAAATATCAAAATAGAGCTTGGATTAAGCACTTGTATAAATTATCACATGTAAAGCCAAATGTACAAAATTCATGATTTTTTTTTATAAATATTACTATAGATAAATATATTATTTTAAAATATTTAATTATTTTGTAAAAAGCAAACAAAACATTCAAACTTTTAGCAAAATCAACAAAAATTCAAATGTTCAGTAAAAATACATGCATGTAATAATATTTAAATAAGAGTATAAATGGTTACATATATGTACAATAATTATAAAAAAACTCAACTAAAAATCAAAAATTTTAAAATAAACCAAATACAAGGTTTATAAATATTATCTTTAATTTTTTATTTAATAAATATGAATCTAAAAATTTTTGAAACGACTTTCCTTCACTTTTTCTTTCTTATTATCCTTTACTCAACTTCTCTTTCTTTCTCTTCTTTTATTGTTACATGTACAATATGATCAACATAAGCATAAGCAACCTTTAATATCAAAATTGATGCCTAAGCACCAATCAAACATGTATTGGATAGTATATCATAACACAGATATGCACAAATGTCGTATCAGATATTACCCAAGAACTAACATTCTATTAAAACCGTGCACGAGCACTGATGGGTACTGATACCCATGACCTACTTATAAAATTCATTCCCCTGAAATTGAGCCCTGATACCACAAAGATCTAATAGATCCAAGAAGCTTAAGAGGACCATGCACCAGAGCCATCCCATGTAGTGCAATGGACTTGAAGTCCACTTAGGCCCGTGGATTTCATATGGGTCTCAGACGTTACCCCACCTAAAATCAATGTGTCAGAAATTTGGTGGATAATCCTATCAGGCCGCCAGAGGAATGATGGTCAGCCGAGCATGCAATCCTGTAGAAGTGATGACACACCAGGCCCGCATGTATGCAACGTTTCTGATGCAACAAAACATATTTACAGAGTTGTTGATAGGATCCCTGCGCACGTCAGTGCCACGTCGTCTTCTCTCAAAAAAAAGCTCAACTATTATAAATACATTAACTATATATCAAATAAAAGATTCCAATACTTATACTGGCTTAACCATTGTAAAGAGAAAAAAGGGAAGAAAGAGGGAGGTTTGAGTGCACTCTGTAATCTCTTTGTTAACAACTATAGTGAAGTAATTTCTCGAACCATAATCCCGTGATTTTTCCTTTTCATTTATAAGAAGATTTCCCGCGTAAAAAACTCTACGTGCATTAGTCATCGTATTCTCTTTCTTCACTTCATTTCACTCTTTGTGTTGCACGGGTCTTGCCCAAGTAAACGCAAATGATCTGTGACCTCAATTGGATCATCATCCGTACAAGTACGCAAGATCCGATGGCATAACAAGCACCAACACAAATGCATCTCTAATATATTCATTTTCATACAAATACAAATTAGTACACTATAGGTGCACATCAAGTGCAACCTTAATACCTCAATTATGCATTAGTTGAGACATTGATTCCTTTCATCAATGTCAAAATAGAGTTTTCATCACTTTTATCTTTAAATATGTAACATGTAGAAATAATAAAGTAATAATTATTAACATGTAGAAATTTAAATGTATAAATTGAAGACAAACATAAATCATTTATGCTAAAATTTTAAAAATTTAGTATAGTTTATATAATTTTATTATTTTTTTACAAATACAAAACATACAATATATATATATATATTAAGGACATGCAAAGATATTTATATAAAAACTTTAGTACTAAAACATGATTTCATGAATTTAAGATATGAGTTTTATATAATTTTATAAAAAATTAATACATATATAAGTATTTAAATAAGAAAATTTTATGAAAGATTAGCGGTAAAGAAAAAATAATTTAGATGTACTAACATTCTTTTAAGGTTACTAAAAGTTTATTTGATTTATTCTTAATTTCATCTTTTCGTTCTTTCTCTTTTCTTCTTTTCTTTTTCATTTCTCAATACTTTAGCAGAAATGAGCCGAGATCAGTTAAAGAACTTATTGATAGAAAATTGCATGCATGTACAATGGTCAACTACAACTCAAGTGCAGATGTTAAATCCTTACCTTACCACATACAAGTACTTCTTAGGCACCAATATTATGATTCAATCGTGTACAAACACTTATCAGACATGTATCAAGCGTTAGCATCCTATATATGCACGAACACAGCTCAAGTACATCTTAAGTATGAGTATTTTATTCCAAACACGCTCATGCATGAGCCAAGAACTTATAATACAAGATTCGATTTACTTTGATCTAATTCTTAATTTTTTAATCTAAATCTAAAATAAATCTACACAATTTATCAATTAAATTTAATTTAAAATTATTAAAATAAATTTTAAAATTCATACCTCATAGTTGGCATGTTGCTTATTATGTTTTCATATTGATATGTACTACCCTTAGGTTATCAAGCCATATGTGCAAGAGATGAGATGGGGAAAATATTATGTATTCATGAAGTGTCAATAGTATATAATCTTGTAGCCATTTTGATGACATATGACTAGAGATTAAGGGTGGAATTTCGCTCAATAGATAATTAAAATTTTTCGTACAAGTCATATTTCATCAAAACCACTATCAGTTATCTTATTAAACATAAATTTGAAAGTAGAATTTGAATTGATTTTGTGATTCTATAGAAAATCTTGATCCTTGGACCATAGAATATAAAATCAATGGCTGTAATATTTTATTATTTTAAAAATTAAAAAAATCTAGAATTATAATTTTTTTAATTGAAACATCTAAGCCGTTGGTTTTATATCCAATGATCGTAAAATTAAATATTTCAATATTTTAACATAAAAATAAGGCTGTTTAGTATTTTTAAAAAATTGAATATAGACAGTTGAAATTAAACTCGATTAAAATATATCTGATTGATTTAAAATTTTATAAAATTTTGTTAAAATATATCATAGTCATGCATGAATATAGTCAAAATTTTGCCCGATTGATCTTGTGTACCGGCATAGTCACTGGGAAAAGTTATCTATTCGATTCGGCCAAGCCCCGGTTTTTTAAAATACATAATTTTCATTTTAATTAGATACCAATTTTTAAAAAGTCACACCAAAATATTATATTTTTATAATAAATAATTTTTCATATAAATATTTTTTATTTAAATATATATTTAAGTAATATTTTAATTTAAATATTATATCATTTTAAATATTTAATATTTGCACTATTTTAATTATGTGAATGCAAATTTTAGAAGTAGTCCAACTTAAATAATGGCATGATATCTGGAAGCCCACATAGTGGCATGATATGTAACAGTAGGATGAGGTGGGCCGAAAGAAGCACATCACACTCTTCCTGCAAGCCCAGCCCAATAATGTCTCTTAAGTGGGCCTCATTGATCCTGTAAAGCCCATGTGATATATTTGAAGCAAGCAAGCTGAAATGGTGATTGTTCGGATGGTCTCCTCTTACCCATGGGGGGCTGCTACTATTATTTATTGACATTTTTTTAATAATTTCTTTTAAATATATTTTTGGCAAATTGAAAATATTAATTCCTTAGTTTATTCATAATTATTAATTTGATTTTAATTACTGTATGTATAGACTTATCTGTCGTATATTTTTACGGATGAAATTATTTACCCAAACGCTATAACACATGAAATTGGGGCAAATTTTCTATTTTTAAAAATAAAATAAAAATATTAGAATAATTACAATATGCCTAATTAGCCCTGATAAAAATCGAGTTTGGGTCAGATTTTGCACTGACTTGAATAAAAATTTATGACTGTTAAGTTAGGTTGGACCAAATTTAGTCTTATTATTTATTAATAATCATAAATATTTCCATTTATAATCTAAACCATGCAATTTGAGGTTATCCATAAATATTTTTATTTTAAATTTTTAAATAAAATAATATCTAAAAATATAAATATTTTAAAAATTATAATATTTAAATTAAAAATATTACTTAAATATATATTCAAATAAAGAATCTTTATATAAAACTTATTAATTATATAAAATTATAATATATTGAAATAATATTTTAAAACTTGATATTTGACTAAGTGAAAAATATATATTTATGAAAAAAACAACACTTTGGACTGGTTCATGCCTATAATATTGATTTATTTTGATCAAATTTGTCTATAAATTAATAAAATTTTAAATCAATTGAACTATTTTTATAGATTAATTTAATTTTAATCTGACCTATATAAAGTTTTTGCTCACATCTATTCATTAAATTGACTAACAATTCAAATAAAAATATTATAAAAATATTCTTAATTTATTTTTTCAAAATAAGTATTATCAAATGTTTAATTTTAGTTGTATTTTTAACTCTATTTTGGTATCAAATTTATTTTAAATATAAAAATTTTATTAAAAAATGGAGATTAATTTTTTTTGCTATTTTTTCTCAATTTAAATCCATGATTTAGGCATCCACTTTATTGATGGATCCAAACTCGGTTTCCCAAAAAGCCAAATTCTAGATGTGGATTGTCACAGTATTTATCCGATTCAATTTCAATAATTTGAATTCGAGCGAGACAGTAGCCACATATTTGGTTAAAGAAAATAAAAATTTTATTTTTATGTTATTAATTCAGAAATATTTATTTTTTTATTTGATTGTATTTTGATAAGGAATAAATATTTTTAAATGAATAGTTATTCTAAAAAATTTAAAAATAATTATTCCCACACAAATATTTAAAAAATATAATTATATTTATATAATAATTAAGTATTTTAAAAATATTTTAGATATATAATAATTTTAAGTATTTAAAAATATAATAATAAATATATACAATTATATTTAATAATTATATATTTAAAATATATATAATTATTAAATATATAATTATTTAAAAAATATATTATATAATATAGAATTATATTTTATATGATTATATGTATTTATACATATAATTATTTAAATACTTATTAAATATATATTATATACATATTTAATATATATAATAAATATATTTTATATAATTATTATATATTATAATAATTATTACAATAATTAATTATATTTTATATGTATTTTATATAAATTTGTATTTTATATTATAATATTTATTAAATATTATATATATTATATATATTTTTTTATATTATAATAATTTATATATTATAATATATATTTTATTAAATTTGTATATATAGAAATATGTATTTTATTTATATATAATTATATATTTATACATAACAATGAATAAATATATATTTTATATATTATAATAATTATTATGTATTTAATATATATATTATGTATTTTATCCTAAAAATAACATAAGTGTTGAAATTTGGAATTAGAGAGAGAGAGATTGATAATAAGATTTAACTATAAACTTCCCTTAAAATGAGGATAAAACCACGGCGCTGCTTCGAGAAAATATCTTCACTATCGCTCGTTTGTTGCATAAAATATATATTAGTAGGAGAAAACCGCTTCTTTTCCTTCTTTATCTCTTGTTTCTTAGAGAGAAAGATCTCGTGAGAAGATTATAGATGCTCCAAGAGATGTCGAGAGAAGGTCCTCTTACTTGTGTGCTTTAGGTGAGTATTTATGAGGAACATGGTTGTTAATAATTCCACGTGTCTCAATAATGCTTTTTTAAAATTTTATTTTTACCTACCCCGCCGACATGACCCATCGTGTCGCATCTCTTTGGCGTGTTCGGGAAGGTTAGCTTTTAAACGGCGATGCGTCAGCTGCTCGTACTCGATTGAATGTCGATCTTGGGGTGACAAGGCATGTTACGGCGTTTAGCGGTGGCGTGATGCATGCCCCCGATAGCTTTGTCGATTCTGAAGCCGAGCCGGCATTCTCGGGCATCCGGGAGAGTCCTCGTCCCTTCTCCTTATTATCCTTTGGATGAGTCCGCGTTCATGGACGCCCGTCATATTTCGTGTTTGCTCTTGGACGGGATGAGATCATTCTTGCGTGATCGTTCATGGTATGACTTGTTAAAGGCTTTTGGGTCCATCCCAATGTCTTCGGAAATTTACACCTTTCGCTTAGACAACCGGCATCGATGGCTTCTTCAAGTACTCGCCCACTTGCCCATTCTTTTTATCAGATCCGGTATTGGAACGAACACTAGCCCCCCATGCCAAAGGGTTCGAGGTCCTCGACCGTTTGGCATGTCCTCGTAACACCACTTCCTTCCGTGGCATTCCCATAAGAATCTTACACGTATAATGACCCCATCCGAGGAGTGATGACGCCAAGGCTTAACTTCAACTTAGTCCGAGATGTATTGTGTCCTCAATGGTTACGCCAACCAAAATTTGAAGTTGATGTCCTGGGAACTTCATTGAGTTCGAGGATTTGCGTAAGGCCGTTTAAATAAAAGAACATTAAATGCGTGATTGACAGGCTGCGTACACCTTGGGAAGGCAAAGGTCATTATTTCTTACTGTCGAATGTCCAGGCGACGCGTGGCTAGGGCAATGATGGCGCCCTTTCAAATTTTCTAACCTATAAATGGTTTTCTTTCCTTACGGAAGCATTTCTGCCCGTTTCCTTTTCGTTTTCTCTTCTTTGCGTTGTCTTCCCATTACAACTTCTTGTGCCTTTTCACCTTTACTTCCCAATATCGAAGGCACCTGGAGTGAGAGTGATTGCTTCTACGATGACCCTTGATAAGCTTTCGAAGATTCGAGCCCGATATCGTATTTGCTCCGCGGGTGTGCTTATTTAGGGAGCAGAGGATAGGGCGAATGAGCCCCCCCAAACGGCTCATTACCGTTTTTTTTTGTTCATCTTAAAGGAGGGTTGCGGTTCCCACCGCCACAGAGCTTACGATCTTATGAGGGCACTTGGTGTTCCTTTCTCGAGGCTTCAACCGAACGCGATAAGGTATTTAGTCTCCTTGTGTGTTTTTGAGATGCCATGCGAAGCTCTTTTTGAATGTCACCACCGTTTCTTATGTTTCGCTTCATATAACCTCGATCGGATTACAATGATTCCGCCCGGATTTTTAGTGTGTGGGGGCAATCCCGACTCCACTAAACAATGAGAAGGGTAAATTTATTTTTGTCGCAGTTCACTTAATGGGCCATCCTTTTGGGTGAACCCTAAGTGGACTATCCTGGTGTTAATGCCTTCGTTGGAGGATAGGAAATGATAGCTGGAGTCCACGGACCCAGGTGCTCGCTCTGACCTTGGGAGCTTTCATGAGATAAACGCAACATTTAATCCATTGATTTGAGATTCCATCTCACAAAATTGAGTGGGAATCCCATTTCGAGACCTCTTTGTTTTCCAAGAAATCCAAAAAAGAGGTCGAGGGGGAGTACGCGGCCACCGAGGATATTTGAGTCATTTTATTTTTATAAAGAGCTCTACGAAAAGCTATTACGCCCGTACTTGAATATGCTCCTCTTTTGACAATGATGACTACGCTATGGGCGTCGTAGTAAGAAGATGTGGATCGCCTTCTTTCCAAGAGGGCGAGGATAATACATTGCAAGTCCTCTTTGACGGAAGGTCCCGCCTCCTCATCTGGGTCCTCCTTCCTCGGGGACAATTCTCCCGTCTTTGGAGATCTCGAAGATGATATCGGCCCTTTGAAATGATCACATTTAATGTTGTTCTGGGATTTTCCCTCCGAGGACATGGCAGCAATGAGCTCTTAGCAATGGTGAGGGAAACGGGGCATGTGGCAAGTCAGGAGGCATGGGGGTGGAAAACAAAATTGATCTTATGTCCTCGGATCCTTCCGAGCCTCCGTCAATCATAAAGCTCATTCTCGTTATCTGAACTGAAGGTGCCCAAGTTTATTGCTGAAGGAGGATACGGCGGCGCCTTTTATTGCCGTCGAATCCTCGGGCGCCACTCCTCACGCCTAGGAACGTTCCTTTACCTCGGAATGAGGTTAAGGTTTCGTGGTGCCCGCCCAAAGAAAACAACCGTCCGACACTTGGGGAGGCCTCCATGTGCGGCGACTTGCTCATTTCCTGTGTACCTTCATCGTTTTTGAGCGCCTTGGCCTTCTTTTTTTCTTTCTAGTTCTCATGGTTTTTGCTCTTTGATGCAGCTCCAAGATGTGGGCTGGAAAGATAGCCTCCCAAGATGGAGGTCCCGAGGATCACAACAAGGTCCCAAAGGTCAAGAACGGGCTTCATGAGAGGCGAGAAGTAAGATAGCCTTGTTGGAAGAAAACTGTGAAGCTCCAAGCTTCATCAAGAAATGTGCTTGAAAGGATGTACCTTTTGGAGGAGAAGTCAAGGCGTCCATTTCGCATCCGATTTTGGGCCTTTATTGGAGAGCAACTCTTGGGACTCCCATTAACATGTGCCGCCGAGTAACTGTCTTATTCATTCGCGGTTCCCTCTTTGCTGTGTATCCCGGAATGACAATGCTTTTTTGCGTAAGATCTATATGGGATTCACGGAGGCCTTTTCCCAGATTTCTCGGCCAATTAGCCGTTGGGGCCCTGCCTAGCGGAGCCCCCAATTCTATCACGAAGATCACCTCACAGTTTGAGTTCTCATTTGCCCCCCTTGGTTCTTAGGATGTCATATGTATTATTATTATTATTTTTATTACATGATGTACACGTTTGCTTAATGAATAATATCAAGTCTTAGACGATTTCTCGTTGTGCTTGCTTCTCTATTTTTCGCAAGCCTTCGAGGCTTTGGCCCTTAAGAATGCTTGAGATGGAATTGAGTTCTTGAATTGACCTTTTGGCCGCTCGGGCAATAACCGAACATTGAACACGACCTCGGGGCCGCCGGATGGAACCGGTCTTTGATTACGACCTTTTGGGCGCTCGGACGAAACCGAGTTTTGATTTCGACCTCTTGGTCGCTGGGACGAAACCGAGTTTCATTAATTTCGACCTCTTGGGCTTGTGTTGACGGAACCGAGCTTTTTGATTTCACCTCTTGGGCCTTCGGATCTACCATTTCATTAATTTCGACCTCTTGCCGCTTCTCGGATTTAATCGAGTTTTGATTTCGACCTCTTGGGCCGCTCGGATAAACCGAGTTTCATTAATTTCGACCTCTTGGGGTCATTGGGAACCAAGTTTCATTAATTTTGACCTTTTGGGCCGCTCGGATTTTAACCGAAGTTTTTGATTACAACCTCTTGGGCTTTTATTACCAAGTTTTTATTACGATTTCTTGGGCCTCGGGCCGAACAAATTTTTGAATTTGCCGTTGATAATTTGGAGTCTTAGAGCAAATTTCGATAGATGCAACGAATGGACGTTTTATTGATTGGTACGTGTTACACCGCTTAGCCTCTAGGGCCTTTTTGAATTCCTCACGTTACATTAGTCCATAGGCTCCAGTTTGGTGGTTTTTTTTGCCGCTCCTCGGTCTTTCAACATTTATGTTCGATTCATTAGCCTTGCACGTTGAACGAGCTTTCTTCTTCCAAGCCTATCCTCGTAACTATTTAGACAAACGGGAGTACCGTGACCGGTTGTGTTGCTAGTCCTGGGGCCATGCCTGTGTCGTGACAAGAATCGGGCCAAGATGGCCTTCCGCCACTAGTCGATTGATCTCGCCCGAAGCTTCATGCACCCTCGAAGTCGTGGGCCATGACAACAATGGTAATGATATTCCCATTAGTCACCTCCTCCGGTTCTTCAAGGCCCCGGCCATCTTAGAACTTTTCGTCTGCGATCCGCCTCGTGATGTTGGTGATGGAGTCAGTGAAGGCCAATGAGCCTGAGTGTTTTTCTTTCCCAAGGACCACCCGCTCGGGCTTATCGTGCCTGGACGGTCTTTGGGTCTTCTGGTGGGCGCTCGCCCTTCTCCTTCCCTCCCCTGTCCTCGGGGACAAGGAGTCTTCAGGTTCTGCCGGCTGAGTTGCTTCGCCAGTCCTGGGTCCAAAGACAATCTTTCAGAGCCTCTTGAGCCCCCTCTTTGATGGGACTTGGCTCATAGATTTCTTCTTGTTGAGGTAATCCCTCAACTCACTAGGAACTCGGGCGGTCTGCCGCTCCCGAGGCACTGGTGGAAGCCAGCTTTCAGGGTGTCTTCCTCTGGACTGCTCGTACACCCTTTCGCGTAGGGTGTGGACGGTTCTTGAAAGGTTATCCACCTTTTGTTCTAGCCTTCGCATGCTGGGACCGCCACTCCTTGTGTTGCCTGACTGGAGATACCTATCGAAGTGCTCGTCCTCTCTGGCGGACGTGTTGTCTCGCCTGCTTGTCATCTTTTGGATGTTGGCGGTTGTGCAAGATTTGTTGAAGTGTGGTCTGGTGTTGTTCTGGGAGGGTGAGAAGCTGACTTTTAGTCCTCTTCCCACAGACGGCGTCAATGTTGCGTACCGGTTTTTGGGGTCCGGAGCAACATAAGTGTTTGAAATTTGGAGTTAGAGAGAGAGAGAGATTGAGATCAGATTTTACGTGGAAAACCTCCCCTTAAAATGAGGAGGAAAAACCACGAGGCTTGAAGCCTGAGAAAGATCTTCACTATCGTTCGTTTGTTGCGTACAAAATACAGAGTAGGGAGAAAACCGCTTCTTTTCCTTCTTTTATCTCTTGTTTCTGGCTAGAGAGAAAGATCTCAGGAGATCATAGATGCTCCAAGAGATGTCGAGAGAAGGTCCTTTTGCTTGTGTGCTTTAGGTGGGTATTTATAGAGGAACATGGTTGTTGATGTGTCCACGTGCCTGCTGGTGCCTGCAGGGAGGCTGTCCACCTACCCCGGCCGATACGACTCCAGTGTGCAGACGTGTCAAGCGTGTTGTGTGGTTAGCTTCCAACGGGCGGCTTAACTCGGCATACCTTGTCGGGAATGTCGATCTTAAAGTGACGATGGCATGTTCTGAGGTTTGGCGGTGGCGTGATGCATGGGTTGCGTGTCCTTTGTTGACTGTGAAGCTGAGCTGGCATTCTCGGGCATCTGGGAGAGTCCTCGTCCCTTTCTGGTCTTATTATCCTTTGGATGAGTCCGCGTACTATACGCCATATTGTGCTTGCTCTTGGACGGGATGAGAGGCTTACCGATGGTTGCCGCATTCTTGACTTGTTAAAGCTTTGGCCTATCAGGAATATCTTCTAGCTTTTACACCTTCGCTGTATAAACCTAACCTCAGCTTCCTCTTCAAATACTGGCCCACTTGCCCATTCTTTTAGGGACCTCGGGTATTGGAACCCAACAATAATTATTACGTATTTAATATATATATTATGTATTTTATATTATATTTTATATAATAAATATATATATAATTATTAAATATATAATTATTTATAAAATATATTATATAAGATATAACTATATTTTATATGATTATAAATTTTATACATATAATTATTTAAATATTTATTAAATATGTATTTTTATATGATAAAATTATATATTTTATTAAAAGATAATTAAACATTATATATATATATATAATATTTTTTTCTTAAATAAAAATAAAAAAATTATCATAATAAATTATCACATTATTCATCATATTATTCTACAAACTAAATATTAAAATAATAATTTTTAATTTAATTTATTTTAATAATTAAATATAAAAATAATAATTTTAAATTTTATTTTTATACTATTTTATTCTCCAAAAATAACTATAATAACTGTTCTACTGTCACGTTAACAATCCACGGTTATTTTAAACGATGATGAGTCAGCTGCTCGTTGCGATTGAATGGAGATGAGAAGGTCAGCTCGTTGCGGCGTTCAGGTGAAGCTCTCTGCCCCCGATAGCACGGATTCTCTTCGCGGCAACCGAAGCAAGGTGAAATCCTCTCTCCTCTGCTTCATTAGAGCTCTAAATTCATGGAAGCCCGTCATATTTCGTGTTTCCTTTCTGTGATTTTATGTCATCATCAATCTTGCGTGCTGTTCTGGTATGCTGTGTTTTTAGTCACGCCCAAGCCCTAGAAATGTGACAGTCTCCCGCTGAAGCGCTTGGCGTTCGATGCCTTTTCCATTCGCGCACTTGACCTTCCATCAATCGAATCGGGAATCAATCAAATGCCTATGCCAAAAGGCATAACACATACTTACGGCCATATGTTTTTGGTGATTTTCGTGTGAATCTTACACCTTATAGAAGGACCATTATAAGGACACACAACATTCGCACGACACTCGCTCGAGCGGAATTGTCAAGCAATGGTCGCGTGGTATTTGTGTGCATTCACATGAGCGACAGAGTTACTTTGGGATTCACGTAAGGCGTGTTTAAATAAAAACTATTTTCAGCAAATCGAAAGCAACTATGCCTAAGAAACACATGGCAGGCGCCTGTGTGCATTTGGTGTAGAATGTGCATACACCTAAGAGATGTTTGTGCATTAATTCCAATGAGACCTGTGCCCGAAGGACACGCGTGTGTGGTTTGTTCAAATTTGTCGCGTCGGATATATGCACTATAGATAATCGTGCATCGACATTGATATAAAATATTTTGATACAATTTCTAGGTTAGCTTTAAAGGGTGAAAAGGGAGATGATGAAGATTTTTAGTACCTGACTGAAATCTAATTTGAGTTTTATTTTTTGTCAAATTTATATATGTTGCTATAGTTTTAATTTTAGGATGAACTATTGAATGATTGCTCTTATTCTCATTATATATATTTTTTTGTTGATCATAAGGTGTGTTGAGAGTGATATTCGGCTATTATTTACTCGACTTATAGTAGAAGACTTTCTAAGAGGGTTATATTTATAACCAGCCATTTTTACAGTAAAGTTGTTTGAAGATTATTTCATAATTTTTTTTTTGAATTAAAAAAATTTTCTATATTAAATATTATTATACAATTCTGTGTGCTTAGTTGCACATATTTTTTATACTCTAGAATTTGATGATTGATGATTAATGAAAGACTCAAATTTATTTTTGTTGCACCGACTTATGTGCACATTTTCAGTGAACCCTATCACTATCCTTATGGTTAATGTTCGTTGCAGTTATATGCAAATGATAGCTGCAGTAGAATCGATGCCCAGGTCCTTTCTCTAGTTTTGAATAGAAATAACTTGTAAAATTAATCCATTGATTTGCTATTATCTCACAAAATTGAGAAATGATTTTATTTCTGTCTCTTTGTTTTCTCAAAATCTAATTTGATGACATGCTATAATAATGAAAATTCATTTATTTTTATAAAGAGAAAAAAAGCTATTACAAAATTACTAGAATATCCCCACTTTTTATCAAAGGATATTTTCTATGGGCATGCCTATTAAGAAGATGTGGCTTTTTCTAATAATCAATAAATAATTAATACATTCAAATTATCTTTGGGTAAAATGGATTCATACATATCACCTTAAAAGGAAAAATCTATGAGATGTGCGTAAACAAGAAGATGATATTGAGAATTTGAAAATCACATTTAATCTAGCAAAATAAATTAGGGCAAACAATGGGGCAATGAAAATTTTAGCAATGGTGGAATTGGGGCATGTGGCAAGTCAAGATTAATGGCTTGGAAAACAAAATTGATAGCGGCCTGCAATACCATCCTCAATCAATCATAAAACATCCAAAGTTATCTGAAATTATACAATTATATTTGAATATATACAGATCTAAAATGGTCATTAAGTCAAACCAAGCAATTTCGATAGCAAAATTTAGGAACTAAAAAAATTCTCGGAATGATTCTAAACTTCAAAGCCAAAAAACTTCCAAAGAAAACACAAAAAAATGCCCCCTTCCACCAGAATTCTCCCATCTTTTTATACTAGCTCTCACAAATCCTCACTAACGCAAAAAATTTGGATAAAATCTTCATAATTGCTTTTGATGCTCCATTGCCTGTAGTGCTTCTGAATTATGCCAATAGTTTGCTTCAGCTCACGATAAGTGCCAATTACAAGCTTAGATTTTGCCCATTGGTCGTTTGAGTGCCTATAGCGTGCCTGGATTCTATCATTATGTGCTCAAGCTTCGATTGTGTGCTCGAAGATTCTATGGAAACTACAAAAAACGTCCCTTCCATCCGATTTTGTCCATCGTTTTATACCAACTCTTACAACTCCCTGTTAACACAAAAAAGAATAAAATCTTCATAACTACCTTTAACACTCTTTTACTTATAGTATATCTGAACTCTACTAATATTCTTTTTCAGTTTATGACAAGTGCCAATTATAAGCTCAGATTTTGCCAATTAGCCATTCGAGTGCCTATAGCTTGCTTGGATTCTATCATTATGCACTCGAGCTTCTATTGCGCGCCATTTGCCCCCCTTGGTTTTGGGTCCTCATCAAATTATTGTGAGCTTAAAATATTAGCATGGTGGTGACCTCAGGGTGAAGCTTTGCACATGCAGCCAACATTAAAAAAAATAGCTAGTTCTTGGGCTGTAGAAGAATTCTTCACATTGCAACTCTTGGATGCTTGGGCATAAGTCAAGCATCCAAGTTGTTCTATGAGAGGAAAGTCAGGCAACCGATAGAACATAAGTGTAAACCTCGTACGTGGGAGTCACTTTTTTGTGTTGTAAATTTTTAATTTTGTAACTATTATATAGTCTTAAATTGGATTAGCACTTGAATAGATGGCACGTGTGGCGTGTTAATTGCGAACGCATGGGGCTTGTGTTGCAATGAGAGTTGGCTTTGGTAGATTTATCATCTAATCGGACTTCCATCTACCATTTCAATCAACTAACTTCCAATTACCATTTATTCAGACTTGTTTCTTGTGTCTTTTTTTTATCTATAAATAGATATGTATCATTAATTTTTATTGGGAACAAATATCAATAAAATAAGTTTTTTAAGTAATTAATTATTTGTAAGAATAATTTATTGGTGTCAAGCAATTTTGCTTTTATTATAGTTTTAAGTTTAATTTCGTTAGTACAAAATACAGTTAAACAAATATTTCGTTGTAACCCCTAAATAATTTGCACGAAACTATTTTATTTATAACAGGATTGATATTGTCTTAAGGAAAGTGATATTATAATGTCTCTTAAAATTCTTCTTTAAAATGTTTTTTCAAAACTGATATATTTTTTTTCTTTTTAAAATTTATTATTTTGTCAACATTTTGAAAGATTCATTTGGGTACACGTTGTACTTTCTTTCTTCTTGTAAGCAACTCACGGTAACTATTTAGACAAACATCTACCGTTGAGTAGTGTGTTGATTATGTCAAGTTGTTAGAGAATGTTGTTTACATCATTGGGTCAAGGGATGGTTGTCTTTGTCAATTAGATATATTACACCATAATTAGTCATTTGGTACATGGCATGATTATCTTATTACAGTTGTAAATATTATATACTTAGAAATACCATTATAACTTCTTTAATTAGATGAATTTGATCGATATAGTTGTTTATCTTTAACCCTGTAATTAGCATTTAATTTTTATATATGCAAAGTAACTTTTACGGTACATTTGATTATTGGAATGAAATAAGGTGGGAATAAAATAGTTATTCTCACGGAATATAATAGGATGAGAATGGAGTTGAAATTATTATTCCTATATTTGGTTGTTGAAATAGAATAAGGTGAAAATTATAATTTTATTATTTGGTTTGGAGAATAGTATGATGAACAATGTGAAAATAGTGATAATAATAATAATAATAATAATAATAATAATAATAAAACGGTATAATAATAATAATAATAATAATAATAACAATGATAATTTTGAAATATTACAAAAGTAGCGTGGAAATAGTAATTTCGAGGTCACTAGGAATAAATAATACCATATTTTCCGTATAAATTACTTTTCCTTTGAATCCGGGAATAAATATTCTCTCAGAATATTTATTCCCAACTAATTTATAAACCAAACAAGGAAATTGTTATTCCCAAAGAAATTAGTTAGGAATAGAAATTCTATTCCGATGAACCAAATGCCGCGTTATAGCGGTGGGTATTTAATCCAATGGACAATCTATTCATAAATATTTTTTGTAATATCTAAAGTTCAAAATAGTGGATTTTCTCCAGTAATTCGTGAAGGTAAAATAGTGAGAGCTTTTCTAATTGTGCTTACACTCTTGACTTAGACCTTTGTATTTTAACAACTGATTGTAATTGTTTTTCCTGTCATATTAATCGTTAACAGGCTTGTCTATCACAAGTTTCGAAAGAATTAAAGTTTTGGCCGAATCCAAACGGGTCGAGGGTGCCCAGGTGTACAGGTATCGAGTTCTCAAAGAAGTCGATTCATCCGAGATGGGCTGATCAAAGCCCTAGAAAAGTCGAGATATCTAGGAAGAATGTCAAGACTGTTGTCTCTTATTGGGGGTTTGGACCATTAATGGGTTTTTATATAGAGTCGTGAATTATTCTCTGTTACTATTTGTTGGTGTTGGGTCCCATGTCCTAGCCCATGAGACAGGCCCAGGCCCACGAAGCAAGTCGCGGCCCGTAAGGAGACCAGAAGCCCACGTGAAGTAATCAGCCCCGCCCAAGAATTCTGAGGCGCGAATCCACAATGGTAAAGCAACGAAACTGCAGTAGCATTAAATGCGTCGCGGAACAGGCGGAAAAGGCGGAAAGGCTAGCTAATAGGCGTGGGCTGGCGCGCGCCGCGGCCCGCATTCTGCCGTCTGCTCGCAGTGGCAATCCCGTTCGTGGAAAAGCGGCGTGGTTAACAACGCTCAGGCGAGCGTCCCAAGCTGCAGCAATGAAGCAGCCGTGTGACGGGCGGTCCATGACAGCCGACCGGCGGCGCGATGGCCCAAGCACCCAGGCGTTTTGGCGCCAAGAGTCCAAACAGAGAGGCGTATAAGAACCCTCACATCCCACGAGAGAAAGGGACCTTTGGACTTTTCGATCAACCTCGATCTTTTACGAACATTGCTTGAGCATCCTTGATCATCCGCTCCCCTCTTCTCTAAAACACAAGAGTGACGAGTCAAGACGGAGACATTGACCCATCTTGCTAACTCGCTCTCCATCCCAAAGATCCTCCGAGATCACGGAAAGTCGGCCACCTCTGCGGTGCGTCGGAAGAAGCCGGGCCTTCCACCACCTGCTTTCATTTTTCTCCACATCACCGCACAAGCACCTCTTTCGCTTACACAAGATTTCTCTGCGCACCCCTTTAGCGTGCGCCATTTCCGTTATTACGGAATTTGTCAACTTTGAGCGTCGGAGCGGCGCCGGTGGGAGAAATCTGCTGACCCTTGACCTCTTATTTGTTATTTGTGTTGTGCGGTCAGGGTTAATAGGGACGGAGACGGACCCTTTCTTCCGGCAACCGCACGCTTAGGAATCCGAAGGCTCCCTAATCCGTACGACAACCGTGGGCCCGGGACGCAACAGTTGGGAAAACAAAGTCCCTCATCATCGTCAAAAAGCATTATATCTCAATTGAACCGTGAGAAATCGTAAATACCCATATTAAAACATATAAATTTGTATGATTAATTTTATATGTAAATTTGTTTTTCAAATAAGGAAAAAAAAGTCAAACAATATTTCTACTAAGATGAGATTTGACTTTAAATATATATATTTTTTGTTTTTTTTATATTGAATAAAATATTTATTCGTAAAAAATTATGTAGAATTTTTTTTATATTTCTATTAAAATGTGACATATAATAAAATTATAAACATAAAGAAATAATGAATTACAAATTAATGATAAGTAAGAGGCTAAGTGTGTAATTTATAAAATTTAAGAAATTGTTGTGTACAAAGAATACATTAAATTAACATAGATCAAATAATTTTATCAATTTTTTAAAATATTAAATATATATGCATAGTTATATAAGAATTTAAGACATGTAAAAGTATATATATAAAACTTAAAGTTATATAAGGACATTTATTCAGAATTAAAAGGCATGTAAGGACATATTATAAAAATTCATTATTTAAACATGATTTGTATAGATTTAAGACATACATTCTATAAAAATTTATGAAATAATGGTAAAATTTCATATATACAAAATCTAAAACATTTTAAATATGAAATTAAAAAACGTATAAATATTTAGAATAAAAAATAATCAAATAGATCAAAAATAAACATTAATAAAGCAAGAAAAGCTTAGATGTACAAATTATATTGCACACAAGAATCCTTTAAATACATATCAAATACCAATATTTTATTTTAAAATATATATGTGCGCCGATAAAATACACATTAGTCGTGGATATTTTATATGAAATACATTTATACGTGGATTAGGCGTTGGTTAGACACCACTTGGCCTAATATATTCTAATTTAAAACTTAATTTTGACATTAAATCTTAAGTAATCTTAAAATTTTATCAATTTAATTAAATTAATTATCATAAAAATAACAGTCTAGGACTTATATATAGTATTCATATTCTCTTTATCTCTCTCATCTTTCGAATGTCAATTTAGATAATGAAAATGCCTATAAATATACCTGTAAGTCAGGTATTGGTCTTATATTTTTAAATATTTAATTTTTTATTTAAATATATTCATTTAATTTTTTTTAAAATTTTTAGTATCATAAAATATAAATTAGGGACCATGTGTTATAAATATATTAGATATAAGTTTTATTAAAATATTTTTAAATATTGTACTTTTTTATTCTTATAATAATTAAGCTCATTTAAAAAGTGATATGAATAAAAATAAAGATAATATTTTAATTTATTATTTTAATTTCAAATTTTAATACTAGATCCGAAAAAAAAAATAGAAAATCTAAATTTGTGCCATGTGGCACGTAGCATGGGGATAACCATACCTTAGCGTAGCCCCGGCTTCCTCGTTTACTTATCTACCGATCAGTTCACTCACGGTGGGCGGTTCATTGCTCTGTGCCTACGAATCAACTTTCCTCTTCTCTTTTCGCAGCTTGCTGGGACCCTTCTAACGCTTCATCTCCTCTGGTTTTGATTTTAGGGTTGCATTATTGTCTCCAGAGAGAGAGAAATGGGATCCTGTGAAGGAAGCAGTCCATCATTATTGCCCGATGGCGATGGGAAGTTGGGGCTTCTGTCTAATGGATTCCACAATGATTGTGTTCCCACTGATGAATCTCTAGCCCGAGAACTTAGAAAGGTTCAATTAGTGGAAGAAAGCGGCTGTGCCCAAAACGTTGGGGAAAAAGAAGAAGATGGCGAGAGCAATAATTCCTATTCCCATCGCCCTAATGTTGTGGATTGCATACATTATCTGAAGGGAAATTGCAAGTTTGGTCCATCTTGCAAGTTTAATCACCCTTTCAAAGGAGTATATGAGGTATTGAATATTCTAACTCATATATTTCCACAACAGAAAAAAAAAGAAGAAAAATTAACCCAGTTTTTGTGTTCTTATATAGGCTGTTAATGGAGAGAGCGAGAAGGAAATCCATGGAACGCATGAAGATGTTGGGAAGATCAAATGCAAGGTTGATTTATTGTTGAAATCGTTCCTTGCCTTATTTTCAATAATATTGGTTTCTATGCATTTATCCATCAGAATGATATTAATTTTTCTATTATTGTTCGAGTAAGATATTCTTAGCCGCGCAATTGTTAGTTTACTACTTTATGAAAGAATGGCATGTTTTGTAGTTGGTGTATGGTAAGCCTTTGCTCTAGGTTCTCACGGCTGCATCGTAGAGGAGATGTTTCCTTGAATTGAACTTGTGAACTTCTGACAACGAAACGAGTTACCATTACACCAAGGCTTACCCTAATGCATTATAAATAACTAAACTTATGAACCAATTGAACCCAATTCCAAATTATAAAAACTGCAGTTTGGATTGGTTTAGACTTTGATTTTTTATGGTTTTACTCCTTTTAGTTAACTTCAAATTCTAATTCAGAACTATACTCACACCAACTATTCCCCATTTTTAGTTTTTGTATTACTATTTTCTGCAAATGATACTAAGTTTATGATTGTGGTCCATCATTTAACCATCTCAGCAGTAAATGCTTGAGACATTTGGCCAGAAATAATAGGATTTGAAACTTCAAGTAGGCTGCATGTATTAGGGTGTAATTAAAGGAGGAGGATCTGTTTTCTTAGTGCATTTGGTATACTGTAATAGTATATATTGGTATACTATAATAGTATATATATAATTAATTTATTCATGAATAATATATATATATATTAGTAACTTTACTAGCATTAGAGGGATAATTGCCTGACTTGGTTTCTAAGGTTGTTTATCTGTTTAATTAACATGTGTTGTCTGGCTTTAGACTTTGGGTTGGTTTTCTCTTGGAAATTGCCGAGAATTGTTTAGAAAAAAAATTTCTTCTTCTCATATTCAAGTTAAGTGTTTACATAATCTGATAAATAAGATTTCCAAGTAAGTGTTTGAAAGCCTCTTCTATCTGAAGAAATGATTAGAAGACTAAAATCTAAAATCCAAAATTTTCAGCAAACCAGTTATATCTTAAAATTCTCAGTTCAATTATCCATGTCAAACCAGTAATTTGGTTTGGTTTATTCATGTTGTAGTGTTGAATAATATAGGCCTAGAAAGGCTAATATTCTGGCTCAAGAAGAAACAAATAATGTAAAGAATGGAATGAATTCACAACAGCCTATGTGCATGTATCATATCCTTGGATCCATATTTGATGTGAGCAAAATTTGCTGCTGGAATATTGATGCAAATAGGTGGGCTGCTGGAATATTGATGCAAATAGGTGGCTATCAGGCTATCCCTCTAATAAATGCTGAAAGAAATCAGAATAGATGGTTAAAGTACGTGATATCTCTGGCACTTGGTTTGTTCTTGGTATATCATCTTATGTCAATGTTATTTATTTGTACATAATCATATTTTTAATCAGGGAAATTGTAGATAATTCTATATCCAAAATTGGGCAGATTTTAGGTGATAATCAGGAGATAATTTTGGGAATATTATATTGTATAGGATAAATTTTAGGTGATAGTTAGGAGATAGTTTTGGGAATGTTGTATTGTGTAATATCTATTTAAAGAAATGGACTCTCAAATGAAGAGCCATTCAATTCAGTAAATTGATATGCCATCGGAGACACATACCTTTGAACCACTGTCATTCTCAGTTCTGTATTTTCTGTTTTTCAGATTTCTTGGTTTTTTTGGTGATGTATCCGAGACATCTGGGATCCTTCAATTTTGGACTTTGAATGACATTCATCTGCATCTTTGGTTCCATTTTGTCTTGAATTAAGCGCTATTGGAGCCTATTACTCCAATCTTTGGTTTTCCTAGAGTAGTAATCCCAGTGTCTTACCTCCATAGAAGTTGCTGTTATTTACGGTGGGCGATTGTTGTTCCCACCATCTTTGGTGAGTCCTAGTTCTTTGAGGCGACTTGCCATTGTGGATTTCCTTATCGTTGTCTCTATTATGCTGCTGGAAGGAGGTATCTCCGCTGTTATTCACTTTTCTCTTGGTTTCTCACAGAGAGCTCTCTCAGAGTCAGGCATGTCTCCTTTTTCTTCTTCTCAGTGCCAAGCAAGGCTATGTTTGGCGGTCTTTTTTTTTCCTTCTCCTGCATAGCTTGTGTGCTTCACACGATAAGGCTTTGTTTGAAAATAATTTCTTTCTCAATGACTATAAGCAATGATGATTCTTTTACTGTCTGCTTTACTGGTAAGAAACTTTACATGAGAATTTCAGTTTAAATTATTTGTCATTGGGAAGGATTTATGGAGACATATTGCCACAACCCTGGTTCCAATGATGTAAATCACAATACATAAACTAGAATTGGGTCGGGACACTGCACAAGTCATTAGAAAATGTTTAAACACATCCAACAAATTATAAATCCGTCCCAGGATTCAGCCAAAACTTCCCGATTTGACCCTAAATTCTTGTACGTGTTCTAAATATCAACATTAAGGAAATTCATTCAAAATTTTAATATCCAACATCATCAAAAAATCTATAAATTATGGCCCACCAACTGATTACAAATTGAACAGTGTCTAACACAAGCTACCATTGAAACATTCCAAATTGTTTATGTTTTCGTTATATAAATCCAGAATGCAATTGAAACATCATCAAATAAACCCGCTGGAAAACTATTGTCTGAACCTGCAAGTGATCTATGCCTTTTAATCTGAAATGTGATGAACGTGGCAATAGTGAGGATAAAGTTTAGCAAAGCATGTGTGTGTGTTGGCATGCGCACGTTCGTGCCAAAATATGAGGGAGGTAAACTATCAAATGCTCAAATGTAGATGTGGCAAAATATGAGGAAGGTAAAATATTAAATGATCAAATGTAGAAATGTAGAATAATTAAGAATCAAGGGCCAATAATGAACTTCACTGACTAAAATATTAAATGATCAAATGTAGAATAATTAAAAATCAATGGCCAGTAATGAACCTCATTGACTACAATCGATTATTGAAGATCGAACTACAAATTCTTTACTCCATGGTTTAGGTGATGCGCTATTATTCAAAATCCATTGGTGGATTGACTACATATTATACTTTATAGCTGGGACAAATGCCACTTTTCAAACTCATGGCTATATGATATTCTCTTACCAATTAATATGTTAGGATATATCCAAATATATTCTATTAATTTTTATAATGTTTCTTGTTTGAACGAAAGACTCTACACAAAAAAGCAAATTTCCAAGATATGGAAACCAAATAACTTGTCCTAAACATATTTGTAGAGTTTTTCAGCAAAATCTTTCATAAGAAGAACATATAAGACCAAATATTCAAAGATTTTAGAAATTCTTCTCAATATGCTTTAATTAAGGTACAAGCCTTCAAAATCTTATAATCTTTGAACATCTTTAACATGCATGCAAGCCAAATTCAAGAGAAGCATAAAAATAGTGCATGCATATGACTTTGGAACATAAATCTAGGATTTCAGAAATTTCGACAAAAAGTGAAAGAAATGGCTTAGAATGCACTTGCTTTAATCACCAAGATTTGAACAATTTCCATCAACTTTGCCCGCCTTTTTGTCGCTCCTCTTTTCTCTTCTCTCTCTCTCTCTTTCTCTTTCTCTCCTCTCAAATTTTCAGGTGGAAAATGAGCTGAAATCACCAAGTGGCCTATATAAATCCTGACAGCTCACTTAAGCGGCCCACCTGCCACCTGCCTCTGCGATTGAAAGAGGGCCTGTCACCTGCTGTTTGAATTTGCCAATTCACAAGGGCCATCGGCTTAAGTGCCCAACCTGCGACTTATATGCAATTTGAATCTGCCAATGCACAAGGTCCGTTGGCTTAAGTGCCTGACCCGCGGCCCGTGGTTTGCACTAATAAATGATTTCCTCAAAACATTATAGAATTTAACCCTTAATTTCTTATAATTAACTAAAATTCATACTTAGGTGTTACACATATAGATGGAAGTCATCCAACTCTCACAGATCTTATGAAATTAGCCAATGGAAGGTCAAAGATGCTTGGTGATGACCTGTATATTAGGATCTGTGATCCTCTTATTGTTTATAATCTGAAATTTTATAAAACTGCCAAAGCCCTGTGATATTTCTTAAAAAGGGTTTATAATGATGCCAATGCATCTAGATGTTTCATTTGGAATATGAGATGCTAGTTACTCTTAGAATAATCTCTTTGTATATGACTATTTCTCTAGCTTTTAGAATTTATAGGTAAAATTTTCAGACATTGTCTGTGCTAAACTACGGTGAAATTCTCTCTTGGCTGTTCAAGTTGTTCATGAGCAAAGCAAAAGAGATCATTTTTATGAATTTGTGATCTGACCTCGATGTTATTTGTTCCCATTTGATGAATTGTGTTCCTCTTCCATCCTGTGATATCTGATTTGGTGAATCACTCTCTGAAGAACATTATTCTTACCTAGTCCAAGTTCGAGCATGAGGGTCTACTTCCATTCCAGTTGCTTATTTGACTCAGGGAAGGGGAAGAGTAGGGATATTGCCAGAGGCAGTGCTATAGATGCAAAAACTATGGACATATTACTATTAATTGTGGAAGTCATCCTTAAAACCACCAAGCCAATGCTTTTTAGGCTGTGCTTTATGCTTCTTCAACTGGTCAACCTTCAGCGGGGACTAGAAATCAGTCTACACCTCCAATAGTGTCGGAAAACACGCCAAAAATTGTTGCGATGCCTGTTCTTTTTCAAAAAATTCTTCAACAAATGATCATTTCGACGCTTTCAGCCTTAGAGTTGCAAGCTAAATGGTACTACATCATCCTAACGTTGGTTAAGTGATTCTGGTGTGTTTGATCAAGTGACAAATTCATCTAATGTTCTTGAAAATGTTCAGTCATATAATGTTTCATCACATGATTAGATTGTTAATGGAAGCAATTTACCTATTATTGTTATTGACGATGTTGATTCCTCTTTCAAGAATGTCTTGCTTCACCTAGACTTTCTACTGGTCTTATTTAGGTTGGTCAGTTGGTTATTAACAACTGTGATGTCCATTTATTCATAATGGTTGCTGTGTGGGATCAGGGATCAGGGACGATTATAATGAAAGGGCCTAGAGTTGGAAGTTTGTTTCTGCTGAATTTTTTATTCCCTTGTCTAGCGTCTTTGGCTTGTAACATGGTAAAAAATAAGTGTGAAGAATGGCATGAACGTTTAGGTTATCCAAATTCTCTTATTTTATCTCATTTTTTGAACTCTTGTTTGTTGGTCTATAAATATCAATCTTCCTCTCATAATGTTTTCTTTGTGCACTTGCATCCCCTTGAATGTCACAAACTTATTGCTCAGTCTGTTAAATGTGCCTTTATGGGTCATAGTGTTTCTTGAAAAAGTTCTGGTTGTTGTGATCCATGCTTCTAATAGAATTCTTGTTTCTCAAAATATTGTTTTCTTTGGGAATCAATATTTCTTTCTTACTCATGTTGTGCCCCTTCATCTGGTTTGTAATCTACTTAAATCTAATGAACTAACTCCTGCTCTTGTCCGGTTAAAGCTAGGCCTCGTGTGCATACAATGCCATCCTATTCCACCTCTTCCCCAAATTGGTTGGACACCTGAGCCTATTTAATCTGCTCTTCGACGATCCACCAGAGTATTTCGTCCTTCTTATTGGCATGGTTTAATGCCACTTCATTAGCTGCTTCCATTCCATCATGCTACTCACATGCTGCCAAACATAAGTGTTAGTAGAAGGTAATGTAGGTTTTGTAATGCGGATATTTTAAATTAGAAGAGATTTGAGATTTATTTGATTTTAATTTGATTTTATGTGATTGAAGATTTTATTTTATTTGATTTTGAGAAATTTTATTTGATGAGATTTTATTTTATTTTATTTTTGAAAATTATGTCATATTGTTTCCTTATTTTTGAGATATCGTTAGTTAAAAAATTATATTTATTTCCTAATTAACCTTGGAATAGGGCTTCTTTATATAATGATCCTAACTCTATTGTTGAAGGTATTGATGGGTTAAATGAATGTTAAGTGATTGTGATTTTCTTTTTTTTCTACTGATATCTACTTTTCTTCTTTTTGTTCACTTCTCCTGTTTTTCCCCCTTCTCCCAATTTCTTCTCATTCCTGTACCCCATTTAAAAATATTTGTATTGGTTGCGGTCGTATTGGTATCAGGCAATATGTATTAGTATTGGATATATCAGACGGAAAAATTTTTTTAAAATTGTAAGTTGATAGGGCCATATCAGTCGATAGAAAAATATATTGAGATATTGTTGCAATATCGAAACATATTGGTATCCGGGGGCTCGATTATGATACATATCAACCAATACGTATAGTATCAGCCAATATTTGCATTCATCACACTCATTGGGTAACTAGGTCTACTCCGTTAAGCTCCACTCTAATGGGATTCTAGATTGTTATAAGACTTGGTTGATTATTCTTGGCAACAACCATGACTATGTAGGGGGCTGACGAGACATTTGCTCAGATAGCAAAAATGACTAGTAAGTATAATTATTGTCATTCCTACTTCACATGGTTGGCCATTTTTCCAAATTAACATAAAAAATTCTTTTATCCACGATCATCTCAATATAGATATTTACATAACCCCTCCACCTGATTTGTTCTCCTCCCTACATTCAATTTAAGTTGAGCAGGTCATTATATTGCTTGAACTAGGATCCAGGAGCATGGTTTGAGAAGTTCTGCTCTATCTTGCTTCGTTTTTCTATCATGTAGAGTCAATATGACTTTTAATTATTTCTTAGCAAGATCACCACTAGTATTGTTATCCTTCTTGTCTATGCTGATGGTATGGTAATTATGGAGGCCCCTTATTAATTATCCAACTTTAGCTGCATATTTGGGACTCCTTTCATATCGAGGACCTTGGTCATTTCAAATACTTCTTAGGATTGGAGGTACATCTTTATGGTGTGTTCTAAAATCAACACAAATAAATGCAGAATTAGGTTGTATTGGCTTGTTTTCAGGACTCTTCCTTTGTGGATACACCTCTGGAGGTTATGCTAAGTATTGAGAGTGGAGCGGTTTTCTTTCTAAACTAAACTTTCAGCATTTCGCTAGCAATTTGATTTATTTAACAATTACCCGACTTGACATTTTATTTGCAGTCCAACAACTCTGCTAATTTATGCAAAGCCCACGGCATCTATATTTTACCGTTGCTCTTCATATAATTTGGTATCTTTGAGGATCTTCTTGCTAAAGCCTGTTTTTTCCTGCTGGTTATCCTATTTATTGTACTTCTTCTAGTGATACTGATTGGGCAAAATGTCCTAATACTTGTCACTTTGGTAATACGTTGGTGTAAGATGCAAGATCTGATTTCCAAAAATTGTCAATTAAGTCAGAGTATCATGCCATGTCCTCCGCATGTTCAGAGATTGTATGGCTTCATGGCCTCATGGCTAATCTTGGATTTCCTCAATCTCAACCTACTTTTCATTCAGTCAATACTAGTGCTATTCATATAGCTGTGAATCCTAGTGAACCAAGTATATTGAGATAGATTATCATTATATTCCGGGAGCTGTTGAAACTCCTGTGATTTCCCTTCCACATGTTTCTACATATCTTTGAATATTCAATGTGTTTACCAAAGCTGTGACCTGCCAGTGTCCTCAATTTCTTGCTGGCAAATTGATGCTTGTTGATTATCCATTATGGCAATATCAATTTGAGAGGGATGCTAATTTATCATATTTGTAAAAGATCATAGTCCGAATAAGGGATATTATAGGTTTTGTATCCAAAATTAGGCAGATTTTAGGCAATAATTAGGATTTAATTTTGGAAATATTATATTGTATAGGACATATTTTAGGAGATAATTTTGGGAATGTAATATTGTGTAATTTCTATTTAAAGAAATGGACTTTCAAATGAAGAGGCAGTCAATTCAATTCAGTAAGTTGACAATTTAAAATCCAGATTATCGGGGCCACAAATGTTTTGGTGGATCCTGGCCTGAAAAGCTTGTTTCTCTTAGCAATTTCTTTTTCCATTTTTTTATGGGGAAGGATTATTTGCCCGTGCAGTGGTATTCGATAGACATGATGGATTCATTAGCCAGGTTCATAAATTTCATAACCTGGAAGAAAATTTATTTTGTCTGATATGATTATGAGCTAATAACATATATGCTGATTTTTAAGCATATTTATCGCATACTAATCCCACATAATCTTAGATTATGAAAGATTGGGTAGTCTCCGATAGCTGCTCTTTTGATTTATCAACCCAAACTTCAACTCAAATAACAAATGTATATTCCAAAATGCTTTGTTCTTTTCCGTTCCTTGTTTTTGTGAAGATCACTTTCTGTGTTCGACTGAGACTCTAAACACAGTTGAATGTGAGAAGATATCTTTGTACACAAGTTTAAGCTAATTTTATTATTGTACACCACTTGCTTTCTGACTTTGCAATCAATGTTATAGCTGCAATACAAGATTGTTATTAAGGTCTTTGTGCGGCAGCCACTAATTTCTTGAATGCATCCAAATAAAATTCTTGTAGGCTTATCAGTGAACTTCTTTGGGAAAAGGGTACTCAACCCGTTGATGCTATGTAGTAATGAATAAAGGTGTACTTCAATAACGAAGCATTTAGATGCTCTTTCAGATGACCTGTTCCTTTTCCTTTTTTTTTTTTTTATAGGGTGATCCGATATTACCACAAAATTTCATGTACTTGTTTACTTTTTATACTTTTTTTCCCATCTTGAGACAATGTTACAGAAAGAATTTTGTGGTGACCTTAAAATGAGTATATTACTAAGTTTATCTTTGTCATGGCAATTTTTTCAGTATTACCTGACCCCTGGAGGGTGCAAGTTTGGAGACACTTGCAGATTTGATCATTCTCAAGAGAAAAATGAAATTGAACCACCTAATCTTAATTTTTTGGGTTTACCAATACGACCGGTAATAGTTTATTTTTTCCCCATGCAAGACTCTTTATTTCCGTTAATACTATTCAGCAGTTAGCTTTGATCATGTTTGAGTTTGCACTTGAGCTTTGAAAGATTTTGTTTTCATTTTCATCCAGGGAGAAAAAGAATGCCCCTTTTACATGCGTCATGGTTCCTGTGCGTATGAAGCTAATTGCAAGTTTCACCATCCTGATCCCACTGAAGCCCAAGAAGAGCCAAAATCTCTGGTTGATGGTGGATATGTCAGGGCAAGCAACCACAATCCTGAAAATCATGTTAGCAAATTTGCTTCCATTCACACGTCAGGAATATCACAAGCCAATATGTCATCATTATCTAATTGGACAAACCCAGATAATGGCTCATGTAGCATCCCTGGGTTGAGTACTCATCAAGGTTTTCCCCAAAATACTGGATGGAGCCAATATCAGGTAGCTTTAATTGAGATCCTGCTTGTGAGGAAGATGCCGTTGGACATGGAATGAAATATTAAACAATATTTAAAATAACGACCTATATATTGCTATTGGTCTCCATGATATCAATATTTCCCAATACCGTGGAAAACTTAAAAGATGTTATTGTATTGGTAATACAACGCATTATATTGGTCGATATTCCCCCCATGTCACAATTGGTAAAAACAATATATATCCGATATGTTCAATACCATGACATATTACCCAATGTGGCCAATATTGATACAGCCACAACTGGTACTGAAACTGTTGTTTTCATCCATGATGTCGTACAATAAAAGTAAAAAAAGGGGCTTTGACAATGTTTTCTTTCAAGTATTACATTTTTACCTCTGCTGTACAAAATTGCTAACTTTGCTCTTGATTTTTTTTTTCCAATGGTGCTACTTCTTTCTTGTGCTGGAATGTACCTCCTGCAATCCCACCCCCCCCCCCCCCCACCGGGCTTCTTGTAACATAATCATATCACTGAGGAAGCATTGAAGAGGTCCACCTAATTTGTTACATTTTTTTGAATATCACTTAATCTCCTTATTTGTGAGGGCTTAGGGATTATTGGGTGCTTGGTTATGATCAGATTGCTTTCTTGGTGGTTGCACTTTGTATTTTATGGAACACACTGTCTGTCTTTGAATAAATATTACTCACTGTAGAAGTGTGAACGTGGATATGTCAAAATCTACTACTGCTTTCATGACCTGAGATTCTGTTACATTTTTTGATCACTTCTTATATGTAAGTTGTTGCTGCTTGCTAAAGTTCCTTCTTGTGGTTGAATTATGTACTATCTCGCTTTTAGTTCTCTGCTTCGGAGCAAATGTATAATTTCCTTAGTTTAATGGAGGGCAGAACTACACTTTGAGAACATAGTCACCAGATTAGCAGTATTATGGGCATGGCCCATGACATGGTGCGTAGATTTTTTTTTTTGGGGGTTGGGGGGGGGGGGTTATTATTCAAAATTGCAAACAGCTCAATATATGCACAGTTTAGGGAACAGAGCAAAATTATGTTTAAGAATTTCATATTAAAACTAGGATGGCCATCTTTATGTTCCACTTTCAAATAACTATCCTTGTCAGTTTCTAACTGTCATTTAAATTCTTATGTGTGACATGCAGTTGTGGCTTCTTTGGAAGATTAAAATTTTCCCCAAAATGAGACCCTTGGTTGTTGAACCGTACAAAATCTTTTGAGGTTGTTCCTTAATACTCTCCATCACTTTGGTGGGGAAATGATATGGAAAAGGGCTAACACTTTTGAGGGTCCAGGCCTCGTAGAATGCTCCATGTTCCTTTCCGTTGAGGCAAAAAAGGCCCTGCCTAATGCACGAGGATCAAATGTAGTCTTCTCTCCCTTGAGGAAAGAAGTACAAAAATGAAAAGACTTGCCTGTAAATAGCATTCGAATGTGTTCTAAATTCTAGATTTCATTACATTTGCTTTCGGTAATTTTTGATCTATTTCCTTTTTGTTATGGGCTAATGTATTTCCCCTTCATTCACTCAGGCAGAGGTCTCCTTGCCAGAAAAATTTATGGACCCTAATTCTAATCAGGGATTTAAAAATCATTTTAAGAACACAGATTCAGTCACTCATCTTCAAAAACTGACCCAGATCGAAGAGTTCCCTGAACGACCTGGTCAACCTGAATGTTCTTATTTCATGAAAACCGGGGACTGCAAATATAAATCTGCATGTAAGTATCACCATCCCAGAAGCAGATCAGACAATTACCCAAACAAAGCAGATCATAGTACTTGGAAGAATACAGATTCTTTTATAAATCAACAGAAGCAGAATGAAGAATTCCCCGAAAGACCAGGTCAACCTGAATGTGATTATTTCATGAAAACTGGGGACTGTAAATATCGATCTGCATGTCGCTATCACCATCCGAAAATCCGGCCTTATAAATTACCTTTTACACAGCCTGGGGTGAATGGCCATCCTTCAAGACCTGTAAGTTCTGAATTTTTTGATTTGTCAGCTCATGGAGTGAAAGTCATATATATATATATATATCTCGGTATTAAGCCCCCTCAATAATGATACTTTCGGATAATACAGCAAAATTATCGTATGTTGACATATTGGGGATATATTGACATATATTAACTTCTCTTAAGGAATTGTGTCCAGATTAGTGTAATCATAGTCAAGTTATATATCCTTGGTATGTTACTAGTTGATAAACTGATCTGATCTGATCTGAAGTTTGAACGATCTGAAGTTTGAAGCAATAGGTGAGTTCCTATAAATCAGCATCATGTTTGAATATGTTGACATCTGCAGATGATCTCACGATGAAGCTTGAATTCGATTACATTTTTATAAGAACTTGTGTGTATATGAATTGATTGGAGAGGCCATCACCCTTTTTGCAGTTTATTGATTTTATGGATTTTAGATCTCATATTGAAAAATGAGCAGATCTGGTAACTTTTTGTGTTATCTGTTTTTTGAGATGGTGTTTTTTGGCAACACTGATTTTTGCTGGATGGCCTTTGCTTGCTCGATTTGATGGAGGCAACTTGGCACATCCGGAGTTGTTAGTCCTACTATACCCTTTACAGTGAAGATTTCATCATAGTAATTTGGACAATTAAAATTATGAGATAGCTCCATAATGTTCTAATGAGTTATCATAATTCAAGCCATCCAAGTTGTTGGATTAAAATCCTTGCTGTTGGGAGTATGGGAGAGGATAAAAAAAGGAAGACCCAACATGACTCGTGCACACCACCATAAGATGGTCACCGAGTGATGTTAAGATCCTTCTGTTGTGAAGGCCCCTACTTTCACCCAACTGTAAAAATTAAAAGTTAAAGTGGATGAATGGTGAAGATTGTATCAAGTGATTTAAATGGATATTCAATTTCCATCATTTCTTTCATCTTAACCTTTAATCTTAACTGTTGAGTGTACGTCGGGTTTTCCCATCTGGAGGACCTTATCAGCTCTAGTGGTCACCTGCTTATGATTGAAGAAATTACACACATTGGTTGTCAAATTATTTTAATATATTTGATCAATAAATTGCAGATATATGAATTCTATTTGGATTATGTGAATTCCTTTCACTGATATTATGTCACCTCTATTTTCTTAGGAAAAAATATCTCCAGTCGAAGATCTTAAGCTACCTTATTTGCCTCACCACTATACTAACGACAGCATAAAACCATTTAAGCAACAGCAACAGCAACAGCAACAGCAGACACCGAGCGAAGAATACCCTGAACGACCTGGGGAACCTAACTGTGCTTACTACATTAAAACTGGGGAATGTCGATACAAATCTGCGTGTCGGTTCCATCATCCCAAAAATCGAGCACCGTCCGCATCATCTCCATGTGCTCTCAATGATAAGGGCCTTCCCATAAGACCTGTAAGTTTTTCTTACTCTTCATAGGTTGTGAAACAGCATCGACCCCACCTCCTTGGCACATGAATTTTTTGGAGTGTTGTTAGGTTTTTCGTTTACTACATAATCCAATAGTGAGGATTTTATTATTACAATTTAGACGGCTAGAATTATAATAAAATATTAAAATATATTGGGCCTATGTTATGACTCTAGCCGTGTAAGTTTTCAATGTGAAATCCTTACCCTTTGGATATTTGAGAACCCTAACATCTCCAAATTTTTTGGTGTTTCTTGGTCTAGTTTTGTGATGTACGATACAGAGTTGATGCTGGAAATCAAGGTAGTCCATAGCTTTACTTCTTTTTGTTTGGTTTGAATGATGGAATGCTAATTAGATTGATGGAATGCAATATCAATCGATATAAATTGGTATCGGTCCCATGTACCATATTTCTTGATGCCGCGAGAAAATTGCGATATGTTATTGTATCGGTGATATATTACGATATATTGGTTGATGCGCCCGTTATCGGTTAATATATCCCCGCCAGTCATTTTGTTGTGTTTTGAAGAAAAAATAGTGTTTTATATGTCAGATGTTAATACGTATTGCCTTATACGGTTGTAATTGATATTAATACCGATATTTTTATTTATAATGTTGACACAAATTGCAGGGTAGCAAAATATGCATGTATTATGAGCAGTATGGAATCTGCAAATACGGCGTACGGTGCGTGTATGATCATCCACAAAATAGCAGCTCATCAGATTTTCCGACGGTGGCTGCCTCTGAGTCCCTGCCAGTCAACAACACTGTCGGAGATGAATGGGGCGACGGCTGGGTTATCGGATGAGTGTCTGGTGGCAACCACCTCCACTGTAGCCCTGCGGCGATTTTGTTTGCTGATTGTCCAACAACGATGAAGCAGGTGATTTCTCCGAACTCCATAGAACATGGACATGATATGCTTTGATAGATTTGATATGCTTTGATAGATTTAATAAATTCTATACGTCATAGTTTGCCATGGAAGTGTGTGTTAGAACTGGCGACAACAGATTATCTCCGGGACAAAAGCCTTGATTTTTCTTTTTGTTTTTTTTTTTTTTTAATTTGTGAAATTGACGAAATTGTGAAAATTTGAGCTATTTTATAAGGGCATGATTAGTTTTAGATGAACTTAAAATAAAGAAAATAAATAAATTAAAGTAATTTGTTATGTTTGGTTTATGGAGAAAAATAGTGTAATAGAAAATATAGAAAACAAATTTTGTAAAATTAAGGACATGCAATATTTATTTTTTATTTTTATTTTTATAATTAACTGATAAAAATTTACTTTTATTAGAAGTTTATTTTCTCTTTTATGTAACTTTCTGTCAAAATAAGATAAATATATATATGTTGCGTCAGGGTCATGATTACCGTGACGGATTAGAGGGCCTCCGGATTCTCACTTTCAGCCATGGCTTGGCCGGTCGGTCTCTCGGTCTCCGTCTCTATGAACTCGGCCATTATAACACAAACAATGAACAAGAGGTCGAGGTCCTGCGGGATTTTTCCCACCGAGGCCGCTCCGACGCTTAAGTCAGTAAATTCCCGTAATGAATGGAAACGGCGCACGCTAAAGGGTGGTGCGCGGATGGATACTGTGAAAGCGTAAGAGATGTTCGTGTAATGGTATGGAGAATGCAGTGAGCAGGTTGATGAAGGCGCCTGCTCTTTTGCTGCACCGCAACGCCGGTGTGACTTTCCTGTGAGTAGAGAGGCGTGGGGTGAGTAATCGTGGGCTAGCTCATGCCAGACTGAAGTGAGTCAATCATCAGTTCCAGCTCGTTACTCTCTTGTGACTAAGTTGAGAAGAAGGGAGCTCAGAGCTCGTTAGTTGAGTTCGAATCGTGATCGGAATCAGAATTCAGAAAGAAGATGAAGCCCCTTTTCTCTACGGGGCGTGAGGGCTCTTATAGGCCTCTCCCTGTTGGACTCCGGATGCCAGAATGTCCGCTGTGAGGGCTTTTGTGCCGCTGGTTACTGTTATAGACCGCTGGTCATGCTGGTTGTCCTCTTGCCGTGGCTGGTACGCTTCTGAGCGTTGTCGGCCACTCCCAATTTTTTCCTGAGCGGGGATTGGTTGGTTGCCTGCAGGCGGTTGCGGGAGCCGTTGGCGCTGCACCGGCCACTTCTCTATTGGCTAGCCTTTCCGCCTTTTCGTCGATTTCCGGCCGACGCATTAAATGCGTTGCGAGTTGATTTGCTTTACTCCCGAGCGTGGGCTGTATCCGCCTTCTTGGCCATTGGGGTGGTGGCACCATCCCACGTGGCTTTTGGACCTTTCGTGGGCCTCGGGATTCTTCATGGGCCAGGACATGGGACCCAATAATATATATTTTTTCAATTTCTTTAGTTCTTCTCTTATTGGTTTTCTAAAATTATAATATGTTCAGTGGAGAGACTTATAGAATCATCAAAATTACTAATTATATTTTATCCAATTAAGATTTTTTAATATTTTTTTCCCTCGCAAAAGCCTTTAGAAGAATTTTGGAATATCTATGATAAATCTTATGGAATATGTAGATAAAATTTTCAATTTTATAGTTTTGTATGATTCAAATAGAATAATTTATATTCTATAAGTTTCACACTTCCAATATTTACAATTTTGTTTTATAGTTCTCATTAAAATTCAAACCAAACATGCATTATCCCAAGCTAATTTTCGGCACGGTGTGATCATTCTTATATTTATTCTCACTATGTTTTTCAACCAGGTTAGAATATGATATTTTATTTATTTATTAATATTAGCACATTCATAATATAGATTGATAAAAGAATAAATGATAGATAAGTGTTATAAAGGTTTCATGTATCGAACTATTTCATGCAATCCATTTACTCTATAATAAATATATCTAATGAGACATTTTATAAATAAATATTTGTAAATAAATAAATAAATATATTACATTTATCACGAGTACACAGAGAAAATAGGGATAATACTTAGTTCTTGAACATGGAAATCACACAAAAATGAAATGGTGATCAATTGTCTCACCATGTAAGTACTTATTTTGGAGGCCTCCTGTTGATCATGCCGAGTAAAAACAGCAAAGCCATTTTCTCTGCATTTCCAACGTGATGGCTATTAGTAAGGAATGTTAACAGGCGGACAGAATGAATCTTGATATAATAATCGGAAAAATTATTCGATGAACATAGATTTTGTTGTGCCTTACCGGAGTAGAATGACGGTGGTTGTCCTCATTATTATGGGCGGCATTGTTATTGGTCGCTTGGGCGGTCACCCCGCCACCGGCAGCGGTGCCGTTTGCTTTCTTCTGTTCTCTGGCCTTGTCGAAGATGACCGTGAATCCGTCAGCCGAAGCCGGATTATTCACATCCCATTCTCCAAACCTAGGCAACGGCTGAGTCTTAGCAGCCTGCTGAATTTAGTAAGGCAAGCATGGTTTAGTATTGCCATTTATGCATGAGTTTAAGTATTAGATCACTAATCAATAGGAGATTGTCTTCACTTCTCATTTTACCTCAACAATTAGGTATGATTAATAATAATAAAAAACCCTAAATTTGATATGACCCATTTTTAATTTTTTTAGTTTCCTTGAAAATTTAGTTTTTTTATTTATGTTTAAAATATAAATATTTTAGCATGTTAATATTAATTATTAGTTGTTTATAATTTTTAATTATCCGATATATGATTTAGATTATCAATTGATGAATTACTTAATACATTTACTTAGTGTATTATTTAAAATAAACTGACTAATCAAATTTATGTTATGACGGAAAGCTTATTGTTACATGACATTTAGGAAAATCGGATGTGCAATATAAAATTAAATTATATATTGAATGTGATTCTTATTCAAAATCTATTATATAAAATAGTCCATGCATATTTTATAAATACAATACACATACTTAATATTGAATTATTAACTATGAAAAATCTGTTAGAAATGTGTGATTTGTTTATTTGAGTTAAGCTTATTAAATTAATTAATCAAATTTAAATTTAATTTTATCCTTATAAAATTATAAATTATTTTTAATAATGACGATCCTTCAAATTATTATATTATAGTAAATTTAAATTTTCTATTAAATTATCAATCCATAATATTTTATTAAGTTATAAAAAATATTAACAGTAATCTAAGTATTATTATCAATAAATAACCTAAATATTGATAAAAAAATCTATGATTTTATTTTTTTATATTGATAAATAAAATTAAATTTTATAATGTATAATATATAATTCAAACCAATTTAATAATTCATATAAAAATATTAGATAATGTAAATAAAAATACATAAAAAATATAAATAATTTTGGTTATAAATTAGATCAAAAATTTATTATTTATTAAATAATATCTTAAAATTTTGTAAACATATAGAATAATATTTTATAATTGCACTTTCTTAAAATAATATTATAAATATATAGTTTAAAAATTTACAAAAAAACATATAGAATTGGTTAAGCTCATGAATTTCTTTGATTATACTTGTTTATAAGCTTCTAAACAAACCCAGCTCATGCATAGATTCATTTAAATGCTAATAATAACCTCAGCTATGAAGTTGATATCTCGTCAATGTTCAAGGGGAAAGATACGTGTTTCCTCTGTGATTTTTCACAAAGTAAGTAACACAATGACATGAGGATGGTGAATATGAATGACAGTATTTCTGATGATTTCTAATGAATTGTCGCATTGTCCGATTTCATTAGATTAGGTCAGAATTCACTACGCAATTTACGAACAGAGACTAAAGATCTTAACGTAGTCCATGCGATTGCAAGTGAAATGGAGAAGACAAAGGCTACAGAGGCAATATGCATGCGACAGCCAACTGAATCAAATCAAGAATGCGGAAAAACATGCGAAGATGGATACGGAGAAAGGCTAAAAGAGGAAGCAGAGTCTAACCGACGACATGAATGGCGATCGCAGGAGCTTTCCGGTTGGCAGACGACGGAGACCTTGAGCGGGAATTGGACGAGGAGGAGGCGCGGGGAGAGAAAGGGAGGGGAGGGGGGAGGAGATAAAGGCGATCAGCGAAGAGAAAGTAGTGGCGGGAGAGAATAGTGGAAACAGAGAACGAGTCTTGAGGAACGGGCGGACCGTTGCTCCACGCGTGTTTAACGCGTGCGTGATATAACGTGGGCCGTCCGATGTTAAATTTAATCGGACGGCCTACACGCGTTTAATCCGAGATATAACCTCATCCGTCAGATTTTAAATTTAACCGGATGGTTACGATTAAATCTGTCGATAAAAAATCTCATCCGTCTGTTTTGGTTAATCTAACGATTAGAAATTTCGTATACAGTAACCCTAATTTAAACGTCGAATTTTCGTCTTTCCCTCCCGAAGCTCTGCAGTCACCTCATGTCTCATTTCCTCTCCAGCTTCGATCTCTGGTCTCCCGTGCTTCGCTTCAAATATCCGGCGGCCAGCGCTCGAATCTGTCTTCTCTGTCTCCGGCGGCGCTCTAAATCTCTGGCGGATGAGCAGTAAATCTTATTCGAGCTATTGCTACGATTCTCTTCTTTTTCCTTCCTCTCTGTTTCTCTCGTCTGCCTCCTTTTCTTCTTCTCCTTATTTTTCATTTAACCGGCCGGCGTTAATTTCCGTCCGATTGTGATCTATAGTCTGATCTATAGGACTGCTTTTGTCGGTAGATCGTCAGTATTAGGTTTTGCCCATTTCACTTGAATTTTTTTCTTTCTGCACTTGATTTCGGGGGGTTAGGGTTTTGTGAAATTAAATCATGCTGTAGAATTTAAGGGTTGATGTTTGATTGAGTTATTGGGATTGCGTAATTGTAGGAGTAGGTTCTTCTTTGAATCACAAATGATTATGGATTCTCAGTTTGGGGAATTCTCTGATGATATCGATGGTTACCAATTCCTTAACGGAACCATGTCTTCTGGTTTCAACGAGCCTCTGAATTATTCGTATTTGTTCGACGACAAGGATCCGTCTTTTAACCCTCCAAGTCCACTGCTCGAGGCGATTCCCAATGATTTTACCTCATCTTCTTCGGACGTGAGCCCAGGAGTTCAATCCCCCATGATAGTGAATCCGACTTTGTTCTAAATATATTAGCCAAATGCTTATGGAGGAGAATATGGAAGAGAAACCATGCATGTTCCATGATCCTCTGGCTCTTCAAGCTGCAGAGAAACCCTTTTATGATGCCCTAGGCCAGAAATACCCTTCCTCTCCAAATCAACAGCCATTTATCGATCAATAAGTCGAGAGCCCAGATGATAACTTTTCTGGATCAACTAGTGACCTCAGTGCTATTAGTAGTGCAACTACAGTGAATTTGGTTGATCCTATATGGATCACAGATTCGGGTGAGAATGAGCCATCCGTTATACAAACTCCTGCTGCTAGCAGCGAGAATGAGACATCCGTTGTACAAACTCCTGCTGCTAGCAGCTCTACCCAAAACTCCACTGTTTCACAGTGGTCTTTCAACTCATTGAGTTCTTTAGGTGGCACTGGAAATGGATCAATTCATATGTCTCTTGGTATGGTGATGGATCTGAATTTCTTTAGTCAGAGAGAATCTATGATACAGTTTCAGAGGGGGGTCGAGGAGGCTAGCAAGTTCCTTCCTAAAGTTGATAACCTATTTATTGACCTCGAGAATATCACTCTCCCCAATGATCCAAAAGAGCCTCCTGCTGCAGTGGTTAAGATGGAGAGGGCGGACTCTCTTGATGGATCAAGGGGAAGGAAAGTTCATCATCGGGAGGACGTAGATTTTGAAGATGCGAGAAGCAGTAAACGGTCAGCTGTTTATCTGGAGGAGAATGAGTTGTCTGAGATGTTCGATAAGGTTTTGCTATGGGTTCCCGGGAGCTGTTGCATGAACGCGAACTCCCAAAAGGGAGATCAACACAGCTTGGAGGACAATGATCAATCACAGGGTTCTAACAGAGGGAAGGGTCGTTCTAGGAAATCGGGTGATAACAAATTTATAGGTCTGAAGAGCCCTGTGCTACACTAACTCAGCACAAGATCTACGCCGCTCTGACAAGGCACAAAATCTGTGCTGTTTCTTGTGATCGTCAAAATATTTATATGGCAAGTCCATATGACAAGTCATTGCAATGCGGGGATCATCGTATCCAATTTATATACCAATTTTGTCCTTGTTTGTTTAAATTCAGTGTCCCAATTGGAAGGTGGCACAGACTTACAATCGGTGCGAGTGAACGATTTTTTGTTCTTTTTTTCCGGTTCTACGTAGAGAACTTTTGTGACCACATTTCTATAATTGCCCCTACGACGTACCTTCTGGCAATGGATGCCGTCCAACACCGAACCAAGGCCGTCCCATTATGGAATGCCCACGTGTATTTAACGTGTGATATAGCGTGGACCGTTCGATTTTAAATTTAATCACATGGCTCACGAGTGTTTAACCCACGTGCATTAATTGCCGTTGGCCATTCCTCTTCATGGACCATTTCTTTGTCCTTGAATATCCGGTGGATGTCGTAGAGTCATTTCCCCAATATTGAACTGAGTTTGCCTTGAAATTTGAAAAGGAAGAGGGATACAAGAGGAATATCCTAACAAATAAAAGAGCACTGCATTTTGACCGAGAGAAATGCCCGTTGCTTTAATATGGGTTGTGTTTCCACCACAGAGATGTACAGTGGTTTTAGTACTGCAGATTCAGCGGCTCATTGTTTTGATATTATTAAACAAAGAAGAGATATTCTTCTAATGAAGGTGCCGAATGGAAGTGGAAATGCTGTTTGTATGCATTTCGAATATATTTCAAATTTTTTTACCGTTTTTAATTGTTCAGAAACTCTGCTAATGACTCCTAAGAGGAGAAGAGCTATCTGGGCAATGTATGATAAATGACTACCTGTAGCTTTTAATTGGAGATATATAGGACTTCTAGTTATATTTTCGGCTGATATTAAAAGACATTTATCTGTCAAATACTTATAATTGTAAAGAGTTTTTCATACTTTAGTGTGGTAGCTTGGACAAACTAGACAGAAGCAATGAGGTCCATGGATACTCTTCGTCGTGGAACTGCATCAAGAGGAAATACTTCCTGGCGGTCAAAGAAGAGGTCTGGAGCATGCTATCAAATAGTGAATGCCAGACAGATCTGAGTCAAGAAAAGAAAGGGATGAAGTTTAGAGGCTCGCAGAATCCCATCAAAAGAGAATTTTACATGGATGTGACTTAACCTTGTATCCAAATCCCATCAAAAGAGAAGGGAAAGAAAAAGGATCAAGAAAAAAGAGCTAGACTGCCTTGAAGTAAATCCCGGTTTGTCTGTGAGATTTGATCTTGGTGTCTCAAAATATAGCCATGTAAGATCATTTGTTTTGTGCTTCAACTGACCTTTTTCACAATTGAATTCAGGCCTGATGAAAGATTTATTAAACATGTTGCTGCATCATTTGGATTGTTTGTATACATATGCTATAATTTGTATATCCTCAAAATGCATTAATATGGCAATGTTATTTATAAATTTTAGGAAATTATAAATAAAGTTGCCATAATTTTAAAATGAACGTACAATTTTAATAATAAATACTCATATAATTTTAATAATAAATAATAACATAATTTCTCCTGGCGAACCCCCCACAGGCTCTTAGAAAGCATTTACAAGTGAAAGGTTTCCACGGCTTATAAAGGGCGGTTCGTTCACCTCCCCATCTTATGTGGGACACTACAATCCACCCCCCTTAGGGAGCCCAGTGTCCGCGCTGGCATACCGAACCAGGCCCCGACTCTAATACCATTAGTAACGTCCCTGAGTCACCCGCATATAGATATTGTCTGCTTTGGGCAAAGAAAACTTCACGATGTCGCAAGCTAACATGCGGCTCGCATGGTTTTGTTCTGCGATGATGATCAGCGCCTTCAAAACCCGTCTCCCGAGTGGCGCGCGGGCAGACAAAGCGATGTGTGAGATATTGTCCTTTTTGGCGCAGGAGAACTTGCGGCGTCTCGGTGTACACAGTTTTTAAGGTTTTATTAGCGGCGAACCCCATGAGGCTCTGGGGCGGGTCTGAGGAAAAAAGTCTCCACATGAGCACATAAAGCGTGCTTCGTTCACCTCCCCATCCTATGTGAGATACTACACCAAATACCAATATGTTCTTCCGGAGCAACCCAAACAAGAACACACACATTTCAATTTTTTGCGGTATTTTTACACTCCAACCGTTCCCTTCTCCTCAAAATAAACTTGGGTAATGAAACAACACATTCATCACATAGGCAACCTAATCAGCACTGACACCTAATTTTAACTAGTGTGTCCATTATATGTATGTCAATGTCCATTAAGTGTGTCCTAAGAAGTAGTGACATTCATCCCATAAAAAATGGCATGTGATATATCAAAAGTTGGCACACCATGCGCTTGAATTAATTGAATAAAGGCATGTGATAAACCTGCAAACTATACTGCTCAGCATGATATTTGTTATCACCCTCCAATCGTTTAACTTCCACATACTTCCACGTCAAGCTGAAGGTCTATCATGACACAATAGAAATTGCCACATTAAGGCATGGATACTAATTATAATCTAAATATCAGACATTTACTATAAAATAACTCATTCCTTGTAAACTTTCTCCATATGCCCTTTATTTTTATAAAAATAAAATATATGAAAAAGTATAATTTTTAATTTTATTTTTTAATTTTTTATACGAAACACGTGGACCATTGGTTTTGAAATCCAACGGCCCACATGGAGCCGAAGCCACTGTGATGCCCGTACTACATTGCAGTGCCCTGCGCTTCTCTTCATATGCCCCTTATTTTTATAATAAAAAATAAAAAATATACATTTTTTATTTTTATTTTTTTATACAAAAAATGTGAATAGTTGATTTTAAAATCCGAGGGTCTATGTGGCGCCGTAGCCAGGGGTGTGAGCGCCATTACGGCGGTCTTACAGGCTTAATTGCAAAATCTGCACAGGGACGGCGGCCAAGATCGGGAGATATTCCCTGAAATGGATGAATCCATCATTACTCCTGAGAACCTCAGGGGCACAGCTCCGCCAATTTTTTTTTATTTCGTTCAGTTTTAAGATGAATTTAAATATCTTAATTTTATTTTAAAAAATAAAAAATTAAAATAAGAACCGATCTTTAATTATAAAAAAATTAAACTTAATACTTTATTTAAAAAAATAAAACAAAATTAGGATTATTTGGTTCAACCAGGAGCCCGGTTGACCTTGGCATCTTCCAACTTCATCTCCTAAACGCAAAAGGGGGCACACGGAGAGAGCGGTGCGAGCGCCATTACGGCAGTCTTACAAGCTTAATTCCCAAATCCGCACAGGGATGGCGGCCAACATCGGGAGATATTCCTTGAAATGGATGAATCCATCACTACTCCTGAGAACCTCAGGGGCACAGCTCTGCCAATTTAGCGGCATAGCAGCGACCGTTAAATCCCCAGAGTCCGAGGCCTCATCCTTATCTTCCTTCACCTTTGAAGAGAAGTCCGTCATCAACGAGGGCAATGATGGCATATATGTTAAAGCACCCTCGAACAAGGAAAAGGTGTCGGCCGTGACCATGCCCACGTCTTTCATGACTGGTTCGATCGCGGGCAAGCGATTTTACAAGCAAGCGATGACTAGGCTAGCCGACGATGGAAATGGATGGATGGTGATGCTTGATTATAGAACCCTCAAGACTCCTTCTAAGAGGCCTCTTAAGCTCCCCACTCTATCTCTTGCTAAGGCTATTGCCGCCGAGTGGGAATACCAGGTAATGTTCTTGCTTGCTGTGTATTTCACGGTCTTCGCTTGTTCAATACGGTTCTTGCAAAGTTTTAATTTTTTGTCTCCTTTTTCCTTCTATTGCTTGACGTAAGCGCCATAGAAATGATTCTCCAGGGTTTTTTGAGAGACTGCGGTTTCCTATTTTATGTTTTCGTTTGCATTCTCAGAGTTCTCGGTCAATATGCAGCTTTTCATGTTAATCAGTACTTAAGAATGATTGAATCTTGTTAAGTTGGGTGATCAAAGATAGTTTATTTGTAACATTATGGATGAAGGTTACAATTCACATTACATAATGAGAACAATCTGAAGAGTTTAAAGAAGAAAGTCAAAGGGTCCTTGCTTAGCCTATATATATTGTGTATCTATTGAGATCACCACAAAAAGTGAATATGGAAATAGGCTGAAATATCGTTGTTTATATGAACTTATTTTCAGTTTCAGTCACAGACAATGCTTGAACAAACATGACTAGAAGTATGTTCGATCTATTTTCTGCTGCATGTAACACATGCATATTTGGTTATGTGCATAACATACTTCTAACACGGATCATGTGTTACACTGTTTCGGTTGTGTTTGTGCTTCATATTAAAGTGCTAATTGCTACTTTGTTGATTGTTATTGCTATTTTCTCTTCTATTTGGCTGTGATTTGGATGGTTTTAGATCTATTACTTAGATAGCTGTGAGTGCAGAAAGTGTCATTTATAATGCACATATGAATATGTTGTGATATTATGGATTTTCTAGTTTGTTGTATATTTTAGTGGAAGAGACATATGATTTCATTTGATTGAGCTCTCTTTTTTATGTTGTTGGTTCTAAGACTAAGGATGATATTTCATAATTTTTTTTATCATAACCTTTTTAAATGGCCTTGAAGGCTTCATCTTCTTTGTCAGTCCTGTAAACGTTTTTTTTTTTTCTGTTTATTAGTATTATTACTCTACTGGGAATTCTCTCAATTTTTTCCTTGATTTGGGTTTGTGTCTGAACTTTTAGATGTTCTCCTGTGGATATTGTAATGAATCACTTCTCATGTTTAGCAAATGGATGGAATTCGACCTTTTACCATGCCGTTGATGAAGCTGGCATGCACTGCATTGGAGAGAGTTCCACTTGTACGGCAAAAAGTGATTGATAATTTGATGAGCAAGTTGCATCAAGATTTAGTGTTTTGTCGTGCACCTCAGGACAGTGATTTAACCACTGGCATATATGGTATGAGTTCGCTTACCTAAACCACTCCTGCCCACCCTGAAAACATGTTAATCTTTATATTATTCTTCCTGTACTCCTTTTTTTCCCCTCCTATATACGTCTATTGATGTGTGCATGTTTCTGTTTTTCCATCTTTCTGCATAAGCCAATTGACAAGGACTGAAGAAATCTTCTTAGATGTGATTTAGAGATGAAATTTAGCAAGACCCAAGACACAAGAAAATTGAGGTTGAGGCCAGGAATTTTTTAATAGCCAAGATTAAGCATCTATTTTTGTTGGCTTCAGAAAATGTAAAATACTTAACTTGTTAAAATACAGAAAGGTTCAAACTTTGACTTACAACTTTGTCTCCATGAAATATATGTTTATGATGAAATAACAAGTAACCTTGCTTCTTCTTTTAATGTCTATATTATCTCTTGTTCAAAGAACAAACACTAACCCTTCAGTTTCAAAGTGGTTAAAAATTAGCGTGGTCATCAATGATTAGGCTACATCACTGTTATTGGATGGAATACATGAATTGAATGACTTGTTGTGGCCTCTTGTGATAATGGTAGTGACAGCATTGGGATGACTATTCCTATGTCACAATGTTCAATTGGTTTTTCATGATGAAAATCATGAGATATATGTATAAATGGCCCAAAGCAAGCAAATGCTTGTAATGATTTGGAACTTTATGTCATGGATGATTGATGAGCATAAAAGTTATGTGCCACATAGATAAAGGATGCCACATATATAGTTTGTGTTTAAAGATGTATATTTAATATAGATAGTTGTGTAGGAAATTCTAGATAGTTCTAGGGTAATCTATGGAATTATAGAAAATAGAAGAGATATGTATTTTACTGTAGAATGTTCTTGAATAGAGAGATATATGAGGCTCTTGAATATTTTTTAGGGGAATATTTACGAAGAATATTTTGGAAGGAGAATCCTAACCATGTATAGTGGAGGATGAAATGGTGATCTTAGGCATTGGTTGAGGAGATGGCATTCCTATATGAATGAAATAACCTTCTTTTATTTGGGATAAGCTCAAGGAGTTATAGAGAAGCTAAGCAAGCGAGTCAAACTAAGTCAAATGATGTGTAATGAAGAGAGGGACTAATATTAAAAAGCTCTGCGGGATAGCTTGTGAAGTGAGTCTGTGATGTTGAATTTTAGAAAGGGACTCCATACTCTTGTACTTAGCTTCTATAATGAAGAATGCTTTTCTCCAAATATCTTGTGTCTCTGCACACTTTGGGGTGGGAACATTGAAGAAACGCTGAATTGCTTACGTCATACGGGTTGTGCTAGACAAGTGTTGCATAGGTAACCCACGAAAAGTGCCTCATGTCATTTAGCTATCTTAGTCAACTGTCTTCAATGAATCACTGTTCCTTTCATTTCTGATTAACAAATCTTCTTCTTTTTTTATTATTGGCTGGGAGAGTTTGGCCTTGGACTGGGAGTCAACTATCATTGATGCTCATACCAAATTCATTCCGGGAATACTTGGGTGGTGAGGCTGTCTAAATACAGCCAAGATATGTAGTTGGATCATTTGCCAATTTCAGTTGCAGGACTGCGGTTTGAACCTCTACCTATATTTGTCTAGAAACTTCTTCAATGGACTTGTTCTTTGATTTGGAGGTTCTGTGGTTCCTCTCGAGACACATATATGGTATTAGCCAAAGCAACGTTCTTCACAAACTTGATGACACATTTTCTCCTCCACTGCAGATGAAGAAAAGAAAGTTCATTAGACAACCGTCGCAGAACCCGGATAGATCCTAACCATGACAACACTTCCTTCTAAAGTTCATGAAAAATCCCGTACTACTAAGTGGATGACCCATAGATTCTCCTTAATACACATGATTTATTGTGAATGGAATGGAATCTGAGAAGTCTTTACAACATTTTGAAAGATTGTGTTTTTTTTTTTTTTTGTTGATGTGGTGTCTGGTGGTGTGACTTACATGAGCTGCGATTGAAGTTTTGTGGGTGGTGTGAGGTGGCTGTGTTTAAACTGAAAGGTGGTCAAGCAAACGGGCTCTAATGCCAATTTGATCTAGAATAGGTTACAAAACCTGGACTGGCCCAAAACAATAACACAGATGCCATTCAATTTTATAAAATCTATAAAAGCAATAGCTGATCCTCCCTTAAATTTGATGTGTAAATTGAAAGTATATGGAGATTTCAATTTAACAACTAGATGAATAGATCAAATAAATTTCAACATACTAATTTTATCTACCCCCTATGTGGTGATAAATGTTGACTACTTGCATCACGTACTCTTTTACAGAGCTAATTATGATTGGAATCATTAATGAATGCATTGATACCAGCTAAGTTGGTTCCCCCTATTTCTAACCAGCTTGCAAACAAAATGAAGTTTGGTCTGTATGGAATTGATCTATACATGGTTTGCAAATCAGTAGAACTGGTTTGCACTAACAAAAAAGAGTATTTCACTAACCGTTTGATTTGAGTGCTTTTGAAGAGGTTTCTATTAAATTTTTCAAGATAAAATTATTTTACTAGTCGTCAAATTATCATGCTATTTTACTTTACAAAATGCAAAATTAAATATTATAATATATTTGAATCCATACTTGGTATTCTTTTCTTGAAGAACTTGGAACCAGTTTTTCCTCTTTCACCCTTATCTTTCTATTTTTTTGAGAGTGGCCGATATTTTGGAAGAATATTGCCCATGGTTTTTCTAGAGGGCCGAACATTTTAAAGAAAAAGCAAATACCAAGTTAAGAAACTTTCCTCGAGAATTTAAATTCTGAAAACTGCTCCTGCATTATCTAGGAAAAAACCACCTCATTTATCCATACAATTACAATGTATGATTCTATCATTTATAGTGTAGAAAGTGTACCAATTCCTTAATTACATTAATGCCATTTTTTCCATTGAAGACGGGGTTAATTAAGGATTTAACTTCTCTGATAAAATATAATAAAGCCGTAAGAGATTATAATATTTAATTATTTTAATAAATTACTAATTATGTAGCACATTATGTAGGACAATTTTTTTTAACAGTTTCATTTATGGAGTTTACTGTTACAGAAATATTTTCTACCACATTTGCTGATATAAAACTGATGTTTCAGTTCTATATTGCTTCAGAGCCCAACACCATCTGTGCCTGTTGAAATTGTCTTTTTTTGTTCCTTTTTCTAATCCTACAGTTTTTGAAACTTGTGGATGAGTTCAGAGCCCAACTCCAGCTTGGGATGGAGAATGGAAGTAGCCAAAATCTCAAGTTTGGGATCATCTCAATAATTTGTTGTGTTCATGAGAATCATCATAATCTGTCGTTTTGTAGCTATTTTTTGGCAGTTTTGATTTTAATATATTTTGGTAACATAATATCTTTAGGGATTATTTTTAGGATGGTTTCAGGAATCGTGGTTTCCTAATTGGACTCTCTATTGTTTCCTATATAAACTCAGCCTGGTACTATGTTCTATTGAAATATAAATGGGATAGTGATTGTTAGGATTTCATAAATTTTGCATGAGTAAAAAACAACAATCACCCAGAAGAATGCCAGATTTGCATTGAAAACCTCCGAAGGGAAAAAGCCATGGGCAAAGTAGGAGAGAGTTCACTACCTTTGATAGTTGTTACAAGGGGAGAAAGCAAAGGTGGTTATGAGAAATATAACTTCAAAAACTATTGAAAACCCTCGAGTCAAAAACAAAATTTAAATGTAGAAAATGATAGCCCAAGAAGACAGATCCATCTACCCACCATTAATCACTATTCAAAATTCACATGAACTGATACCATGAACATTGCGGGTTAGGTCCTCAAATGGGATGATCACACAAAAAACGAATTTAGGCCTCACTAAACAGTGATCATTGACAAATCTGTGATATTTCCTCCCTACTTGGACTGTGCTTGCTCTTATCCATGTCTATTTCTTCATCTTTCCCTCTGATTTCTCTGATCTCTCCCTCCCAACAGAAAAGAAACAATGGGAAAGTAACATACAGGTGTCAATTGTCTTCACCAAAGCACTCTGTTGTTTATGCCCTAGCAGCCCCTTCTCCAAAGCAATATCTTCATGATGCTTTCTTATGTGCAATTAATGCACGCTGGTTGCACTTTTGACATTTACGTGCTTTTTTCCCCCCCCCCTTTACAGGGAGCCTTCTTAAGCTTTGTTAAGATATTAATTTGCTTATTGTATAACTTGTCTGAAAGTATTTGCAAGACGATTCCTCGTCTGGGTTGTTAATTTCTTTTTTGCTAATGGAGCGTACTTGACATTTATCAACAGCTAAGAGCTTTGTGTGGCAGTAAAAATTGAAATTTTTGGTCTTGATTGTGCTTTATTCATGGAGTTTGTAGTGAGTATTGTTTTATACAGCAAAACAGTTGTTGCAATGTAATGCCGTGTTCTCTCTCTCTCTTAATTGTGGATGCAAATATCGATATCGGTTATAGTCATATTGATATCGTTCAATAGGTATCTATATTAAATATATCAAAAGCCAATAAATTTTCGTGAATCATAAGTTGATCGGAAAATATCGATTGATGTATCATTTATATGATGACATATTGCGATTTTTTCAAGATATCAGAAAACATCTCTATCAGCCACTGATGTCAATATATGTCAGCTGGTATTTCATTCTATGCTCTTACATGAGTTTTTTGTTTGTTCCTTTCAAATGACATTTCCTTTTTCCTTTTGTTTACCTAAAATCAAAAATTTGCAGAACGGCAAGTCGAGAAGATTGATCCTTTGCTAGATTGGGTAGAGATGGAATTCGGGTTTAAGCCTATTGTATATTCCAGCTTTTTTGGTGGCAAGCAGAACGAGGGACTTGTAAAAGCCATTGAAAGTCTACTGAAGAAAACTGATGACTGTGAACTTGCCGCCATTGATGCCATGGCTGCAGCCGCGCACTCTTTAATTATTTCAATTGGCATATTCCATGGTAAACTGCAGATTGATGAGGCCATTGAGTTGATTAGACTCGAAGAGGACCTTCAGGTGATTGTCAGTCCACCATTTCTGGTCTCTCCTTGGTGAAAACATCCATTTTTCTGACTTTGTAGCTAAGAAGCACTGACACAGACATAACAGGACATCAAAATATTGTTTTTCTAAAGATGAGAATACATCACGATAGGTACATTTTAATTAAAATTCATAGTTTATTTATAGACATGTAAATATAATTAACTAACAATACCGCTTTGTATTAAATTAGCAATAGAAATGATATTTTTTGTTTTCTCATTCCAAAAACAAATCTCACAAGAAGAAACATTATACGAGTTAGTATTGATCCAATATAAATAAGTTGTGATATGTTATTTTTAAAAATCGTCTAAATTTTCTTTAATTTATGTTATGAATTCTAATTTTTTGATATTCGAAAACTACCTAATGGGACCCAAACATATCCGGTGCTGATGCATTGATTGCAAAAAACTGTTGGTGCTTCCTAGTGCCTTAGAATAAAGTGTTCCTCCTCTCTCAACATCCATTTTTTCTTACTCCAAGAACATCTTGAACTTTTTCATTGATGTTTATTGTCTTGGAGATGAAGTGTTTCTTCTTCCCTCTATCTTTCATGCAGATTGACAAATGGGGTCTCGTTGAGGGTGGTCATGACATCGATATTGCAGATCTTAAGGTGCAAATTTCATCTGCTGCTGTCTTCCTCGGGCTATCAAGGAAGCCGAAGTGATACTGCTAGAATGGCCCTCTAGTCACTCACATGCTATGGGCAGATTTTTATGATCTTTTTCTGTTTTTTTAGCTGAGTGATCATGCAAGTTTTGTTAGCAATGGCAGAACTAATTCAAGGTGAGCTTTAACACAACAGTACGATTATTTCTATTGTAATATAAATTATATCAATAAAACCGTATTCAAAAAATCAAACATAGATTATCATGCTCATTACTTGTGGAAAAAGTTTAAGCTTCTTTCATTTTTGAAATGCAACTTTACAGAATATGAGAAAAAACCAAGCTAATTGGTCATCCCATCAAGTTATTTACAGCTTGTGATCTACCAAGCCAGTTGGTTTTACTCTTTGGAAAAAGAAAGCCATGGATATTCTTCTAAATGTCATTCAGTCTCTCATCTTGACATAGCATTTTACAAATTTATTGTCATATGACCCATGATATTGATTGATAGATAAAACAATAAGTTATAACAAACTTGAAACTTTGAGGAGGTAAATGATAGCACCGTAATAATATCACATGTAAAAGACAAAATTCACTCCTTTTCTTATGTAAGTGAAAACTTTAGAATTGCATCAAATCAGAGCGTGAGAAATCTAATTTTGCAGCAACTTAGCACAATATATTAAAAAATAAAAAAAAATTAACAAAAATTTTTTTGAAGATAACGTATATTTTTTTATAAAATTAAAGGGTATGTGGAGAGAGGACATAGGAAGAGAGGGGTGTGAGCGTCATTATGAGAGCCTTACAAGCTTAATTTCAAAATTCGCACAGGGATGGCGCCCAACATTGAGAGATGTTCTCTGAAATGGATGAATCCATCACTACTCCTGGGAACCTCAAGGGCACAGCTCCTCAAATTTAGCGGCATAGCAGCGATCGTTAAATCTCCGGAGTCCGAGGCCTCATTGTTATCTTCCTTCACATATGAAGAGAAATTCGTCATCAACAAAAGCGATGGTGGCAGATAAGTAAAAGCACCCTTGCACAAGGAAACGGCATCGGCTGTGACCTGCCCTCATCCTTCATGACTGGTTCAATCGTGGGCAGGTGATTATACAAGCAAGTGATGACCAGGCTAGCTGACGATGCAAATGGATGGATGGTGATGCTTGATTATAGAACCCCCAAGAGTCCTTCTAAGAGAAATCTTAAGCTTCTCACTCTATCTCTTGCTAAGACTATTGCCCCCGAGTGGGAATACCAGGTAATGTTCTTACTTATTGTGTATTTCACGTGTTCAAATCGGTTCTTGGGATGTTTTAATTTGTTGTTCCCTTTTTCTTTCTATTGTTTAACGTAAGCACCATAGAAATGATTCTCCAAAATTTTTTGAGATACTACGGTTTCCCATTTTATATTATCTTTTGGATTCTCAGAGTTCTCGATCAATATGCGGTTTTTCATGTTAATTAACACTCAAGAAGGATTGAATCTTGTTAAGTTGGGTGATCAAAGGTAGTTTATTTGTAACATTATGGATGAGTGTTATAATTCACATTCCATAATGAGAACAATCAAAAGAGTTTAAAGAAGAAAGTCAAAAGGTCCTCGCTTAGCCTATATATATTGGAGGCATGTGTATCTATTGAGATAGTCACAAAAAGTAAATCTGGAAATAGGCTAAGCAAGGAGTACAGGAAGGATATTGGAGGCAAAATGAGGGAAAAAAAAAAAAAAAAAAGAAGTACAGGAAGAATAATATAAAGATTAACAAGTTTTCAGGGTGTATTGTGAAATACATAATAAGCAAGAACATTATTTGGTATTCCCACTCGGCGTCAATATTCTTATCAAGAGATAGAGTGGGGAGCTAAAGAGTGTTGGGTCTGGTCACTCCTTTGTGGGTAACCTAACAAATTGGTTTATTATCGGAGGATTTGTGGAGAACAAATCCGGAGAATTGAGGCTTCACGAGGAGGAGCGATGATTGATCAGTACTTTGACCGTCAATGAGCGAAGATTGAATCCGACAGCGGGGAGTTTGAAGCGAGGAAAACAGAGTTGGATGGCGGATCTTGTATTTGGATGATTTAAATGATCAAGATCAGGAAAGGTCAACGAGATTGACCATCCTTTTTGGTGGTTGGCAATCATTGGATGAACTTTTCAGGCGTCGATTTGTAGGAAAGAGGCGTGCGCCGTCTGCGCGTGCGAGCATGCACCATCTCTGCGTGCGGGACTGCGGGAAGCTCGAAAACCCAGTGAAGCGTGACACCTATTATCTTGCAAGATGGTGAGGGACATATGTATATATTGTGTGTATATGTACATAGTATAGAAAAGAGCTTCGAAGGAAAGACACCGGACAAGTGTGCAAAACAGAGAGGTAGAGAGACAAAACCAGGGTGTGAGTGAAAACAAAGTATAATGGGGTGTTTATGGCGGGGTCTTGTTTCACCAATAATTTAAATGAGATAGTAATTACCACTTTAGGAGAGAAAGAGTCCGAAAGATTTTTAGTTATTTCGGGTAAAGTGGATTTTTTGAAAAAATTTAGAAACACAAGGCTTTTATATTCTCTTTCTCGTCTCTACTTTACTGTGCTTGTGGCCTTTATCAGTTGTTACATCTGCTTCCGACTAACTTTGTGAACATTTTTATATTCTAGTGATTTATTTGCCCGTTGTCCGTCAATTTTTCCCCGGAAGAATAATATAAAGATTAACAAGTTTTCAGGGTGTATCGTGAAATACATAATAAGCAAGAACATTACCTGGTATTCCTACTCGGCGGCAATATTCTTAGCAAGAGATAGAGTGGGGAGCTTAAGAGGCCTCTTAGGAGTCTTGGGGGTTCTATAATCAAACATCACCATCCATCCATTTCCATCGTCGGCTAGCCTGGTCGTTGCTTACTTGTAGAATCGCTTGCCCGGTATCGAACCAGTCATGAAGGACATGGGCATGGTCACGGCCGACGCTGTTTCCTTGTTCGAGGGTACTTTAACGTATATGCCATTATCGCCCTCGTTGATGACGGATTTCTCTTCAAAGATGAAGGAAGATAACGATAAGGTCTCAGACTCTGGAGATTTAACCGTCACTGCTATGCCACTAAATTGGCGGAGCTGTGCCCCTGAGGTTCTCAGGGGTAGTGATGGATTCATCCATTTCAAGGAATATCTCCCGATGTTGGCCGCCATCCCTGTGCGGATTTGGGAATTAAGCTTGTAAGACTGCCGTAATGGCGCTCGCACCTCTCTCTCCGTATGCCCTTTTTGGCGTTTAGGAGATGAAGTTGGAAGATGCCAAGGTCAACCGGGCTCCTGGTTGAACCAAATAATCCTAATTTTATTTTATTTTTTTAAATAAAGTATTAAGATTAATTTTTTATAATTAAAGATCGGTTTTAATTTTAATTTTTTATTTTTTGAAATAAAATTAAGATATTTAAATTCATCTAAAAACTTAATATATGAACTCACATTAAGAGCATCCAATACATTTCAGACATTTTTTTTTATTTTTAATGTTCTAATTGAACTGATAAATCTGTCTCATATTATATAGAATATTTTTTCCTTATATTATATAAAGTATTTTATATGTTATAGTATTATCAATAATAAGAATATATAATTATTTTAAAAACTATTAGATTTAATTAATTATAAATATTGACTATAATTACCCTTCTATAAGCATGAATTATGTCTATGTATATACCATACAATAAAACAATGTCATATCTTAAATACAGAGCATAAGTTTGACTTAAATAGGCTTCAATATCAAGATGCGTATGCTCAAATCTAGTTGGAATGTTGAAGGGCAACCTTCCATTGCTAAACAATGGCCCACTTGCAGCTTGACAGAACCAATAATAAATGTTTTACATTTTTTATTTTAAAATTTTTACTATTGATCCAACAACATTTAGCTACTTGCTTAATTTATGAGATACCTATTTAACGTATCATTAGATTCGGATTATCGATTGAATTAAGGAGCCACCTAATTCAAAAGTTCGATTGATAACGAGTTCAATCTTCATTATTTTAAATTTATATCTTACACACTATAACAAATAAATAAGAGGTTAGAATGATAACGGGATTCACTTCCTAATATATCTTCTGATATTTAAATTAATAATATTTCTTAATTGAATAGAAAGATAGGATGATAAGAAAATATGTGTAGATGTAAGCGTGAGGAGATTGAGTATTTGGTGGAGGATTAAAATCCGTTTGATAGCGCTCTATGGGTGAGTAGCTTATAAAAGTTTACACTTGCATGGGAGTGGTTTTTTGAAAGGGCTGTACTCATCGGAGAGTGACTTTGAGAGAGTTGAGAGAGGGTTATTTTTGGGACATCTGAGTGTCTAAATATCTCTGAATCAATTATTGGCTATCTCCCCTCCCCATTCCTTTTCCTAGGGAGGAAGGGATGTATACATAGAATGAGAGTTGGTTAGTCAGCCTTGGGAGTCATGGCTATACGATTGTGAGTGTCCAATACATATGCTTATGGTTGTAGACTGTAGAGATTACGGCTCTGTGCCTCTGGGGGAGTCATCATCGTACTTTCACCTTTGATACTTTGCACCCTCGTAATCATTAGGTTAACAAGTTGATGGTTATCGTTTGTGATTCCTACTCCTACAGCCATGAGGGACCACACGATAATATTAGTCGTTTGAATTTATCTGCTGAGTTGGATCAGGCTAAGCGGAATCGCTAATTAATTCTAATGGCCTGTATGCTACCGGGCCAATTCATGTTGAGCTACTTAAGCCTTCTGCTATACTATTTGGATTCTGAATTTGGAGGAGTTCTCGTTAAACTATCACTTTTTGGAATGGCTTCTTCTTTGCAGGCTGGGTTCTGATTGGCCCATAAGTTACCGGACACATCACTATTTTTAAAATTACCCACGCCCATGGATTGTAATAAACACTTTGGGAGCATCTTTGGTGAAAAAATGCCTATAAATAATGTTTTAGATTTAGAAAAGTTAAAATTTTAAAAAATATGCATCAAGTAATTATAGCAACTGATATTTACATAAATACTAGGATATTGGTGCTTTAATTCTTATTTTTTTTCACATTTAATATAAATACAATGTTATTTATACATGATAGATCAATTTAAGACCTAAAAAAATAAGATTCTTCATTAAGATTTGTAAAGATTGGAGTTCTTGCTTGCAATTTTTTTTGACTAATTTTTTAATATAAATTTTATAAATTTTTTTTTAAAAAATTTATAATTCTATGATTTGTATGTTCAAACCTATTTAGAATGGAGATATCATTGATCACCTCAAAATATAAAATTAATAACTCAATGCTCTGTTTATTTATAGTTGCTTTTCGTCCCGGAAGTGTTCGGCTTCATTGTTCTCGACACTTCGCTTCTGCATTCTTCATTCTCCAGTCGGATTGACGCTTTCTCCTCCATAAAGAAAATATAGGTACGCGTTTTATATTTTCATTCGATTTCACGAGTCGTTGTTCCTTGTGCAAGTCTGAACTCCCGCACAATCAGCGCGAATAACTGCAATCCCTTCTCTTATCGAATAATATTTTTTGTTTATTTTCATACCTCTCTGTTAATAGTTTTGATTTTCTTTTTCAATTTTGTGGAATTCGCTTGCTTTCATGGCTGTTGCCGCTCAAATCGCTGTGAATTTCGATGTTCGGCTATTTTTCCCGTAGGGATTTCTTTTGGGGGAAAATTCAAAATGATGAAAATTTATCTTCGTTCGATTTTATATGATTTATTTTTCCCGCTCAAAATGATTTGTGTTCAATTTTGGTGTCTTCACTGTCCTACTTCGTTTGATGGTGATGCTAGTAGGACTGCTCACTGTTCAGGTAATTCAACGGTGAGTAATTTTTTCACCCAAACTGTTTAAATGGGTTTGGTAAAGATACAACATAACGGAATCTATTTGATCGGTTGATCGACAGATATGGGGATCGGTTGGTCGAAAATTTTAAAAAAGTTGAACAACTGTTTTGAGGATTGAAATCTTACACTTAATTGCAGTCTTACCATCAAATATCTATCATCAGTATCACGGGATTTAGGGTTGATGCATCTTTTAAATAAGTGCGTCTCTTCTATTCATTGATGAGAAAAATTTAACGAATGAAATTTGAATTTTAAAAAATTATTTAAATATATATATTTTTAAAAAATTTTTATTATTATGTTAAATATTTAATAGATGTTAACATTATAAAAATAAATATATAAAAAAATGTTATATATAAGTTTTTGATATATTAAAATCTTTACCATTGAATTTTTATTCAATGGTAAAGATAAAAAATATATTAAGTATATCTTTTTAAAAATATTTCTGTCCCCAAATCCCTGCACGACCATCATAAAAAAAAAATAAAATAAATAAAAATTGGAATGATTAATCTAATGACCTCAATACATATAGACCATCCAAACTCCACCTAATCATGTATTCCTGACAAAAGATTCTGGCATTAGAACCCAATTACATTGCGGAAAACATTAAACCTCTGTCACTGGGTTGGAATTCGAACAGAATTATGTAAATTTGTATATATATATTTTTATATTCTTGTATTTTTTTAAAGTTTATATATATATATATATAATGTGAAATTTTAAATGATATTCGACTTAGACAAGTTGGTGCAAAAAATGGACTAAGGGGCACTTGAACGTCAAATTCCAGTAGACTTACGTCAGTGGCACGTCTATATTGGCACCCGAATGCCGGTTCGAAGATAAAAGAAAAAAGAGAATAGAAAATGTAATAATAATAATAATAATAAATAAAAAGGAAGACAATGTAGCGTCAGGCAGAGGAGAATGGGAAAAGAAAGAAAAGAAAGGTAGAAGAAGAAGAAGAGGAAAGAGGGAGCCGATGCAGGGGTCACGGTGACTACTGACCAGAGAATCGACGCTTGAGACGGAACCAAGGAACCCTCTACAATTTCCCTCATTTATTGGAAAGATGCCGTAAGAGAAGTAAGAAATTAAGACAAGTATCTATAATCCCTATTTTTTGTCTGATTTAATATCTAATATATTTTGACTATTGTTTGAATATTTTATTTACATGCATGTCATTTTTATACATCTTCTTTATTTTTTCTATACATGCACATATCATTCACCAGTAGATTTTGGGGTTTTGTGCAGATTCTATGATTTGGGGGTTTTATTATTTTATAGAACCTTCGGAGAGCATCTGGACTTTATATATGCTTATCTATCAGTTTGTTTATACGATCGGGGATTTTTCATATCTCGTACAGTTGACTTTGAATGTACATTTTGATTTAGATTTTGAGTTATTTGTTTATGGTGCTGATTCGGTTTCTGATATGTTATGCATGTGATCCGATTTTGTGGCTATTCGATTCTGTCTCAGATCACGGTTTGATAGGGCATCCGATTTGATTAGGCATCCGAATTAACATGGCATCCAAATTAATAGGGCATCCGATTTGAATAGGCAACCGATTTGATTGGGCATTTGATTTGTATGACCATCCCATTTGATGGGGCATCCAATCTAATTGGGCATCTGATTTGATAAGGTATCCGATTCAATTGGGCATCCGATTTGATAGGGTATTTGATTTGATTGGGTTTCTGATCCGATTGGGCATCTGATTTGATTGGGCATCCGGTTTGATTGGGCTTCCGAGTCGATTGGGCATCCAATTTGATAGGGCATTTGATTTGATAGGGCTTTCGATTCGATTAGGCATTCGATCCGATTGGGCATCTAATTTGTTTGGCCATTCGATTTGATTGGGCATCTTATTAGATTGGGCATCTGATCCGATTGGGTATCTAATTTGTTTGGACATTCGATTTGATAGGGATAGGGCATCCAATTCGATTAGACATCTGATTTGATTACTTATCTATGGCTATCTGTTATTAATCGCTATCTATGTGGCGAGATTCTATTTATGGCTATCTATTATTAACCGTCATCTTGTAACGAGGCCCTATTTGTGGCTTTCTATTATTAACCGTCGCCTATATGGCGAGGCCCTATCTATGGTTAGGCTTTATCTATGGTTATATGTTATTAACTACTATCTCTGTAGTGATGCCTTATTTGTAACTATTTGTTATTAACCGCCATCTTTGTGGCGAGATCCGATGTGTGACTATCTGTTATTAATTGCCGTCTTTGTGGTGCGATGACATATTTGTGGCACCTCTCCCGATGGGGAGATTCTCGTCCCTTTTCACTAACAGAAAAAGGTTGAGTTCTGGTTGTAATTGACCCGTCCTGTCTGTTCTAATTGAATAGAGATTTTTTAATATCATCGGATATCTAATTTATATTCGTTATTGGTTTTAAAATCTGTTTATGGATCATCCTTCTGATTTATCAGGCATGTTATTATATACATATATATATCTATACGATACTTGTTAAGTTTAGGCTCAATTTTCTATTTCATCCCTTTAGAGTGGAGAAGTTGAATGCATTGAAGGAGTATGGACGAGATATTATATAGCATCATATTATTTTGATGAGTATTATACAACTTTGATATTATTGAATCTATATTGGGTTATATTTTGGTTATGGGATCGGTCGAGTGTAGGTCTCGAAGCAATAAATTCAGATGCTGTCAAATTTCTTACAATATGTGAATGAGTTGTACTATTTGGTTGTTTTTTCTTAGGATTGTTTGTAGAACAAGTCATATATTTTTTTGTCAGAATTGTTATCCGATGTGATTCTGTACGAGTTTTAATTTGTCAAATCTTATATAATTGATTTGTCACACCCAAGTTTGGGATTTATTAGGTTAACATTTATAATTTAATTAATTATTTAATTAATCTATTTAATTTGAATTTGTGACACGAGTGACACCTGAGCGCCATTTGCCGAGAGGGTGGCGCTTGAGATGTTCTTAAGTGGCAATCAAGCATTGATTGGAGTATATAAGGGGGACTAGCGCCACTGTTCATCATTTCACGCGGAAGAATGAAGAGAGGAGAAAGAGAAAGGAGGGGAAAGAGGAGCGAGGAAGAAGAGGAGCGATAAATTAGAGTCTCTTATTATCTGATCTGCTTAGTAGAAGGTTAAGGCAAATATCCATAACCTATTGATTTTTTGTGTATGCATGTTATTTTAACCGATCAATTGGGGATTTTGTTCAAATTTTACAAATATATGAAGATTTTATTATTTTATAAAAAAATGGATAAATATTTGTGACTGTATATTTATATATTACTATCTTTGTATGAAAAAAGTCATGAAATTTTGCATGGACATGTATTAATACTTATATATCACTACTTAGGGATCAAGGTTTCTACCTTTATGATATGATTCAATATGTGATATATAACTGTTTCCTAATGGGAAGAGTTTTATTTCTAATGAAAAAATATTTGTGACTCACTTTTTCATCGGTAGGAAAAAGTTTTGTTTATAAATTACCTATCCCATTTGTATTTTAATGAGAACTATCGTAAACGAATTAAATAAAAAACTTATATATTTAGACATTCTAATTTGTTTACTAAACTTTAGAATTGCACCTAATATGACGATAGGTAAAATATAGTGAGCATATTTATTAACTATGGGAGATAATATATGTCGATGGCCTTATCTATGGGTCTAAATATTGATTGATTTGATTTAAAATTATTAGAATTTGTATAACCCTTTCTTAAGTTGGTCTCTTGGTCTTTATTTCTCTAATTTCATGTGGACTTTATATTTTTATCTTGACTTGTATTTTGACTACAATTTGAGATTCACAGGTTTGCCTACAGATAGAATTTGGTTAGTGTTGTACATTGGATATATGATTTTGTCCTGGAATATGTTTAGCTTGATGTGATTTTATTTCGGATTATATTTTATTTGTATGCAATTTGAATCTGAATTTTGTTTCGTTTAATATGCATTTCATATGTATATTTTATGATTTGGATTATATAATTTGGCCTTCGAATTACAATTTGTTATGAGTATGTCCCGATGAAATTATGTTTTGATTAGATTATAATTTAAGTACGAGATTACCCTCATAACTTTCGATATTTAAACTTGTGAATTTATATCTTTTATGCATTTTGAATATATTTATACACTCTCCCTCAAATTTTGAATATTATTGTTATTATGTGACTTATTCTCATATTTTTTACTTCTTATCCTTTAAGATAAGTAAGTTTGGATACACTGTAAGAATTTGGATATGATTTGATTACCGTATGCCTATTTTGGTGAGTATTATTATTTTGTTCAGTTTGCGTTGGTGTGGGCTATATTTTGGGTATTTAAAATTGGCCGGATGTAGGTCGTTGGTCATGTAAAAAGAACAATTGGATTATTCAGTCTTTGGATTATGTTGTTATCATTGGTTAGTCCCTACTTTATGACTTTGTGTAACAGATTGCATTATTTTATTATCCAGATGAGTATTTGATAAGGTATTGTGATGAGTTTTAAGTTTTGTTTATTATTATTATTAGATGATGAAATTTTATGGTTCATGTTTGTTACCTTCGAGGTTGAGTTTTGTTATATTATTTTTTTTAAAAATTTTATGAATTATAATTATTAGACTTATTTTCCTTTGAATTCGTGACTTTTACCTTAAATAAAATATTTATCGAATTTGACTTGAAATAGCTTCAAAACTACCTTCCTTTACGGTGTCTCTCATCTTTTCTCTCTTCTTTCTCTTTCTTTTTATTTTTCCTCATGAAAATGACTGAAATTAGGCAATGGACTTTAAATGTCCAAAATGAATGCATGAATACCGTATTAAGTGCTATACCCAACAATATGCACGTATGAGCATTATTTGAATGTACCTCAAGTGCAACTTATTTTAGTCAAATTACACATAAACACCCCTTATACACATCTTAGCATGCACAGAGGCTCAACCTCAAATGTGTACATGCGCCTTTTTAAGTGCTAGGCCTTAATATAAAATTTTGACTTTTCTCAAAATTTTTATTATATAATTATTATCATATTTATTCAATAAATATATATTATAGTATTATAAATATAAATAAAAAATTAGATATTATATAAAATTATATAATAATATTGAACGTAAAAATTTGTTTCAATAAAAAAAAATCACAAGATAATTTTATAAAAAAACTCTATGATAGTATCTAATTATAAATATAACTTCTTACAAGATTCATCTATTATAACTTGAGGAAATAATCAGTTGATTATAACTCCAATATAATTAGTAATCCATTAAAAAAATTATACTGAAAAAATGAGTAATTAAATAACAATATATCCTAAAAGTAAGAGTAGCACAATATATCCGATACTGACAAAGAATAAAACTTAAATTAGACCCCAACTAAATATTAAAAATCTTCATCTTTTTTTCTTTCTATTTTCATGTAGCTTCTCTTATGTTAAAAATAATAACAGATATACCCTAAAATCAGAACAAATCTTTTTATATTCCGCATGATCGTTTGAGCGGCGAGTTCGTAGCCATCTCGTGATATATTATTAAAAATCTCTTCAGTTCAGTTCAAATACTTAAGTGATCCACATATAATCTTCTTGTGAATAGCTACTGAAATTTCTTTCAAATATAACACTTAAGTCAATAGTTATGATGAACTGATTTAAAATTTAAGGAAGACAATTTATCAACTATAGAGAATAATCTCCATTATCCGAAGAATTTGAAGAAAGAAACAACATGAATGATTGAAAGAAAAACAAACTATTATGATATGAATTATTTTGTCATAATAATTTTGTCGGCCAAAGTTCGAATACCACTAATTTAAAGTACATTTATAAAAGTTTTCTGATCTGTCTAATCTCAGATGAAAGGCACGGCACAAATGAGAGTGACAAATTTGGAGTAGGTTTGGTTTAAAAAAATAAAAAAAATAATTAAAATAAAATAAAATTTAATATGTTAAGGATTCACATTATCACAAAAACTAGGAGTTAATTATTTTACTTAAAAATTTAAATAAAAACGGATCTGATTTTCGTACTCTAAATCAGAATCATACGTAACATAATAAAATAAAAATATGGGTACGAAATATACGAGACTCACTTCTCAATATATCATCCGACGCTCAATTCATTGATTTTTTTAATTAGATTGGAAAGAAGATGAGGAATAAAATGATGAGAATGTAAAATGATGAGGATGAGTATATATTTGAAAGGTTATACTCCTTTTGTGTACTTGACTGATAGAGTAGTCCTTTTTTTTCCCTTATTATTGGATCCTGTTTGTTTTGTTTGGATCCTTCTAAATTTTCTGGGGAGAAGTTTTATTTGTAGACAGAAGCGTTATTTAGTTAATCGGCACCTGAAATCGATGCGTGTGTATAATGCCACTTTGAATTAGTTGTAAGAGGCGTTCTTCGCGATGTGTATAATGCCGCTTTGAATCAGTGGTGAGAGGCGCTCTTCGTAGTGTGTTACGACCGTCTCTATTTAATGATAAGATCATCGATTTTCAGCTATTGCATCATTTCGGCCGTTTATTACGTTCCTTTAATATTTAATTATTCATATTTTATCATTGGTTCAGATGCTTGAGTCCTACTACCTAATAGGCTCTGCAGTATCTACTATCAGGTTATTGGTGTTCTGACATATTATCCAACTGAAATCAAGAAATCTCATTTTTTGTCATACTTATCAAAAATAGACAAAAAAAATTAATTTATATTTTCTTTAAATCAAACATGTGGCTAAAAGTTTAGATGCTTTCCAAATATTAAGGGTTTATTTTGTAATATTTAACCCATAATAAAATACTAGAGGTATTCAGAATTTGGTTTGTGATATATAATATATTTACCTATGCAGTTTGATATAATTCTGATTGATTAAAGTTTTTAAAATATAACAAAATTGAAAATATGACCTAAGTAAAAGACCTAACGACTTATATATAAACCATTTTAGTTGTTTAACACTATGCATCCATCCCCTTCTTTTGAGCTCTAGTTAGGGCTCGGCCAGCTACTCTCCGACCAAGTCGTGGTGCCAATTTTAAAGCCCACCGCTTGTATTATATAAGTGCATTAGACCTAATCAAAATCAATTTATTTGGCTCGAATTTTTACATAATGAGATCAAAGTATTATAAAGAGACTGTCAAAAAATGAGACCTGATTTATTTCTTGACCGAGCAAGGTCACATGTGAATATTTTAAATTGTCTGCTCGGCCTTAATTTAAATTTTTTTTTAGAATTTAGGAAAAATACTTAGTCTAAAATGAATAATCTCATTAGAACATATTTTTATTTGATTAATGAATATTTACATAAATATTATTCTATTGATATTACTTTTTATCTAAAATATTATATTTATTCATATGTTTTAGATTTTTAGATTTTTTAATATAAATTTAAAATTCTAAACCAAAATGGTTGAAAAATAAAATATCAATGGGTTTGTCTGGTTTAATTATTGAAATATTTTGTATAAATAAAAAATACTTTTGTAGTATATTGTTTAGTTATTTTTTAGATATTTGTGAATATTATAATGATTATTAATTTACTTAATTTTGTGTAAGTTTATCAATATATATAAATAAATAAAATATTATATTATTAGAAATTTTTAATAATTTGCTTGGTATCGATTCTTATAAAATAGAGAAAAGGAAAAGGCATTGGCCTCCATGTTTTGCACAAAAATAAAGAAAATTTAAAAATATTTTATAATATTAATATTTATTAAATATTGAATTTAGTAAAAATAATTTAAAAAATTATTTTAATCTCTATGATGATAAAAATTTTTAAATAATATTTATTTTTATCTTATTTAAGGTAATCAAACATTTTACAATATATATATATATATATATATAGTTTCAATTCTTATTTTTTCCTTATATTTTAGTTTTCAAAAATTGATTTGAGAACACTTTTTAAACATATTTTGGACTTTTTAAAATAATATAATATTTTATTTATTTATTTATATTATTATATTATAAAAATAAATAAATAAATAAAATATTATATTATATACTTCAATAGGAAACTAAATGCTTGAAATATAAAAGTTAAATTCAAATAAAGGGGATTCCATCTCCTAAAAAAATAAATTTATTTTTTTTAATTTTGATTATTTATTTTTAAATAAATAATTATAATTTAATTAATTTTAAAATTTTTAAATTAATTTAAATTAATTATTAAATTATAACTATTTATTCAAAAATAAATAATTTAAATTAAAAATAATTTATATTTTTAAAAAATATAACCCGTAATTTAGGTTAAACTCTCCACGCTACAAGCCATTTGCGAGGACGTGGATTGTCACGGGCCGTTAAATTAAAGATGATTTCAGGTAGCTTTTGACAATGCTGTCACGTCAATTTGGAGTTTTTGTTCAATCTATTTTATTATTTTTATTTATTAAATAAAAAATTTGATAAATTAAATTTAAAATTTAAAAAAAATTAAATAATTATTTTTATACTATCACTATTTAATTAAATATTTTACAGATATTAAAATTATAAAAAATATTATATGTATTCATAATTTTTTCATATTTATAATTAAATTTTTCAGTCAATAATCAAAATTAAAGGTAACTCCATAATTAGTGGGTGTTATGGGATTAAAAAGGATATTTTTGATGACTTTTTGCAATCAACCTAATTTTTTTTCTTTTTCTTTTTATTTCGTTCGTTAACATAATATAAAAATATAATATATTTAATGAATTTGTGGGGAATTTAATTTTTAAAACTCCTTTTAAAAATTAAAAAAATAAATATTTTAATCTATCTTTTAAAAAGGTGAAGACTATTTTTTAAATCTGAAATATTTATTTTTTAATAAATAATTATAATTTTTTTATTTTATTAAAAAAATTAAAATTTAATTAAAATTATTACTATTTATTTAAAAATAAATAATTTAAAATTTTGAAAAATAGCTTTCTATCTCCTTAAAAAATGCAACTGAGTGTATGTGCCCACGGTATCGTCTAAATCCGTTGCAAATTTCATTGCTTCACATAATTGAAGTTCAGATTTTCAAAGCATGGCAATCAATGCCTGTTCTTCTTCTTCTTCCTCTCCTTCTTTTCTCGATCTGTCTGCACCACTCTGTAATTAATGCCCGCTCAACTATAAATTCAGTACAGAGTTTTCGGCGTTTGATCAGATTCCCGCTGAAAGTTTCCCTTCCTTCCGCAAAACGCGAGAGGGCGCGAGTGGGAGGGAGAATGGGTGAATGGAATTCAGTTCCTCTGAAGATCTTGTCTCAAATATTAGGATGGATTGCATTCGTCTCATGGTCCATCAGTTTCTACCCTCAAATCATCCTGAATTTCCAGCGTAAAAGGTGGAGCTTATTTCTGCCATTTCTTCTTCTTCTTCTTCATCTGCCATTTATTCTTCTTCGTCTGCTGCTGCTTCTTCTTCTTCTTACTCTGCAATTTCATCGGATCAGAATGCTGTAATTTTCTTCAACCATTTTGCAGTGTTGTAGGGCTGAACTTTGATTTCGTGGCATTGAATCTAACAAAGCACTCGAGTTACCTCATTTACAATGCCGTTCTCTACTTCAGCAACACCGTTCAGCAGCAATACCGCCATAAATATGGCTCTAAACAGGTTCACTCTGGTTCCTTCGTCTTCTTCTTCTTATCTTTTTAGCCGTTACAGTTTTGAGTAGTGTTGTGGAATAGAAGAAAGTCCAACAAGGAAATTGATGTAGGCGAAATTTCAATTTTTCTTTTGTTTTTTGTTGTAATGATCATTGTTTTAATATGTTAAAATGATATATTAAGTAAAAATATTTAAATTTTTTATGTATATAATATAGTATTAAATCATTCTAATATATAAATATATAAAATAAATATATAATTTGATATAAAATATATTATCAAATTAAAATAAATCAACCGTATAAGTATTCTGTCATAAATATATGTTAGACTTATAGTTGCCTTTTAACTTATTATAAAAATTAAGTAATAATAAATATAATCTGTAAATTAGCATTTATTTGAATTATTATTTTAACATGTCACATATTAAGAATTTTTATGCAATTAAAAGGGTGATAAAAGAGACAATAAAAGAGCATATATGTTTCCATGTAACTCTTATATGATTAATATATAATCAATAAAATTTTTTAAGTAATTATAAGTGTAATACTAAATAATGTGTGACTTATTAGGTTTGTAGAAGAAAAATATTGGATATTATTTGATTAATTAAAATATCCTTATAGTCATAATAAATTAAAATCCATTTAGTTTTTCTTTAATTAATCATTTATAATAATTAATTAAAAGTTTTTATAGATGATGAATGACACCTAGCTCAAATTAATAAATGACTTTCTTTTTATTGAACAATTTGTTAAAATTATTTTATAAAGTGAAACATTCCATCATTCTATGTTTTAAATAAATTTAGGATATGAAAAAATCAATCCCTATTTAATCTAGTCCATTTTATTTATGATATTAACTAAATAATTTCATTAATAAAATTATGAATTTATATTCCACTATAGTCAAGAATTTATGAATTAATAATTTAATTAAATACAGATGACACCTCTATTTTTAATAGGAATGATTGATTATTTATCGATTGATATTACATTTTCTTGTATTTCTTGTTATATCCAATAATTACCTTAATATATTCAGTTACTAAACACATTAATAATAACGCACATGAAATACTAAGGTGCCTTAAGTTTTAAAATCTTTTTATAATTTCTATACAAATGCTCTTGCATAGCATAAAGCAAAACTTTCATACAAGATTCTTTGTTTGAGTCAGTTACGTATACCTATTCTGTAATTAATATCTACATATTCATCATATTATCGACTATATCATTAATTATCAGTTCAATTTTCCATCTTAATAAGTTAATATGATGTGTACTGATTTAACTTGATTATTAATATTTCATGTTCGTGATCCTATGACTGATAATATTTACGATTCAATCATATAAGGAACAAAAATTCAAAAGTATGATCTAATTTTGATTTTGAAGTTATATTACTCTGACCTGAAAATTTTATCATTCTAATAAATAATATAATGTATAATAAACATTAGTACATTTTCATAATAATTAAAAAAAGGCTATACCAAAATAATAACTCATTGTACCCGTATGAAATAAGAATTCTTGTAGCTATAGCACTCATGAATGTTAATATATGGAAAAAAAAAATACTATGCATTATAAAGAATCTCCAATATTAATATCGTGCCACTAGTGCTAATGGCACCTTGCATGGTGCATTGGTGCTTTTACAATTTGATACTCGATGGTTGATTGCCTATTTTTAGACTTTTATAGAATGTTTGGTTGGTGAAAATAAAAAAATTAATTTTTATTTTATTATCAGTGAAGTATTTATTTCTATATTTAGTTACTTTATTGTTAGGGATAATTATATCTAATAAATAACTACTCCTAATAATATTGTCATTGTATCCTAATATTTTTAATATTCGTACAATTATTCGAAACTTTACATTATTCCTCTTATTATTATTATACACTAAATATTAAAAAGTTAATTCTTCACTCATACCAACAAATTGTTAGGATGATGCGGTAAACATAACTGTGCTTGAATTCAAAAGTTTAAATCTGTTAAAATGATATCTAATCACTAGTATCAATTTTGGTGCCGCCATTATTGGAATTCTAGAAATATACGTACAATTAGTATAGTAAAAATAAATCTTGAATCATCTTTCAATCATCAATCATCAAATTCCAAGTGAGCCAAAGGAACAAACAAGTAATCAAACTTACCAAAGTTATACAATAATATTTATAATGGAGAATCCTTCTTATATAAGGGAAAAAATTATATGATAATTTTCAAACAAATTCAATATGCATTGTTAGGTTATAAATACCCTCCTTTAATATCCTTTCACAACAACCAATCTAAATAACGGTTGAAATATAATATTCAATACACCTATGAACCATATAAGAAAAAAATATAAGAAGAAAAGAAATTAGTAATACATTATAAACTAAAATTAGAGCAACATACTCAAATTTTATAAATAATGAAACTCAAATAAGCCTTTATTTTGAAAAGACAGAGATAGAAATTATATCACAATCAGATGTCAAAAAATATCTAACAATCTTTAAATAAGTCTACTACTAATTGTTAGGTTATAAGTACCTTCCTTCAATATCCATTCACAACAACCAGTCTAAATAATGGCTGAAATACAACCTTCAATATACCTATCAACCACATAAGAAAAAATATAAGGAGAAAACCAAATAGTAATATATCCTAAATTAGAACTAGAGTAATATATTCAAATTTGAAAAAAAAATAAATTCAATTTAGACAACAATTGAATGCCAAAAGTCTCCTCCTCTCTCTTTTCTCTCTTACTCACTACGTCCCTTGTGTTAAATAATCTCTCACATACCCTAAAATTAGAACATAACCTTTTATATTCCGCGTGTCAACTTAAGTAGTCATCTTACAATGTACCACTGGAAATCTTTCTAGGCTTAACGCTTAAACGACCAACTTGTAGTCCTCTTGTGGGCAGCTATTATAAATCCTCCCAAGTATGGTGCTTGAGTCGGAAACTCTCGACCTTATCGTGAAATTTCTAGTAAACAGTATAGTTCAAGTGAACCTCATGTGAAACTGACAGTAAAAAGTGTCACTTGAGTGGAACGTCACACGGAAACCTCTGATGGTTCTAGGAATAAAAGATAATACTTTCAATAGATGTAAATTTCATAATGAAGTGATCCAAAACTCAATAAATTTTTCATCATAACATTGTTTGGAAACCTTACTTCTCTAGTGAGCTATTGTCACCTCTTGATAGTAAGTAACTTCCTTCCACAGGACCCCAATATTGGACTACAAACTTAAAAGTCACTCCCTTCCACTTTGTTGAAACACTTGGAGTATTACCACTCCTGTTCGATATCTTCACAATAATAACTTCACTTTTCCAGGCACACCACCTCAGCATCCTTCTATTACATTGATCCGTCCTTCCATTGATCGCATTGGCATTGTCTTTAATACCTGAAACCTTCTTCAAGTACTGATATAAGTGCTTGCTTTCTTCTTACTATAATTGAGGAGCCTTTAGTGAGTATCTATTGGCCTTTTCCAAATATTGTGCAAAAGCTCTTCTGATTAAGTTTGTTAGTTAAAATTAAATTCAACTTTATATCTGAAATATGTCACACATCCCTCAATATGAGCTTTGTCTCGTTACTTATCCTAGTATATAGGAGGTGAAGAAAAATAATCTCGATGTTGTAAGGAATGAGGATTCACTATCCATCATCAACTAGTTTCATGGCCCATGAAGCTTTGTGTATTTCCCACATTGATTTCTAGAAGGCCTCTATAAGTAGCGATAGATGCCAAATAATTGTTATCATAATCACTTCTCTGTTGTCACTTGCTACCACCTACCTTTATTCTACTTCTACGGGAAATAATCCTACTTCATGTGGTATTTTTTCCATAACGATAGCGCTTGATATTTATAAGTTTGGATCGACTATTACTCCTCTCTAACTTGGTGCCTTTCTCTGATGATCTCCTGTACCGTTGAATGTTAGTGGATATTAAAACAATTGGCTCTTTCAAAATCTCATCACTTTCTCTTCACCTAAACTCGTTTATAAATAAAGAAGTGACAACCTCATTAATATTGAGTGTGTCCTTACTAAACAGTAGTGTCGTGATAATGTAATTCAATGAGGCTAACAACAAAACTAGCAATACCAAAGCGTTATCCTCCTCATTGATCTTGTCATCGAGTGATGATATTTGCGTTAAAATTTGATTAAAATCATTCAAATATTTCTTGGAACTTTCCCTTCAAATAAGCGGAGATCATAGAATTGCTTTTTTTATGCATAACCTTGTTATTAAGGATTTGAATTTGTACTAGCCATCAAGTTTCAATTAAAAACCTATTGGTTCTAACAAACTCATGACCTCATGAAAAGTATCGTCGCTAAATGAAACTTGATAGTGCAATTTTCCAAATCCATCATATCTTCACACTCTTTATGTTTCATTCTCTCCGATTTATCCTCCTTTTTTAATACTTTAATTGTTCTTCCTAGATCAAAATACTTTCTACTCTTTCTTACCAAATAAAAAAAAATTTTTGCCAATAAAATGGCTCAACAGATAATAGCAATAGCGAGCTTTTTCCCATCGATGCCATCATATTATAGTTTTTATATCAAAAAAGCTACATTTCGATACCACTTCATGAGATTTTGGAACATGCATACATCCAGCACAATGGAAAGAAACTCTCAATCCTCCATTAATTATTAATGATCAAACCCAAAGTGAGTCTAAGGAAGAACCATACAACCGAGTACATAAAAATTGTATAATAAGTTTTAACGTAAAAAATTCTTTTTAATTAAAAAAAAATTTACAAAATAATCTCTGAACAAATTTATTACAAAATATTTTGTCACGAATATTCTATTTTTATATCACTTTATAACCATCTGTATAAATAATTGGTTGAAATATTACTTCTAAGACGTCTAATAATCACACAAGAGAACATATAATAGATAAATACGTAGCCAATCAGTAATATTTTTACGAACCTGAACCAAACATATCAATTAAATAATTAAATATACTTTAATTATTATTCTTATAATTTTTAAACCTCGGTGTGATCACAAAAATATACAAAACTCCATAAAATTTTATAATCCACATAAGACCTTATCAGATAATATAAATGTGACCTACTTTATAAAATAATCGTAAGGGAATAACCAATTAAGGACAATAACTTATCCATATAAGAAATTGACCCATCAAATTCTTAATATACAAAACCATGACATACACTCGACCGTTTCCAACATCTCATAACAATCCACGTAAAATTCATCCATACCCAACACATGGTTGATAATATCAAAATCCAAAAATATAACACTCACCAGAGGCGCACAATGCTGTGCCGAAACTCTTTGCATTGCTGTGATAAAGATGATCCTTTACTCTAAAGGGATAAAATAGAAGAATAAACCTAATGCCTAACAAGTATCATAAATAAATAAATGAGTCCAAAGAATCAGAAGGGGGTCAAATTGATAAATCCAAATCGCCGATAAATAAATAAAAATTTTAAATCTAAAATCTAATTATAGTCTCGTACTCAAATTAAATATTCAAATCCAAAGTAAATATCCAAATTGAAAAACAGTCATTGTTGGGACATATATATTTAAAATAGAGGTGATCCGAACCGATTCCAATATGTCGATATCCAATCAAAGTTCAAGGCCCGATCAGCTCGTGATTTGAGGCAGAATACGATAGTCGGATAACCAAAAAGTGTATGTAGAAGTTTAAGTAGCAGCGCGATAAAATTTTTCCGAAGGTCTATATCAAAACATATAATCAAATAATTTGTATGAGACATATTAAGTTCAATTGTAGGCAAAATCGGTAAATCTCATATCCAAATTCAAAAATTCAAATCCAATACAAATCTATGCAGAGATACACAATCATACACCAACTTAAATTTTAATTATTGAAAGACAAATTTGATGAAAGGTTATAAATAATCTCGGTAATCTTAGACTAAAATCCATGTACTCTATACCCATCTATAAGATTACTTACTATATTTTAATTATTTAAAAATCAGTTTAAGGAAGGGTCACTATTTTAAATCTTTCCTACAGGCAGAAAATGATTTCTAATTAACAAAAATCTTTCCGTCGAAAGTTGCTCAGAAAATTCAATAATCCAAATCCAATTGTAGTTGATGTGAAAATACACGTTTAATGCAAGTTTCGTGCACATTTTCGTTGTACATACTGATATAAATATATATAGTGTCTAATAAATTTTTTAAATTTTCAGAAAAATAGTAAATTTTTAAAATCATAAAACTCATATTCAAAATTTTTAAAAATAGTCAATGAACTATACATGTATGTCTAGAATGAATAGAACAGGTGTATAAAAATACATACATGTTAATAAAAATTTTATACAATATCCGAAATATATTAGAAATTAAATCAGATCAAGAATTTGGGTTACATATACTTGCTTCAATCTTATATTTCGCATATTTGAAAAATGGATGCTGCGGGATACCGAATCGTGCGCTTCTTCACACTGTCGCGCGCTGCCCGTCGAACTCGAGCTTCCTCCCTCACTGCACAGCTTCTGCGCACAGACACGGCTCGCCCACAACCGCCGCCGGTCACCGGCGTGCCACCACCGACCGCCGTAAACCACCTCTGCTACCTTCGAACACGGCCACTGCAAATGCCGTCATCAACCACGTCGGCCCCTTAATGGCTTCTCCTCACCGTACACCTCCATCGACTCACTTCAAGCTACCGTCGATCACCCTCACTCCACCGACATCGTCGTCCAACGCCATCGCAGACCTCCACTGCTTCATCTTCTTCCCTGCACAGTGCCAAAATGGCGCCCCAATTTTCCACTCTCTCTCCTCTGTTTCTTTTCTCTCTCTCTCTCTTACTCTGCCGTACCAAAGTTGCCCCAAATCCCTTCGAAATATCATTTTCCTCTCTTTTTTAATTTATCCCCAAAAATAACCCATCAGCCTATCTCATCCTATCTTATCTTATCATCTTTTTTTTCTTTTAATCATATATATATATATATATATATATATATATATATATATATATATATATATACACATGATTGATACCCCCTCAAACTTGCAACAAGCATCAAACCGTAAATTCTGATATTTCTTTTAAAATTTTACAATATTAATTAAAATTTTAAATATTCAATTTATCCAAAATCTTAATAAATATTAAAATATTTTTAATAAGATTCGAGATATCACAAATACATCCCAAATCCAAGATCACATTAATATACTTGAGCTTGGCAAATAATATTACTTGAATAAAATTTCAACCCAATGTTAAAAATCTTTCACTTCTCTCTGTTATCTCTTCTCTCTTTTTCTTTCGATACTCCTTATGTTGAAGTGATTTCTCGTTGCCTTAAAATCAAAATTTGTCCTTTTTATCCCATATTTATACTTGAGAGGTTATCTCACAGTGTGCTATTAGAAATCTTCCTAAGTCTAGCGTTTAAGCAAATAGCTCACTATCCTTTTACTAATAGTTAGTAAAGATCCTTCCAATCCTGACATTTGAGCAGAACCTCCAATGAAAAGTATTGCTCGAGCAAACTTTACACGGAACCACTAGAAAATAGTGTCACTTGAGGGAAACATCACATGGAAACCTTGTAGCTCTAGAATTGACAAGTAACACTTCTAATGGATATAAAACACATAAAGAAGTAACTTAAAAGTCACTTGTTCTTGTCACGATCTAGGAACACAATATACGCATGTCAAAAATAAAATCAATAATAATATTTTTATTAACTATAAAAAACCAACCTGGGCGTGACAATCTATACGTATACATGACCCAATATAATAAAATCCACGCAATATCTTATTGAATATAAATCTGAACAAGCATAATTCATGACCTATTATCCAAATATTATAAAGGAGGTATCCAAATATACAACTCTAATATTTTCATATAAGGATCAACGCTATCATCCGGCCATGAATAATAATCATAATACATCATCGAGATCAAAAACATACCCAACATAAATATTTTCATTCACCAATAGAAATATATTGTGTCAGATCACGTCCAAACTCTTACAAGTGTATCATGCCACTCTGAAGGGATAAAATATGAAAATGTGAATCGAGAACTCAACAAGTATTATCATCGTATAAAACAGTACACATAAATCAGATAAAAGGGATATTACATAACAACTGCGTAAGAACAAAATACAAAGTCCGTGAAATCCTTGAAAATCGAGGAGATGTCTCATATCAAATCATTGTCCATATCAAACAGTCCTCTAAGACATAATCATAACAAATAATGATTTGGTCAAATCTCATAAATGATATCATATCATATGATCCGAGGTCATATTACATAATCGCGATCGTCACCACATCTGTGTAGGATACATACCATCGTCCAGATTTAAATCTCATATCTTATATGCTAAAATCAAAGGATATCAGAATAAAAATATATAAATATAAAACACGTTCCGATGGTTAAAACATTACTACGTATGAGACATTCCTATCGCCCATCCATAGGCCAAATCACATATCTCAAACCATAGTCAATGCAAATATATGCAGAAATACAAAGTATGCACAAAATTGAAGAACCAAAGACTAATAATATCAACTTGAGGAAGGATTACCCTCGTCCGGTAACCACGGTTATGTCGCTGCAATCTCAAGTTTAGTTATATATATTAGAACGTTCGAATATATTATTTCGTCAATTCTTTACGATGGTTTTCATTAAATACACAGTGGGGTAGGTCAACTATGACAAAACTCACATTCCTATCGGCAGAAGGGAGATTATATATCACATACGTCCCGTCGGGACTAAACTTTCCAGTCGGGAGTGGTACCAAATATCTTATATTTCAGATTACATATAACGACTCATCGGGTCTTAAACTGTCATGGTCCCGTAGTGACCCCACCCCTGGCAGCATGCATGTGGACTGATGCACGGTCCTGTTCATAGTTCCACAACATACGAATATCCAAATATATATATATATACATAATCGTTCGGGTGTTCAAAAATTCTCCAAATTACAAATATTAGTGTAAAATCACCGCATGACCAGTAAAACATATATACATGTATAGAATAAACGGATTTGAGTGTATAGAATAACATATATGCTAATAAAATCTCCAAACAGTAGTCAAATATTATCAGATGCGAAATCAGACCAATGATAGGGTTAAAGGATACTTATCTCAATTTTATTTTAAATAAATTTACTAAAAAAATACTCCGAGATACCCGAATCGGACCCTCTCTATCTGCCAATGTGCTCCCTCTCTCCTCCTCCCTTCTCCCTCTCACGTCTCGTTTGCCTCTGCCTCCTCTTCCTTCTCTTTCACCGACGGTGGCTCTGGCACAAGCGACAACGGTGGCAGCGACAGCAGCACCTGGCAATGGCGATGACAACGATGACGGACAACGGCATCACCTGCGGTGGCTTCCCCTCTCCGTGCGCCTCTTTCTCCCATTTTTTCCCGTTCACTCGATTTCTCCCAAACTCGATACATGCAACCCCAAAATTTGCATCAATAAAAAGAATGGAAAAATTTACTTGCCTCGAGTCCATTGATTTCCTCCGATAACGGCAGCAAACGAAGGAGGGCCGTTTTTGCTTCGATTCGCGATTCCTCTCTTTATTCACACTGATACACAAAATTGAAGATAACACTACGGAGTCGGCTTCGCCGGCTTCTATGACCGGTGTTGGTACCTCCGGCGATGGCGGCGGTGACGGCCATGCTGGAGTCTCTCTCTCTCTTCTTTTCTCCCCTCTCTTCTTCTTCCCTCCCTCTTTCTCTCTCCCCAATCCCTAATTCTCCTTTCTTCTTTTCTTTATTATTATTATTATTATTATTATTATTATTATTATTATCATTATTATTATTATATTATCTATTTCATTTTTTTATTTCAAAATTTAAATCGGTACTCGGACAATAGTATGGACGCATTTCGGGTGTCACTTCACAATTCCGATCATTCCTTAAAATTTTACAATATTTAACTAATTTTTTTGACACGTTTAAATTACCCAAAATCATAATTAATATTAAAATAATCTAAACGGGATCTAAGATACCACAGTTCTCATCTCGAATAACAAAGATCACTTTTTCTCTACCTTCTTTCTTCCTCTTTACCTTTAATGATAGTGTCGAGACGTTGCTTTCCTTGTCTCAGGGCTTGATAGAATACAAAGAATCCTTTGCAAGAGTAACTGTCTTCTAACCAAAATTGAATGACGCACAAGGGAAGTGACTTCCTTTATCGGCATAATCACTTTTATTAGCCAAAATCAATTTTCCTATGCCTCTTTCTTTCTCTTTACCTCTAATGAGAGTGCGGAGACGTTGCTTTCCTTGTCTCAAGGCTTGATAGAATACAAAGAATCCTTTGCAAGCATTAACTGTTTGTCTAATCAAGATTGAATGAGAGACATTGGAAGTGGCTTCCTTTATGGGCATAACCACTTTTATGAGCCAATGACTAGCTTACATGCGATGGGGTGATGGGTTTCTCTATCTTTCATAAAATAGTAAGATATTTGATAATTCAATTACTTAAATACTCTTCTTTTTATTGAAGATTAAAACCTATTAAAAAAATAACTAATCTAATTATAATGGTATAAAAATTGCAGCTAACCATACAGAATTGTAATATTTAACCATTCTTATCAAAACATTACATGTGTTATTTCATGTAGAATAAATTCTAACGCAAAGTGAATTGAGTTCACCCCCATGAAGTTAATGTGAAACACTGTTGGACACAGCATACCATGTTGACAGCCATGACCATGCATTTTGCAGATGATACCAGTTGCTGCAAATGATGTTGCATTCTCAATACACGCAGTTGCTCTGACGGCATTCACACTCACTCAAATTTTCATCTACGAGGCAAGTTTCTGACAATTCCATATTTTTGTTTCTGCAACTTTGTCTGCAAATGCATTTTTCTGAATTCAGATGGTGATGGCGATGGTTTTTCTGCAGCGAAAAACTCAGAAGTTCTCAAAAATCTCTCTTGCAATAATTTCTGTTGTGTGGTTATCGGCGGCAGTCTGTGTTTTCGTAGCCATAAGAGGACACTGTTGGCTTTGGCTGATCAACGTTTTCAAGTAAGAGTTGGTTTTGTTGATCAAATCATTTCTTCCTTATCCTTCATGGAAAAAAATTTAGGGGCGCCTTAATCGACTACAATTTGGAACCTATAATAATACGAAGTATAAAATATAAATCGGTTGTCCAAATTCTTGATCATCACTAATATCAATTATAAAAGCAGTGCATAAAATAAATAAACAAAAATATTGGTGATGAAGTAAAATTTTAAAAACCAAGGAATTTTTGAAAAAAAAAAAACCTATAGACTTTTCAAATCAATCAAAATAAATCTACTAATTGTTATTTGACTAACTTCTATCAAGCGACCTCCACAGAAGAAGAAATCAGACTTGCTTCCCATTAACTGAACTGAAAATCTTTTTGGTTTTCTTGTGAATTCTACTTCGTTAACCCGAAAATATCTAACACTATAGGAACTCCAATGTCCAAGCCCCTTGTTGAACTGTATAGGCTAACAGGTTGAAACAAGTGCTAAATGATAGTGGGAGGTTTGAAAATTTGAAAACATAAGCTTTTTAATCACTCACAACAAAAATAATGTATCTGTTTTTAATCCATATTTCTCTTGCTACACTTTCATTCTGATGGGTCCGGTACTATCATGGGCCGGCATAGTCCCAGCCAAACCATCAAGCACAACAAAGGGCATAATAAGCGACAGGCTAAGTCTTAACAAGAAGATTAATCCAACCTAATCTATAGACCATAGCAGCAATCAGAACGAGATCTAGGAAACAATGGGTCAAAGGGGATAAGTATCAAATATCAACGGCTCAACTGATAATGCAACCAGACAGACCAATTCGGAAGGCCCTTGGACAGGCAACTGACTAGGTGGTCAAAGCACGCACATACAGAGCGCCGCTTGAAGCTACTTGAAGACTGGATTGGGGGACACTCGCGGCCTCCTCACCATAGTAAGGCGACGTCTAACAAAAGTAGCTCCCGTCAGTGCCCCAGCGGCAAGTAAACCCAGAAGTAACACTTGTCACAGACCTTGATGCCAAGTCTTCACCCATAAAACATTACAAATACTACTCGCTATCACAGGGTGAAGGGGATCCCCCCCATCTAATGCTATAGGGATCCCTTTTCGACATCATGGGAGCACCCTGCTTAGACCCATGAGACCCTCTTTTCAAACCAAGAAAAGCCTTCATCCCCCGGAAGAGTAACGGGAGAACGGAGTTCTTTCGCTACGCAACTCTTTCTCCTGCTTACAGAGTCACTCCTTATTTAGTATATCCCTAGTGAATCACTTATCAAAAACATCTTTAGTGAGCAACTTACCGAGTGCAACCTTAGTGAACTATCCCCCACCGGGCACATATTAGGAGCCAGTCCTTCCTTTTCTCTAAGTCACCCCTATCGGGCGCATAGCAACAGCCAATTCTCCTCTCACATCCCCTAACCACATGCAATTCTATTTCTCTCACATCTTTATTGTATCTTTCTATTATTTTAGAAAGATTTCTGACTTAAATATCAGAGGATAAATTGGGAAGCGAGTCCCGTCAATCCTCTAATGTTTTATTTATAATTTGTGGTGTACATGTTCCAAATTAGCAGCGATGGAGATCGAACCAGCTCCAATTCAACCTACAGCGGAAGATCTAATGGCTCCCTAATCCATATCACAATTTAGAAATCAGGGGCGCATCACCTTCAATGATATTCAAAATATTGGCCAGGTTAAGAGAAGGGAGAGTATTTATATCCGCGGCCCAAAAACTAGGGTTTAAAATGTTGAAATTATAAAAATGTGTATCAGTATTTCAATGTCAACTGACCGCCAACTGTGCATATATGTTAACTATGTGTGCTTTAGCTGTGTTAACTTTATTGCGTCCTTCATGCTTTTATTAGGCATTGGGCTACTGAATCATGTACGTTTGAGTGCTCTTTATGCGTTTCTTTCTTTTTAAGTTGGAGAAGTTTATCTTAAATTTCATATGAGTACAATCAATAAAGATAAAGACTCAAATAAAACCTAACTAAGATTAATTTTCGTCACAAAAATTAGCTAATATTATAGACATGACACTTTCTTCCCCAATCATATGCGAATGTATTTCATAAGTCACCAAAAAATATAATTTTTGCATACTGGGATACCATTTTCTTCTATAAAATGCCTGAGAAATGCTATCTTTTAGTCACCTTTGAAACTGTTCTACCATTATAGAATCATCATTTATAATTTGTAAAATTTAAATCGTTTTGCAGCACAATTCAGGTGGTTATGACAGTGATCAAGTATATTCCACAGGTTAGGATCAAACTTGCATCGAAATATTAGATTTTTTATAGGACTGCTTTGTCTTAAACTATTAGGTGCTCGTAATATGCTTATAATTCAAAAACATTGCCCTCAGATTCAGCATAACATCATCGATAACTAAACGATTAATGTCACAGGCATACATGAACTTTTGCCGAAAGAGTACAGTTGGGTTCAGCATTGGCAACATTCTGCTAGATTTACTAGGAGGCTTGACAAATTATGGGCAAATGGTGGTGCAATCTGTGGATCAGAGTATGTCTCCCTCTTTCAAAACCTGCGTTTTCAGCAGTAAGTTTATCGGATGACCTTAACTTTGGTGTTACTTTTCACAGAATCATTGGTCAATTTCTATGGAAACATTGGGAAAACACTGCTGTCTTCGGTAAGAAAATCAACCATCGAGGATCCTATTTTACGTACGGACGAAGTAGGATTTTGTCTCATAAAACTGGGTGGTTGATTTGCGCGGTCGGTCACAACCGACCACCCAAATTTATTACATATATATTTTTTTAAATTTATAATATAAACGGATCTAGGCAGTCGGTGTTGGTTTTAACCGGCGGCACAAACCAATCGTCCATATTTATAAAGTAAGATTCTATTTTGCCTGTACAAACCAAAAAGGATCTCCCGGTTCATGAAAATCATGCTCTTAACTTCTTTATTCAATCAATGCCAATCAAGAAGAGAATATCTGACTAACAATGGCTAATTATGCTGTGATCACGATTTTTGTATGGGAACTGCTGCAGGTATCCATCATCTTTGACGTTATCTTTATCGTCCAACATTATCTGCTCTATCCAACCACGAAAGGGATTAGTCTTCCTGCTCAAATTTGACGATCCCCATTTCTCGATTCGTCGTTTTCAACGGCGACTTCTCCCATGGGATCGATTTGTAAACTGGCGTTAGATAGCCGGCTACGTGTATCTTTTTTTTTTTTTTTTTTTGGGTAAGTGTACAAAACGTATATCAAATCAATGTAAATTGAAATCACATGTAGAAATGTCCCATCTGTGTCCTTTTTGTCTCTGTTTTCTGGTTTCTTCTCCTTTCCATCTCTCTCTTTCTCTTTCAGTTTCTTTTTCTCTTTGTTTTGTTCCTCTTTCCACTCTGATTGGGCAAAAAGACGATTTGCTGCTCTGTAAAATGTTGTGATGCAACAGCGGTTAATACAGCCGGGCTATCTCTTTCTGAGCGTTGGAATAATGATGTTTATTGTTGATTCATTGCACGCCAACATCAATGAGAGCTTGATTGGACTCCAATAGCGTATTTTAACGGGAAACCAACATCGTATTCAAATTGTTTACTGATTAAACAAATAATTTAAAGTTTCTTGACACCTGGTTCATTATCACAGTATCCCAATTAAAAAAAGAAACTGTTTTTTTCTTGACTGGATGAGGATGAACTCTTAGCGTCCGCATTGATTTGTATTGCCGAAGATTTGTATGCTGAATAATGATAGAATAGCATAGCCCAACGAACCGCGGTCTCTTATGGTGAAACTGACCTGTCAGAACCGACGAAAGGGAATCTCCATAAGAGGAAGCAGACAGAGTAAGATAGACAGAGAACGATAGACACAGAGAGAGAGTGAAGGAGAGAGAGAGAGAGAGAGAGAGAACAGGAGAAAATGGTGCAGGCGTTGTGGAATTCAATTCCACTGGAAATCGCGTACGAAGTGTTGGGATGGATCGCTTTTTTCTCTTGGTCCATCAGCTGCTACCCACAAGTCATCTTGAATTTCCGGCGAAAAAGGTTTTTTCTCATTTTCTCCGATCCACCCCCAAATTTTCTTTCGTTGATTCCGACATGAAACTATTTGTTGATGGAGATCTTAATTTTTAGGGTTTTTCATTGAATTGTGATCCAGTGTGCTGGGGCTGAATTTCGACTTCGTGGTTCTGAATTTGACGAAACAAGTTTCTTATCTCATATACAACGCTACTCTTTACTTCAGCTCTGCTGTCCAACGGCAGTATCGTGAGCATTACGGCCTTGATGAGGTCTCTCTCTCTCTCTCTCTCTCTCTCTCTCTCTCTCCCTTCCCCTGTTTTTACAATTTGCTGCTTCTCCCCCTTCCCCTGTTCTTCTTCTGCTGCCTCTCTTGGCCAAACGTAGACAGAGCAAAACCGGCGGGCCGTGACGCAATAGAAGAGCCTGCCCCTCCAACAAAGTAGTAAATTTGACTGCTCATAATAACAATAATTATCAGATATTAATAAAATAATTGTATTATTTAAAAAAAAATAGTTTTTCTTAAATTATATTAATTATTTAATATTAATTAAATATTTATAATTAAAAAAATTAAATTAATTTCTCTATTAATAAGATAGAGACTCTAAATTGTAGCCCTTATTGGCTGGAAACAGGGGATCCTGTTTCTCCTTGAGAGAAGCAGGACCCTGCTTCACCATTTTCAACCATTGGATTGAAAACAATCTAATGGTTGAAATTTAAAATTTATATAATAATATTTAAATAATTATTTTTTAAAAAAATAATTTTAATTTTTAACTTAATATTTAATAAATATTAATATTATAAAAAAATATAAAAAAATATAATTATATTTTTTATTTTTTTTAATCTTATCCAAAATTCAATGGCTATAAGTAAAAAAGTAGGGTCTTACTTCTCTCAAGAAAAAGCAAAATCCCCAAATTCGGCTGGGTTGTTCTTTGTCATTGTCAAACTTGTCAGTTATAATTATTAATTTATTTTCTTTCTACCCTTATCCCTCAAAGTTGGAGATTATGATATTAATAGAAAATATCATATTTTTTTAATTTATTTTAATTACTTCTGAATTATGAATTTATTTATTAATATTTAAATAATATCAAAAATATTCATAGATAAAACATATGTGAATATTATTTTTATTTACCTTTCCATCGCCTACAAATTAAAGAATTATATTAATAAATTCAAACATTAAAATCGATTACTTCCATAGTACAAGCTCTTTTGGTATTTATTGCTAAGCCATTCCCCATTGGCAGACAACTGCCTTTTTATCATGCTTGCCGAACCCACTAATTATGAATAAATAAATAAATATTTATACTTTCATATAATTTATATACGATATCATACGATAATTATTAAATATAAATTTAATAATATTTTTTTATTAATTATTAAAAAATAATTTAAAAAAAAATTAAAAAGTATCGTTGAATTTATATTTGACGACTGTTATACAACATTATACGCGTATTATATGATAATCGGATCACAGTGTCCCTCGATTCCCAGGTCCTATGACGTACAAACTCGTTACACTCATATTGTATAGTCCAATGTACTTTGGTCTAGTAATCCAACAATCCTTTGCATACCTATTTATTGGATTAAAAGGGATTTTATCTTTTAAAAAGATAAAGATGTTTATATTTTTAATTCTAATAATTTGTTTTTAATAATTAATTATGATTTAATTATTTTAAAAAAATTAATTTTAACTAATTTTTTAAAATAATTAAGTCATAATTATTTATTCAAAAAATAAATTCTTATTTCTGTTCACATATAATTTAGTGTTCTTTGTCAAGAGAGGAGATAGTTAAAAGATAAATTTTTGTGTTATTGAATCTTTATTCTAAGGTTTTGTAAAAGGGTTTTTAAATTTAGTTTGATATTAATAACCCATCTAAAGTTTGAAGGTGAATGTCAGAAATATAATGTGTTTTTAATTAAGTTAGTGTATTTCTTTTTTATAAAGTATTTTTGAATATTTAGAATAATATTTGGATTGTTATTCATAAAATATTATTAGAAATTTATATATGTGTGTGTGTGTGTGTGTGTTTTGAGAGTGGAGATTTTTGAAGATAAAAGTTTGCATCACTAAACCTTTACATGATTTTTGTGTCTTGATTTTCGAGATTTTTCTTGAGTTTAAGAAAAAATATTAGAAATATTATGTTATTTTAATTAATTTAGTTTATTTCTTTATTTTTTTTTTAGATTATTTTTAAATATTTAGAATAATATCCAGCATAAAATCATATTAGGGATATTTTTATTTGTGTTAATGTAAACTTTTCCTTTTTAAGAGAAGAGATATTGTCAAAGATAAATCTTGCCATTATTTTGAGGAAGAATGTTAGATATATTATGTTTCTTTAATTAATTTAGTTTATGTTTTGACTTTTTTTAGACTTTTAAAGATATTTAAAATAATATTTGCCATATTATAGATTGAATATTATTAAAAAGTGACCCACTCTAACACCATGATTACTGATTTGGCCTCACTTCTGAAGCATATTCCATGCCCTCTTTGCTGAAATTTGGCAAGTGTTTGCTTAAAAACAACTTATAGTACCCAAGAAACCAAATTTAGATATTCCAAGTTAGGGGCTTTTTTGGCAAAACAAAGCACAAAATGTTAAGATTAAGAAAACATATCAAAGTGGTATCTTAATCTTTATCATCCATCATTTCTAAAGTAATCTTAATCACTGAAATAATTTAAAAAAATCTTGTTTAATGATATTCTATTAAAATGGGTGCCTAATATGGTGGCCCACCATGTGTGGTGCCAAAAAACATAAGCCATATTATGAAGTTCACAGCAATAACTCAGGATATGGACCATAAGATGGAAAAATACAATTATGATTTTGAATACTCCATGCTCCAAAGTGATAAATCCAAGTGTCCCTAATTCGTTAGGGTCCCACCCTTTAATAATTTTGAATGTGCTTGTTTCTTTTGCCACTGCCCGGACAGACCCACGGCAAGGCACTGCTAATTGTTGGCCACAGGTTTCTTGCAACTGGTCCTACAACTTAGCTACCTAGTCTTATAGGAATTTATGTCGTAGAGATCTTTAATGTGACATTATTTTTTCTTATATATAAACAAACCAATATAAAAATAAATAAATGAGTAAATATTAGATTAATATAAGAATATCTAAAAGTGCTAATTTGCATCATAATGCTTGCTACTTAAGTAGTAGTTATTGCTAGATTTTGGGTCATTTCTTTATTGATATTACAATAAAAAAAATAAATTATTGGGAGGACGTGTGATATTCATGTGTGGTACATTTGGGTAAAGATGTCATGTAAGGATCGAACGATACTCATACAAAAGTTAATCGAAGAACGACTAAGGGTCGTCCAAGCAATAAATAAAATTAAAGGATCGTGCGAAATTCATATGAGAATCGGCCTAGAATTGGTCGAAAGTTAATAAATAGATGCATAATTGGTGTCTGAGGGATGCACGTATATTATTTGCCTAAAGGAGAGGCACAGGAAACATGCCAGAGAGGCGCACCTACGTGATTTATTCGAAACGGTTGTGTTTAATGCATGCCATAGGAGAGCTCGTGTGCCATTTGTCCAAAAAGGCCGTTCTGATGTAAGCTTGATCGATGCTCGTTGTCGACACTGATATAAAGTCATGTCTGATTTAATTTTAAGATATCCAAACTTATCCTATCACATAAGGAGTATCGCACAATGAGATAAAAGAAAAAAAGATAGGAAAGAAAGAAATTTGATGTCTAGTTAAAGTTTAATTTGAGTTTTATTTTTTGTCAAAGTCAATACAATATTCTAATATTGATATCTAGAATATATTACCATTTAAATACTCTTATTTCTTGTTATATATTTTTTCTTATAAGTTATTAAGTGTATTGAGAGGATTAATATTCAACCATTTTTCACTCAATTTTATAGTATAGAGATTTCAAATTAGAATATTTGTAACTAATATTATCATTATTATAGATTTATTTAGAATTTATCTCATAATTTTTTTCTTAATTGAAAAAAAATTCATATTAAAAATATTTTGTATAATTGTATTTGATGTGCTTATGAGCTTACTGGTTGATGATTGACAGAGGATTCAGGTTTATTCCATTGTGTGTTTCATTACACTATGCATATTTTAACTGAATCTCAAAAATTGATATCAGATAGTAAGTTTTTGGGGTTATAAAAATTATGATTTGATAGTATTAATATTGAGGAGTTTGACATTCTATATTGAGCAATTTAATAGGTAAATAGATTTACTTTTTATAAGAAAAAGTAAATATTTTAATCAAAAAATGAACGATAAAAGTACTTTGAAGTAAGAAAAGTAAGTTGAAGAATATGAAAGATGAGGAGTAAGATATGATGAATCTTGCTAATTGCAGGATCAACTTATATCTTACGGATAGCACTCTTTAAAAAGTTATTAACTTGTTGGATCTAATAAAGACCTAACTAAAATTTGAGAGGCAGTATAAGTTCAAATCCTTAGCAAAAAGGTCACATATGAAGAAATTCTATATTATTCGATTGTCAAAAGAGAAAAGTTTTGAGACGTATTTAAACGAATTTATCCAATTTTTGACACAAAAATCAGCACTTGATGAAAGGATCGAGGAAGATAAAACATTGGTATTGTTGGCTTCTTTATTAATTTTGTATGATCATATTATCACAATATTATTATTTGGGAAGGATATGCTCAATCTCAATAAGGTAAATACTTTCTTAGTTATGAATGAATTTAAACAGAAGGAAAGTTTTGAGGTTTTAGAAAAATTGAGACTCTTGGTAGGGTATGTCATGCTCTCATTATGGCAATGAGAGCATATGAAGTAAAATTGCTTCAAGGTAAAGTAGGAATAGGACAGTGGCAAACTTTAAGAGAGGAAGGATTATGATGAAAATGATTGGATTTCTATTACTACCTATAAATATTTTCTAGTTGTCCACACAGAAAAGATACGAAGCTTTCTAAGCTAGGAGATAAGTTAGGTGATGAATTGTAGCTCTTCACCTCATACGACATCGAGAAAGTCATTTTTCACCGCCTATATGCTCATAGCTTATATGGTATTAAAAATGGATAACAATAGCATGTTGAGAGTAGTTGGCATTGAGGATTCTTGCTTACGAACAAGTAACTATATGAAACTCATGTTAAAAGGCATACAAGATACCCGAAACATATGGTTAAATATGATTTCTATCAAAAACCTTAAGGAATATGATTTTTGTACGACGTTTGGTAAAAGTCTATAGAAACTTACGAAGGCACCTTGACTGTGGCAAGAAGAAGCAAACATTTGAGCCAATACTTGTTACTGTGATTGCCAGGGATGGTGTCAATGTGACCAGCAAGGCAATTTGTCAATGTGGTGGGAAGAAAAGGTTAAGGAGGACTGTAAGAGGGAGCGAGTCTATTATGGAGAAGAAACCAAATTGGAGTAAAAATACTCTATGTTTGATGGACTAGAAGAGGGTATCGTTCAAACTTGTAGAAGCCGACACCAAGATCCTCATGGAAGGAAAGTTGTTGAAAGATAAGAGATTGATAATTGCAAGTAAATGCAATGGGTCCCCCACTAGATCATGACAGAAAATTTCTTGACTTTTAGTAACTCCCTTATGGGTATCACAATAAATGAGCAAATTATCGAGAGGACAAGCAATATTCGTGCATAGTAAGTTTGGACAACGATGTCACATAAGAGTCACATGATACTTGTATGATGATCGACCTAAAGTCGGTCGAGAACAATATATTTTAGTTATATTCTAATAAAATAATTATTTTTATAACGAGCTTGATCTTATATAAAAATAACATTTATGTAATTGAAAAATTAGTTTTCGACCTATCCTATCAAATGACATATCTATCCCATTATATGGTGGGTCAATGAGTAATATTTCCCAACACAATATAAAGAAAGTTTGTTAGGGTGGTTGTTTTCACTGTTGCACTTTTGAATTCAGTTTGAGAAAGTTTAACCAAGAGTCCCTCTTACACATTATTAATAACTCTCATTGAAGAGGAGAGAAAAGTGATGGGGTAAATGGCGTCTGACTACCTCTACAAACTCACACAGTGAAAGGGGGAATAAAGAAGAAGAAGAACACAAAGATTTTATGTGAAAAATCTTTCTTAAATAAGAAAAAGATTATTGGACACTTAGTCCACAAAAAGATCCACTATATGAAATTGGTTACACAAAACCTTACGCCTGCACAACCCGAGAGACAAAAACGAAGAACAGAGTATGAGAAAAATAAATAATCTAACACTTTTTTTAACTCACTACTCTCCTTTTCTCCACTGTTTTTTCCTCTATCTCATATTTTTCTTGGATACACAAATAATATTTAAGTATACAATATATACACTTCTTCAGTAAAATGTGCAACCACCAACTCAGCATGGTGGTTGGGTGCATAACTCCCAAAACCTGCAGCGGTGGGCACTTTCCCTGATCAGCAACAGGCGGCGCATGCATATCTCTGCAGATTGACTTGTCGTATTCCCAAGAATGACGTTTTCTGACTGCCCAATCAGGTAGATAAACTGTAAGCCTTTTGGAGAATATAGTTGTTCAGCATTTCTATTTTCAACAGGTCAACGCCCTGTTGATTGTCTTCTTCTATTGGGTTGGTCAACACCCAGTTGACCATCTTCTTCTTTTGGACCAATCAACACCCAGTTGACCGTCTTCTTCTTTTGACCGATCAACAAGTTGACCGGTCATTTTTGCTCCTCCAAAACTTTTGGTCAACAATATTGACCGAAATTCATTGTGCTTAATCTGTGCAGAATTCACGGATATTCAGCGCACAAATCTGCGAATCTTAATGGCATATAAGGTCCTCATACTCCAACTAAGTCCTTCGACCACAGGACTTGCACACGAGAGTGACCCCCAACAAAAAGCACGAGAATGGAGACAAACCGACCTCTTATTTTTCAAGGAAAAAGCAGTAGCATGGATTCATGCAAGTCGTTTATGCATAAGGTGATAACATCAAAATAATGACTTCAATCCCATAAATCCTTACATTTAACAGTTTATACTCGTCGTGTCTCTTTTTTTCACCCGCATGCCAAACTATTGATTAGGGTTTAGTAAATTTGTGGGTTTTATAATGTATTGGCAATGATTATTCCAACTGCAGATGATACCAGTGGCAGCAAATGATGTTGCCTTCTCGATCCATGCTTTTCTTTTGACAGCATTTGTATTGTTCCAAATCTTTATCTATGAGGTATGCATAAGCAGCTTACTTGTTGGCTAGGCTTGTTAAGAATAGCATATGTAAACTAATCTTCTGTGTATAGTCTGAACTGAATTCTGTGTTGTTGATGGCTTTTCCTGCAGCGGGGAAATCAGAAATTCTCAAAGATTTCCCTCTCCATTGCTTCTGCCGCATGGTTTGCTGCTGCAGTTTGTGTAGTCATTGCTTTGCCAAATCGTTCTTGGCTTTGGCTGATCTCTGTCTTCAAGTAAGCTTGACCTCTTAGAGTTGGAACCACTTCACATAAGTTCTTGCCTTCGTAAAATAAATCAATCGGAAGGACCCAATTCGAACAAGTTTTGATTGTAAGTTGGAACCACTTCATAGGAAATTTATCAGAAATCAAGAAAGCCTTTTCAATTAGAAGTATATCATGTAAGAATGAATCGTTTTACATAATTTTTAAAAGAAAGAAAAAAATAATGGTATGCTGCTCTTTTAGACGGAAAAGTGTTACGAATTAAGCTCTAATAACCAATATTGAATGAAATATTAGATGATATATATTTGTATTATAGCCTCCAATACTAAACAAAATTACAATATGCTATTTTATTGATGATATATTATGATATAACTATTAATATTTAAAATATTACTTGATATACCTGATTTAGTAAATCACTTTTTTTCTTTCTATTTATCCTTTTTCTTTTGGTCTATTTTTGCTGGTTTGCTGTACATAACCAAAAATAAAAATCCATCGATTCTTTAGTAGGAGTCATGCTTATGGATGCGCAATATGGATAACAATATCAGTATTGAATTTGATATTAGTCGCAGCTATATCAATTGAAATGTAAATTTCTTTCTTATCAGATATAACTTAATAAAAAATTATCTGTTGATATATAAAAAAACTAAGCTGCCAGTGTATTGATATTTTATCATGGTATTAGGGTACTCAATAATATTATATAGCAGACAAAATTTTATTCCATCAAACCAGACATTGACAAAGGCAGACAATTTCTAGAAGTGAAAGACAAGATAAATATATAATCTGCAGTGCATAAATTTTTTTATCAAGAAATCATAGCCATTTATCTATTGATATTGATATTGAAAGTCACCCTTCAACCGCCCTCTAGATATTTTTATTAATATAATATTTTATCTATTTAAATTTATTAATTAATTTATATAAAAATAAATAAATAGATAATGTGAATGGTAAATGATTTTTCTCCCCCAAATTGCATCCTTTACTCTGTTCTGTCATGCTCAGTGAACAGGAGATTCACTAGCCACTTTCTCAGCTTCTCATCCTGTCCTTACGTGATGACATTTAGGGCTCCTCGTTTTTTCCTTTGTCAATACATTTATAACTCTGTGGGAACCTTATAAGATTTGATGAAATGAAATTCTAATTCTTTGGATATTTATTGATTTGGCAGCGCTATTCAAGTTATCATGACAGTCATCAAGTATATTCCCCAGGTTAGTGTTGTTCCCTTTTTTTAAAAAAAAACCTTTCTTGTTGCCATTCAAAATTTTTTTAAAAAAATCTTTTGTTTTTGATTTGGCAGCACTATCAATATTGATTGCTTAATATAATATAAAATAATATTTATTAATATTAAATATATCAAAAAAAAATTTAAAACTTATAAATTAATATGATTATTTATGTCAGTTATATTAGTCAATATATTAGCTAGATATTTGATATATTGATCGATATTTCAAATGTCAACTGATATATTGTGATATTTTTTTAATACCAGTCAATATAATGAGATATTTTAAATATCAACTGATATATCGTAATATATGTCAATATAGTAACATATGGCAATATTATTACAGTATCAACAAATATTAGTATCATGGAGCCAATATCGATATGTATTAGTTGATATTTATAATATTAATCGATATTTATATTTATGGTTGACGGTGATTAGAGGGATCTTAGTCCTTCGTGCTAACTAATGTGTTGACAAAACAGGCATTTATGAACTTCTATCGTAAGAGCACAGATGGTTTTAGCATAGGAAACATCTTGCTTGATTTTCTTGGTGGAGTGGCCAATGTTGCTCAGATGGCTGTGCAGTCCCTTGATCAGAGTAAGTCACCTATCTACACAAACACATATCTACATCTGCTGTCACAAGGAGTTTATCCTCACATCTTCTGTTCTCTACATTTGCAGATTCTTGGGTGAACTTCTATGGAAATATAGGGAAGACAATCATATCTCTGGTATGTAATCATATATTCTCTTCTTTATTTGAAAAACAGGAAATAATACTTGTTGATATTGCTCGTTCTAGGGTAATGATTTAGTCAGGTGATGGCCGATGAAATACGAAAGGAGAGATGCAAGATAATGGCAGATGCTTTTCATGGGTTAAATAACATTGAGATTCGGAAAATACACGCAATATTGATACGGCAAAAATGAACTTGAATTCCTTTGTTAATCATCGTCCACCAGATACCGTGAGCATACAGGGAATAAAAATCTACACAACTAAATGTATAAAATTGTATAATAATATTTAACATAAAAAATCCTTCTTCGTTAAGAAAAAACTATGAGATAATCTCTGAATAAGTCCATTATAAAATATTTGATTACAAAATTAACCCCATTTGAGATCTCCTTATAACAATTTTGTGAATGACCAGTTAAATATTAACTAAAAAAATAATACCAAAAAAAAGTAACCAAATAATAATATGTCCTAGAAATAATATTTGAGTAATATAGTTGAACTTGCTGTAGAATAAAACTCGAATCAGATTTTAACCAAATGTCAAACCTCTTCTTTTTATAATGATATGAGAATAGACATAATAAAATTTTTTAATTGGTTCATCACAGAGTAATGATCCTATTTTATTTTTCTAGAAATTTTTTCAAACATCAATAAATTTAATTTTTGCAGGTTTTTTTTTTTTCTGTACTCACCAAAAAAAGATATATTTTAAAACTATCTAAGTTTACACAAATTACTTATATTTACACATCAAAGGACACCAAACATACTGAAAAAAATGCCTCACTCCAGGAAGGGAACCCACAAGAGTGCAAATGAAAATAAAAACACAAGCAATGACTCAAAAGTCCCCATATTCTTAAATTTGCAAGGAGTTGCAAGTGGTTTAGTTGATTCCGATCAGCCACCAACATTTTCCGTTTTAAGTAGTCGTTGATCCAAAGGCAGTCCACGGATTATCATGGCCGCCAACCACGCCAACATGTGGTTTGGCCGCTCAAAACTAGTTTTGAAATGAACTCGGATGGCTAACAAAAAGATAGCTTAGATATTTGTAATTAAGTTGGCCGTTTGAGCGAAAATCATTCTAAAAACTTTCAATTGAAGTGATCATCGTACGAACATCATGTGAAACCCTTTGGAAAGTCACTCACTTGAGCGTCAGTAGCTACCAATTTTAGAAATCACCCGCTCGAGCTGCAATCACGTAGATATCATGCCAATGATTTTGAATACATTGAGCAAATGCCATTGCTAGTAACAAAAATAAAAAGCAGTATATGTGTGTAATGCGCATGAGATTCATAAAGAAGAAGCTCATCTCGACACAAATTCTATGATAACATGTATTTTGAGTAGTATCTATAATTTTGAGTGCCGTTGTGTCTGACTCTATATACTTTTTTAGACTAATTTGCCATATGTATATCTAAATGTAATGCAGATCTGTATCTCGATTCTTTACCCTTGATATTCGGAGATACGATCAAACTCCGTGTACATATTAACATATTGTTCTTGTCCAGGTGTCGATCATGTACGATATTCTCTTCATTTGCCAGCATTATGTGCTGTATCCTGGTAAAGAGGGCACAACAGCCCTTCCTTCTAAGCTTGATGAAGAAACCAAAGACCCACTGCTCAAGTCTTCTGATCAAGCAGGCTCGGCCAATGTCTAAGGCTTTGGCTCACAATTTTCATGAATGTATGTAATTATCAATTGATTAGAAATTAGAACCTTCCACATTAATAAGAAATTGTATAGATTCCTCAATCTTAGATAAAAAAAATTGTTGTTTTTTATGTACTGTAATTCTGAATTTGCTATGAAAGATTTTAAATTAGGCTCTAGTAATTTTTTAATTTGAATCCTACCTGCACAAAACAAAATAAGGAGGCAAAGGCATGAGATTTATTCTCCGATACTCAAATTAGAATCGTGCTAACTGAATTAAAATGTGATTAAGTAAAATGAGAGGAAAACCTTCTGGAAAAAAAACTCTTACCCCGAGCTATTTTTATAAAGACTATGATATCTTGAGGTAAGCTCCTAATATATTTGAATAGGCTTAAGTGTTGTGAGGTTTTTGTCTGAATAAATATTTAAGAGACTGTAAGAATTTAATTACTCAAGGTGCAAAAGATGTAATTAAAACCTGATGCAAAAATTACCCCTTTTTAATTGCATTTTTCTTTACTAATGGGACTTATATTTATAGAAGTATAGGATATATTTCAATGATGATTTAGTTATTATTCTGACTTTTAATTAACTTCATACTGTATTATATAATGGCTCTTTTCTAATTACTAACATTGATTCTTTATCCGAATATTTTTTAAACCATCATAATCATTCCAACTAAAGTTCTTAAAGGCATATTTATGATTCAGAAGCATAACTTAATACTTTAATGTATAAGATTGTTCACTTGATTTCTCAATTGGTGCATTCCAATTAATGTATAAATTCATTACTTTTTTTTTTTTTGGATAGTTTCCAATTAAAATTTTTATACTATCAAAGAATATGATAACAACCCACAAAAACATAAATAATGTTATATAGTCGATCATTTTAAATAGTACTTTAGGCTGCAGCTGTTCTAAAGAATTTAGGCTATTTTTGTAGTTCTAATATCTTAAAGAAGTAAAATGCAAAAAAAAAAAGCAGCTGAATTGGGTCTAAATAAATATTTAAATAAACGATAATTACATTTGTTTTTCAAAAAAAAAAAAAGAAGTTGCTCCCATACGCAATCTTTTAACTCTGAGTTAACTCTTGTGGTAAGATTAATTAATATGTAATCAGTCACTTGAAAAAGACAGATGACCTATTGGCGGCCGTGGGTTGCAAATTTCAACGATAATGACCCACCGGCCACCGTGGTGGTGGGGGAAAGATAGCCTTTGAAAAATACGTGGGATGAAACAAGCAACATTTCTTTAAAAGAGTTCTAATAAGTTATAAAGTAGCCTTTGCTAAACACATTATTTCTATCATATAAATATAAATAAAATAAGTTATAATTATCTAAAATTTTTTAAAAAATAAATAAATAACTTTTTAAAAAATTTTGGGTTTTATTCTTATTTATTACTACCCAAAACTAATAATATTTATTTATTTAAAAATAAATATGATACGTAAATATTTTGTTGGGTCCCACGCGCTCTACGTAGAGACAGCCAGGCCCACGAAGTGAGGTCAGTGGACATAAGGGGACCAGAAGTCCATGAAGTGTCAGCCCAGCCAAGAGTGCAGGCGCGAATCCACGATGAAGAAAGGCAACTAAAACCAGCGAATATTAAATGCGTTCACCGAAGCAAGTGGAAAAGGCTAGCCAATAGGGCGTGGTGGCGCGGCTAACGCCACCCGCCGCCCGTCTGAGTGGCCAACAATCCTCGCTCGGGGAAAATCGAGCGTAATCAATAACGCTGTCGGCGGCGCAAGACGGCAGGGCGATACCGTGTGACCAAGGGTCCACAATAAGAACTATCGGCGCAATGGCCCAAGCAACGGCATTTTGGCGCCTAAGAATCCAATGGGGTGAGGCGTATAAGAACCCTCACACCCCACAGAGAAAGGGACTGTTGGACTTTTTACTTTTCGATCAACCTTGGATCTTTTCTGAACTTTGCTTCAAGCATCCCAAATCATCTGCTTCCCTCTTCTCTAAAGCACAAAGAGTGACGAGTCAAGACGGAGCATTGACTCATCTTGCTAACTCGCTCACCATTCCAGCATCCTCTGAGATCACGGGAAAGTCAGCCACCCAGTGCGGTGCATTAAGGAAGCCATGCCTTCCAACACCTGCTTATTACATTTCTCCACATCATCGCACAAGCACTTCTACGCTTCACAGCATTTCTCTGCGCACCCCTTTAGTGTGCGCCATTTTCGCTTTATCATGGAAATTTGCGACTTGAGCGTCGGAGCGGCCTCGGTGGGAGAAATCTGGGACCCTTCACCTCGTTTGTTGTTTGTGTTGTGCGGTCCGGGTTCACAGAGACGGAGGCCGGACCCTTCTTCCAAAGCGGCCGCACGCTTAGGAATCCAAGGCTCCCTAATCCGTCACGACAACCGTGGGCCGGGGCGCAACATTGGCGCCGTCTATGGAAATCGACAATAAGCCAAGTGTCTCTTTCCCATCCAAATCTTGAACAACGAAAAATGGTGAACACCTGAGCACGAAGCTAGTGCTCTGCGGTGGAAGCCACCGCCCAAGACGAAGTTCCCCGCGGCAGGAACCAAGCAAACAATCAACCGGAGCTCGACGTCCACCACCAGCGCGGACATAGATACTGCGAAGGAGATCCTCCCTCGCCGTGTGCGCGAACACCGGATCGCTCGCCTCGGGGCTGCTCCTCCAGCAGCCTCAGGCCTCCACCTCGAGAGAAAGGAGTCGAGAGGCCGCTCGCAGGAGGCGCAGCCAACCGTCTCGACCGCGCGGCCCAGGTTGCACCCCAGTGAAGATGGCCGAACGAGGCGGAAAGCCATCCGCCCGATGACGACAGCGAGGAGGATAGCCCCGAAGGCGCAACCCCGTAACTCGCGTGGCAATAGGAGGCCACCCGCCGCAGCTCCAACGGCGAACGCGCCTCCCGGGCGAGAGTCGCCACCCTCGACGCAGCCCAGACGCACTTCCGGGCAACACGGAGCTCCGTGGCGTCCTCAATCTGCGCGAAGAGGCTCTACGGACCTCTCGATGGAGGAGAAAGTCAAGGTGTTGTGGGACACCACGCATAAGGAGAAACCCACGCCCTCCTCCGCCGACCTCCGTAGATCGCCCTTCGCCATGGACTTGCAGACGCCGTGCGTTCGAGCAAGTTCAAAATGCGAGTCTGGAGGGATACGATGGAAGCAAGGATCCAATGGACCACCTCAACTGCTTCTGCACCCACCTCTCTCTACAAGGGGCGAGCGAGGCCCTGATGTGCCAGTGCTTCCCCGTCACCCTTAGGGGTGACGCGCTGCTCTGGTTCCACGGCCTCCCCCCAAACTCCATACGCTCGTTTGACGAGCTTGCTTACAGCTTCTTGAGCCAATTTGCCTCCAGCAGAAGGGAGGAGAGGCAACCCTGGCACCTGGTCCGCCTCCGACAAAGGCAAGATGAAAGCCTGAAGCGGTTTCTAGACCGTTTGATCACTGAGGTGAGGCGGATCCCACACCTCTCTGACGAGCTGAAACTCAACGCCTTCGTCGCCACTGCGCGGCGGGGACTTCTTGAAACATCTGGCCGCACCGCCCTCGACCCAGGGAGGCTCGGACCATTGCCGGGTGTACATCACGGCCAAAGAGGCCAACGAGCGGCGCCCGAGCGGATGGATGGCCCCTAAGCCCCTGGCTTACGGAGGAGAAAGAGGGACGATGACCGCAATGCTTCTCGGAGCGCCGGCAGCAGACGGCCCCGCCGGGCCCAAAAGGGATTACAGCGGGACCTCGAGACCCCGGCCGAACGATAGCCGCGCAAACATCCTGATGCAGATCCAGGATGAAAAATTCTTCAAGTGGCCAAACGCCCCGGGGTCCTCAAATGGCGGCGTGAGGCCAATCTTGCCGGTATCACCGTATGCAGGGCACTCGGCTTTCCGAGAACCGCCGCACCCTGCAACAGGAAATTGAGGATCTGATCCGGCGCGGACACTTGAAGCGGTTCGTGAAAGGTTCGGGGCAGGAACCTGCTCCCTCCGACGGTGAAGCCAGCGAGCCACCGAGAGCCCGCACGGCTGCCGGCGTAGTCCACATGATTTCTTCCTTGCCCACGCTTGCGCGCCTGTTGCGGACAGCCAGAGACGACTTCCAGCAACAAGCGGGCGAAGATAGGGGCTAGGAATGATGTCATTAGCTTTAGTAGCGACGATATGGCTCATATAACCTCTCCCCACACTGACCCCCTTGTTGTATCGGCCCTTGTTTCAGCTGGTGGTGATGACTACCAACTGAAACGGGTCTTTATTGATAATAAAAGTTCACAAAACTTGCTGTATCTCACTGTGTTCCTTAAATTTGGACTAAAACGGAACCAAATGAAGGCGGCAAACGGGCTCTTATACGGTTTGGACAACTAACCAGTTCCCGTGCAAGGGATAGTGCGGCTGGAAGTCACGATGGGGACAAACCCGCGCTCCATGACGCGCGAGCTGGCATTCCTTGTCGTCGACCTTCCGTCCATCTACAATTCCATATTCGGCAGACCCTTCTTGACTACCTTCGAGGCCGTGACGTCTATCACGTGCCTAAAGATGAAATTTTCCACCCCCTGGGGCGTGGGAGAAGTTCTTGGAGACCAAGAAATGGGACGGACCTGCTACCTGTCCCAAATCAACCCCGTGGCACCATGCAAACCAAGCGAAGACCTGGACCTCCGCGACGAGACGTCGCTCCACTGATCGGAGGAGGAGATCGAGGCGATCCCGCTCGGTCCTTCCGATCCGGAACGGTGCGTCAACGTGGGGAGATCCCTTGAACTGTAGATCGCGACAGTGATTACCTTCCTTAGGGCTAACTCGACGTATTCGCACAGGTCCCCGCCGATATGCCCGAGATATCGGCCGAGGTCATAGTCCACAAGCTGGGCCTTGGCGCGGCCAAACCCGTTCGGCGGAGAGGAGGAACCACTCCGTCGAGAAGTTGGTCGCCATCGGGGAAGAAGTGAAGAGGCTCACGACGCCGGATTCATCGAGAGAAGTTCATGCCGGAGTGGCTGTCCAACGTCGTTCCGGTAAAAAAGAGCGTGTGAAGTGGCGGATGTGCGTCGACTTCACAGACGTGAATAAGGCCTGCCCCAAATATAGCTTCCCGCTTCCCAGGATCGACCAGCTCGTGGATTCCACATCCGGGCACGAACTATTGAGCTTCATGGACGCATACTCTAGATACAACCAGATCTGGATGGACCCAGAAGACGAGGAGCACACCTCGTTCATGACAGATCAAGGGACATATTGCTACAAAATGATGCCCTTTGGTCTCAAGAATGTAGGCGCAACGTACCAGCGCCTTGCAAACAACATGTTCGAAACCCAAATCGGACGGAACATGGAGGTGTACGTCGACGACATGCTTATGAAAAGCAAAGTCGCGAGCCACCACGTCAATGACCTAGAGGAGACCTTTGAGATCCTCCGACGGCATGGGATGAAGCTCAATCCTGTCAAATGCGCATTCGGGGTGACCTCCGGGAAGTTCTTAGGCTTCATTGTAACCCAGCGCGGAATAAAAGCCAATCCAGAGAAGATCAACGCCATACTCGACTTGAACCCCCCGTGAACAATAAAAGAGGTTCGAGAAGGCGACCAGGCGGATAGCGCCCTCTCATGGTTCCTAGCCAAGTCAGTAGAAGTATTTGCCCTTCTTCAAGGCGCTAAGGGCACCAAATCGCACGGGTTCAAGTGGAATGAAGAATGCGACAAAGTCTTCGAGGAACCGAAGACTTACCTCTCAGCCACAAGCACCCAAGCTCGCCGCGCGAGGGGGAAGACCTCTATCTCTACCTCGGCCACATCGACGTCAGCCCCTCGCCTCCGTACTAGTAGCGGAGCACGAAGGCAAGCAATGTAGGTGTATTACGTAAAAATAGGTGTCTTGGGCCGGACGAGGCCCGCTATCCGAACGCTGAAAAGATGGCGCTTGCGCTTGTTCATCTTGGCCGAAGCCGCGACCCTACTTCCCGTCTCACCGGATCGACGTCTTTGTGGACCCGGCCCGGCCCAAGTCGATCTTGCAGAGACCGAGAGACGCTGTAGACTTGGTTAAGTGGGTCAGTCGAGCTAGGAGAATTCGACTTAGAATTCCGCCCGCCAGCCGTGAAAGGACAGCTCTCGCGGACTTTATCGTCGGCAATGACGGCCGGACAGGACGAAGACAGCAATCCAGGAGATACGGAGCATGACAATTCACCCGTGTGGACCCTAAATCCGAGATCGGATAACGGACGCGGCCGCCAAAACTGTAGAGCAGTACGCAATGGAGCCCAGGGAAGTCCTGAACGTACCCAGCATCGACGCCGAAGACAAAGAAGTCCTTCATGTCAACACGAGGGACAATTGGATGACGCCATACATAAAGTTCCTGACTGAAGAAGCTTTGCCAGAAGACGTCAACGAAGCCAAGCGAATCAAGAAGACGGCGGGATGGTACACGGTCCTGAATGGGAGATTATACAGGCGAGGATACTCCACCCCTCTCTCAAGTGCCTTACTCGAGGAGAAGCCGACTCACGTTGGCGGTAAGTACACTTGGGGTGCGGATCACACATTGGCGGGAAGAACCTAGCGTTCAACGTCATGCGACAAGGGTTCTCTTGGCCCACCATGAAACGAGGCTATGGAGTTCGTCGCCCAAGTGTGAAAGTTGCCGTGTCCATGGCAACATGACGCACCGCTGCACCGAGCCGCACTATCTCCATCCCTACGGCCGTTCGCACAACGGGGGCTCGACATACTGGGACCCCTACCAAATGGCTCTCTGGACAGAGAAAATTCTTGATCGTTGGCATCGACTACTTCACAAAATGGGTGGAAGCCGTCCCACTCGCAAAGATCACAGAACAAAACGCGACGGAGTTCCTCCGTCAGGGCATTGTTTGCCGCTTTGGGATTCCTGAGGTTGTAGTGACCGCGGAAACGGAACCCGAGTTCACCGTGGCGACGCTTCACGGCACTTTGCCACGACCTCCGCATTAAGCTGGTGCACACGTCCGTGGCGCACCCTCGCTAAACGGACGGATAAGTCGAAGTCACCAACCACACATTGCTTCGGGGTTGAAAACCAAGTTGGAAGACGCAGGGGCACGCGACCGAGGAGCTACCGCTCAGTCTTGTGGTCGCAAATGCCCGAGCGATTGTGAGAGAACCAACAGGGGAGACGCTTGACCTTTGCTTTGGGGCCGAGGCCAGGTATGCCCGTGGAAATGGAAATGCGAAGCTGCGGATCGAATGCCGACCCGACCACCAATGAACGAAGGCTTGGAAAGTCTGGACTTGCTCGGAGGTTCGAGACGCCATGCACGACTGAAACCGCGGCCTACCAACAACGAGTCGCACGGTACTACAACAAAGCAGTGAAGGCACGCCCCACTAGAAGTTAGAGATCTGGTCTCCGGAGCGTACGGGCGGCGAAAAAGATCGCAAATAGGAACAAACTCTCCCCGGGTGGGAGGGGCCGTTCCTCGTCTCGCAATCCTCCGGAGCGGAGCGTCATGCCTACGCGCCCTGGCAGCAAACTGGTCCCGGACACGAACGCCGCCAACTTAAGAAAATACTATCAGTAATGCGACTCCGACACAGGTAAGTCACACACGCATGCATCATAACGAATGCTTGGACATGAGTTTTATCTTTGATTAGCATAATCGCTTTATCATCCTGCGTATTCATTTGTGTGAGTTAATGTCATGCATTGCATTCTTAAATCAAACGACCTAGACTGCCCCTAAGTCGGGAGGACAAGCGTCCGTCCGTAAAACCAGTCCTTGGCTCAGTGCCAGGCGGTCCAAAGCAGATCGTCACAGGACTCCGTCCTCACGCCAGGTGGCCTGGGGACGGCTTTACTCACCATGGCTCCGCGCCAACAGGCCCCAGCGGCCACCCAGAGACTAAGCCCCGTGCTAGGCAGCCCGGAGGCATCCAGCCGTAGGCTGGGACAAAGGATCCAGGCGATCCATTCCAAAGGCTTCACGCCAATGACCCGTGCGGTCAAAACATTAGGCTTAGGGGCTCCCCAGTCCCCACTCTACTACAAACAAACCTTAGGGGGCAAAGAATAGCGGGCGTGCGCGACCTTCTTCAACAAGAGAGCACCCTCGATCTCTGATGGTCGTGGGCTAGGACCTCAACTTGGTGATCATAACGCTTTGAGCGGGAGCGCGCACCTCCCGCAATCGTGCGCGACCGAGTCCTAGACCCGGGAGTCCTTCACGCGGCGCGACCACACAGACCGCGACCCTCGTTGAGGCTCCAGGGGCTTGGGGACGACATCCGCTTCACCGGATCGAGCCCCCCAAACGTGTGAGCTGTGATGACATCCTCTTACGAAGGCGCCTGGATAGGGCCTTAACAACAGCGGCTCCAAAGACCCCAACGATCAAACACGAAGCATGATCCAACGAACGGAAACAGAAAGCAAAGGCAAGCAACACTCTACGAATAGAAAAAGCATGGACACGAAGTGTAAAAAGACGCTTCTCATTCATGCAAAAAATAGATATGGTACAAAGACGAAAGCCAATCTCAAAACTCAATATCAGCGAAGGCTAATCAGGAAGACTCGATGGACCCGCTTCCTCAGGGAAAGTCTTCAGGCGGGACACCTCTTCTACCCCGGCGTTCCCCGGATGGAGGACGCCAACCCAGGGCGTGAGGAGCCGCCGGGAACAATCCTCGACACAAGCGGATGCCATCCCAGTAACGAGCATCCATCACCTGCCGCACTTCTGATGGAGAATGCCGACCAACCATATCTCCAACCAACCTGGTGACACGGCCCTCTGAGGCGACGAGTAGAGCTTCCAGCTGCGCCACTCTCTGCTGCAGGCGCCCGTTCTCCTCTGCAAGAGATGCGATCTGGGCCTGACCGCTGTGGACGAGTTGGTGTCCGCTGACGATGGCCAGCTCCAGAGCCCCCCGAAAAAAGGAAGCTTGCACGTCGAAGGGGACCGCATCGCCAGGAACCTGCATAAAAGGCAAGATCAGAAACATACCCAAAATAAACAACAAAGGGAGAGGGCCAGAAAGATGCAACCGTACCAAAGAAGATGCGACGCGCAGGGAGCGCGCAAGATCTCCTGAAAGGACCTCTCCCTGGGGCTCAGCTTCCTCGACTACTTGTGGAGGGCTGACTGGAAGGCTGGCTGCCGTAGGAGCGCTCGGAGGCTCTTGCCACGAGGACGTCCCGGCTGCCCCCTTCCGGGCCTGTCGCACAAGCCCGGGAGCTTGATGCCAACCTATGAAAACGCGGCCCGCGCGAGTTCACCCGAAAGAGCCTCTCCCTGGGGCTCAGCTTCCTCGACTGCTTGTGGAGGGCTGACTGGAAGGCTGGCTGCCGTAGGAGCGCTCGGGGGCTCTTGCCACGAGGATGTCGCGCCGCCTTCTTAATCGGCTGTCACATCGTCGGCAGGGAGGCCGGTGCCAACCTATGAAAATGCGGCCAGCGAAGTTTACCCGAAAAAGAGCCTCTCCACGGGGCTCGGCTTCCTCGGCCCCAGCTGAGGAGGGCTGACTGGAAGGCTGGCTGCCGTAGGAGCGCTCGGGGGCTCTTGCCACGAGGACGTCCCGGCTTCCCCTTCGTCAGCCTGTACCACATCAGTAGCAGGAGCGGTGCCAACTTCTGAAAATGCAGCCCGTGCGAGTTCATCCGAAAGAGCCTCCCCCTGGGGCTCAACTTCCTCGATTGCTTGAGGAGGGCTGACTGGAAGGCTGGCTGCCGTAGGAGCGCTCGGGGGCTCTTGCCACGAGGACGTCCCGGCTTCCCCTTCGTCAGCCTGCGCCGGATCGGCAGTAGAGGCGGTGCCAACCTCCGAGAATGCGGCCAGGTCTTCGGGAGGCCTGCACACCAAAATGGGCTCCACAAGAATTGCCGGCGATTCCACAAATCCCCGGGCCTCCGATGCTGGCTCAGACGCAGTAGTAAATGGCCCCTCTGGGCTCTCGAGAATGACGACATCATCCGCCGCCCCTGCAGCGGAACTAGCAGGCGGATCCACAGTAGGTAGAGACTCCACCTCGCAAGCCTCGTGAGCGGCTAGCCCCACGACCGAGGCCAACGACGGTTCGGCAGTCTCCCTCTGGCGGCCCGCACGCGCAGACCTTTTCGGAACAGACTTCCCTGTCACAACGGGAGGACTGGCGATCCGTCTCCTGGACCTCCTCAGGGAAGTCCCTTCAGCTTCCCTTAATCTCTTAATGGCGGCCGTGTCCTCGTCGCTACTCGACGAACGCAGCAAAGAGCAGCTCTCCTCCTCAGTCCCGCCGGACGGTGGAAGAGCTGCTGTATCTCCAGGACCTCCCTTGCCTAGCCCTGCCGCCGCCCAGCCAGCAGGAGGTCCCCATCTAGCGATCTCGAACGTAACGGAGGTAAGGTAGTAGCCCCGGATCGAGAAATTCTTCTCCTCAGACTTGATAGCAGCCAACAGCTTCTCTGACTCTGCAAAATCTTCGGGAGTTGGCATTTCTGAAAAAAAGTTTGTCGGGCCCCACGACCGCGAAGCTTCAGTGAGTCGAAGGCTCCTGCAAGAAGAAGAAGTGCTCCTTCCAACCCTTCACCGAGTCGAGTTGGTGCCGCGAAAGGGAAACCCCTCCTTGGGGACATCGACACCCAATCTTCCGCTCCGTGAATCGAAGATTATCCTCGCCGCCTTGGCATCAAAACAGATCAAACATGAGGGCAAAGACGCACGCAGATACCGGGTAGCGCACGGGCGTTGGGGTGCAGCCTTGCCACGCGGACTCCAGTAACCCGACTATTGCGTATAGGGTGCGGCGACGATAACGGCCCCCCTCAAGTGATGCTCATACACCGTAATAAAGCCCTGCAGGGGCGTTAGCTGCATCCGGCGCCCGGGGCGCGATAGCTCGATCGTTTGGGAATCGTGTAGTCTCCATAAGAGAGGCTATGTTCCCCGTAGTCAAAACCGACTTGGTGTTACGAGACACCATGGCGCCTGATTCTGAAACGTGAGAAGAGGAAGAGCTTTCTTTCTTTATCGCCATTTACCTCTCAAAAATCACGGGTGCAAACAAGAAGAAGCGGCCCAGAGTAAGAAGGCGGTTGTCGATCGATTTAAATAGGCAACGCCAAGCAAAGAAGGCGGGAAGCCCAAAACAACACCACCACCGGGAGATTGAGACACGTGGTGGCCTCGGCGCACCACGGATCTCATTCGTTCGCAATGATGCCTGGCGCCGGGCTAGCAGGCGCGACCCTTGACTGCCGGTCTAGGGTCCACCCAGTGGCGCCGCCGCATTAAATAGAGGCTCACGATAAGCGAGAACCCGAAGAGCGCACGATAAGCGCAAAGCGAAAATAAAAAAAAAAAAGAAATGTACCAAGAAACGAAAATTAGAGGGATTTGAGGCGGTCAGCAGATTCTCATTACGGCAAATAGTTACATTACAAACGCTAGCAAAAAAGAAAAGAAGCGCAACGCGTGGCGGCTAATGGTCGGTGGCGGTGGAAGAGGCCATTCTCGAGACCTCCCTTGCCTAGCCTGCTGCCGCCAGCCCGGCAAGGAGGTCCCCATCTGACGATCTCGAGCGCGCGGAGAGTAAGGTAGTAGCCCCGGATCGAGAAATTCTTCTCCTCAGACTTGATAGCAGCCAACAGCTTCTCTGACTCTGCAAAATCTTCGGGAGTTGGCATTTCCTGAAAAAAGTTTGAAATCGGGCCCCACGACCGCAGAAGCTCAGAGTCAGAAGGCTCCTGCAAGAAGAAGAAGTGCTCCTTCCAACCCTTCACCGAGTCAGGATTGGTGCCGCGAAAGGGAAACCCCTCCTTGGGGGACATCGACACCCAATCCTCCGACTCCGTGAATCGAAAGATTATCCTCGCTGCCTTGGCATCAAAAGAACAGTCAAACATGAGGGCAAAGACGCACAGAGATACCAGGTAGCGCACGGCGTTGGGGTGCAGCCTTGCCACAGGGACTCCCAGCGCTTCGACTATTGCGTATAGGGTGCAGCTCGACGAATAACGAAGCCCCCCTCAAGTGATGCTCATACACCGTAATAAAGCCCTCTGGGGGGCGTTGGCTCTGTCCAGCGCATCGGGAACGCGATAGCTCCAGTCGCTGGGAATCGCATAGTCTGCCATAAGAGAGGCTATGTTCCCCGTAGTCAAAACCGACTTGGTGTTGCAGACACCATGGCGCACAGTTCTGGAAACGTGAGAAGAGGAAGAGCTTTCTTTCTTTATCGCCATTTACCTCTCAAAAATCACGGGTGCAAACAAGAAGGAAAGCAGCAGAAGTAAGAAGGCAGTTGTCGATCGATTTAAATAGGCAACGCCAAGCAAAGAAGGCGGGAAGCCCAAAACAACACCGCCACCGGAGATTGAGACACGTGGTGGCCTCAAGGCGCACCACAGGATCTCATTCGTTCGCAATGATGCCTAGGCGCCAGGCTAACGGGCGCGACCCTTCAGCTGCCAGTCTAGGGTCCACGCTGGCGCCGCCGCATTAAATAGAGGCTCACGATAGCAGAACCCCAGGAGACGCGCACGATAAGCGCAAAGCGAAAAAAAAAAAAAAAAGAAACAGCCAAGAAACGAGAAAATTCGGCAGACGAGACAGTTCGAAAAACAGATTCTCATTACGGCAAATAGTTCTGTTACAACGCTAGCAAAGAAAAGAAAAGAGCGCAACAACGACGAAAACGGCTAATGGTCCCGGTTGGCGGTGGAGGAGCTTTGAACGTGATAATCCACCAACCGATCACGGTCTTGGCGGACCAATTCACGAGGATCTAGGACCCCCACGCAGAAGCCTGGATCCTCCAGTGAAGCTAGCCTTCGGCAAAGCCTAACGGCGTCAGAATAACTCCGCTCCAAGGCCGGGTTCACTCCTTACAGCCGAAGCCTCGACCTCAGCTCCGTCGCAGCCAAGAAGAATCTCAGCCTCAGTCATTTGCCCAAGTTGCTCCATTTCTTCTTCAAGTGCCAGTATGCGATCCTGCGCCCCCACGTTGGCGCCCACCAGCCGTATGGCCCTGGCCTTCGACTCGGCCAGAGCGCTCTCTAAATGTGCGACGCGGGCTCTCAACCACTCCACTTCGATTGCTGCAGCCCCCCGACACGGTGGGACCCCCTCGAAACCCGGAGGAACTCCCCGACTCTGGGAAGGGCCAACGACCGTGGCTTCAGAGCGAGCCCCCCCTGAGGTGTGGGCTCCAGAAGACACGAGGGCGTTAGAGCCGAACTCGGACTCGTAGGAGGTGTGCCCCGTGTCACTAGAGGAGTCTCCCATCGATCTCGCAACGAAAAAACACGCAGAGGAAGATCGAACTGCCAGTGGATGAACAAGTACAAAGACGTGCCAGATTTCGGGAGAAAGTGGCGTATTTAAATAGGCAAATCTTCTCTGGAAAGGCCAGGAACTCCAAAAGGCGGAAAGCATTAAAGGAAGGGCCAATGAGGATTCGCCACGTGAGAGGCCCCTGAATACTTGCGCGTTTTCAAGACGAAACGATATCTCCTGGCCGTGCAGGAATTAAATGCACTGATATCCCAGAGGACGTGACGGTTGACAAGGACCCCGCAAGCTCCCAAAGGATGACGCGTGGATCCTCAGGGCAAAACGCCCGGCAACCGAAAAGTATTCACGAAGACAAGACAAAAATTGAAGATAAAAGAGGCTACTTCTTTTATTAATCAATACTTTCTTACAAAGTACAAGATCTACAACCATGAAGCTACGAGAAGGACGAAAGAAGACTGCGGTGCGAAGCCCGGAATGCTCCCGTACCTCGTCCCAGGAGAGCCCTGCGAACACGATCTGCACCAGATCCCGACGGCAGAAGCAGTCGGAATTTCTCCGAGCGAACTGGGCAGGAAGCAAGGAGCATCCCCCGGCGGACGTCTCAAGCATTCAATCCACCGGGGTCCAGGAAGCACTGAAGTCAGGCACTCCGGGAGAGACGGGCAATAAGCTCAGCCTCCACAGAGGGCTACTGGCCTCGCACTGCTTCCGCGGTTGGTGCCCTAGCGTGGCTCGCGGAGTGGACACCTGCGAAAGCCGTTGCCTAACAGGCGAAGGCAGCCGCGGGGATCGTCCAAGAATCCGCTCAACCTGGCCAGGCCACAACCCGGAAGGAAGCACGCGACGACGGCGGAATGGCCAAGCCACTCTCGTTAGCAAAGAAGGCGAGCCATAAGGCATGGGCTATAACGGTCTCCACCAGGGATCTCAGGCATGCAAGTGGTCCATCCAACTCCTTCTCGAGTGCCCACCAAGGGCGGGGAAAGCCAGAATCTTCTCATTGCCTTTTCGGTTTGCTGGTAAGGGATGGACTCCACTCGCTCAAGTGCCCTCCTATTTATGGGCAAGACGCAGGCTATCCCCTCACCCAGCGCAACACGGCATCTAGCAAACGTCTTTCGGGCAACAGCAGCGACTACTGGTCAGACGCAACCCAAGGCGCGCGAATCTTGCCTGGTGAAATGACGGGTCACGGCAGCGCCCGAAAAGCCTGCCCTGGCTCCTGGGAAAGGCGCGAACTTGGGAGACGACAAAGGTGACGCGGCACAAGGAAGGGTATGAGGCTGCGGAAATGGGCCCAGAGGACATGCCAGGCCCAACCACTGGCCGGCCCAGGTATGGGGGGCTAATGTTGGGTCCCATGTCCTGGCCCATGAGACAGGCCCAGGCCCACGAAGTAGGTCGCAGCCCATGAGGGGACCAGAAGTCCACATGAAGTAATCAGCCCAGCCCAAGAATTCTGGGGCGCGAATCCACGATGGAGGAAGGTAACGGAAACCTACAAATAAGATTAAATGTGTCACGGAACAGTGCGAAAAGGCAAAAATGCTAGCCAATAGGCGTGGTGGGGCGCGCCAACGCCACCTGCTGCCGTCTGCAGGTGGCCAACCAATCCCCGCTCAGGGAAAATCGAGCGTGGTCAACAACGCTCAGCAGCGTGCCAAGCACGGCAACAGGACAGCCGGCGTGACCGGCGGTCCACAACAGTGACCAGCGGCGCAATGGCCCAAGCAACGGGCGTTTTGGCGCCCAAGAATCCAATGGGGTGAGGCGTATAAGAACCCTCACACCCCACAGAGAAAGGGACTTATGGACTTTTTACTTTTCGATCAACCTTGGATCTTTTCTGAACTTTGCTTCAAGCATCCCAGATCATCTGCTTCCCTCTTCTCTAAAGCACAAAGAGTGACGAGTCAAGACGGAGCATTGACTCATCTTGCTAACTCGCTCATCATCCCAGCATCTTCTGAGATCACGGGAAAGTCAGCCACCCAGTGCGGTGCATTAAGGAAGCCAGGCCTTCCAACACCTGCTCATTGCATTTCTCCACATCATCGCACAAGCACTTCTACGCTTCACAGCATTTCTCCGCGCACCCCTTTAGTGTGCGCCATTTCCGTTTATTGCGGGAGTTTGCTGACTTGAGCGTCGGAGCGGCCTCAGTGGGAGAAATCCTGCCGGACCCTTCACCTCTCGTTTGTTGTTTGTGTTGTGCAAGTCCAGGTTCACAGAGACGGAGACCGGACCCTTCTTCCGAAGCAGCCGCATGCTTAGAAATCCGAAAGCTCTCTAATCCGTACGACAACCGTGAACACGGGACACAACATATTTATTTAATTAATTTAAATTTGTAGTTGAAAGTTGAACTAACTCCAAATGTCATGTCAATATTAGCTGCTAAATATTCACATCAATGTACATTCCTTCTAAAGAAATATTTATTTATAATTACATTAATTCGAATCAATTCAATTAGATAATTATATAATTTTAAATAATAATATTTAAGAAAATATATCTGCATCACACAAAATATATATATTATTTTTTACAGTGATAACTGAAATATGATATTATTAATTTAACTATACCTTTTTATATCCAAAAAAAGAAAATTGAAAAAAAAAAAACAATGAAAAAAAGAGATATATATACAATATTTTCTATTTTAATTTTGTTGCGTATTAGGTTCCTAATTATACGAATTAGGAAGCTTTCGAATTCTCTGTCATTTAGAGAGGATATCGAGTGGGTCCGATCTCCGTCACTACTAATTAGAACGTATACAACACAAACAAACAAATAAAATGTCAAAGGTCAATGAAATTTCTCCCATCGAATGTATTCTGACGCTCAGATCAGTAACTTTTCGCAATGAACGAAAAAGAGGGTGCATGTTAGAGGTGCTCGAAAATATATTGAGTATGCGGTGGGAGTGTATGATTGCAAAAGTAAGGACTCGATGAGCGGTTGATGGGGGACCTAGCTCCCTGTATACACTGCAGTGGGCGGCTCACTCTCGTTGCTTATGAAAGGCTATGAGGGATCGGTGCTGGGCGTAAATCTGAGAGTAAGAACTTGAAGAGCATTTGTCTCAATGCCCAAGCTCGGATTAAGGGTTTGAGAATCAATCCCTTTTCCTATAGGAGAGGGGATTTATAGGCACTAGTGAGTGGAGTTTTGGGTATAAGAATCCTTTTTGTAAGGATTCATCGGCCATTGACCACTGGTGGTGGTCGATGGTGACAGTTGTCACCTTGTGGCGATGAGAAAACCACCGAGTATTGCTGGCCATGCTTGGCCTGCTCATCGCATGAGGATTGGCTTGCCAGCTGTAGGAAATGGCACAAACTGCGATTGGCAAAGTTGATCTTCTCCTCATTAGCTCACCTTTGCTACCTCGCGTTTGCTGCCTGCAATTGCATTAATGAGTTGTAGGAAACATTGATTGGTTGCAGGTGTTTTAAATATTTGATTTAAGTGTTTGACTTGCATGTATTTACCCAGATACTTAAGTCTATATTTAAAATTTTTTAAAAAATATTAAATTAATTTTTCTTTGTTTAATTTTTTTCTCTATCATAAGAATTACATAAATTTATATGTGAAAAATTTTATATATCGTACTTCTAAAGTACCAAATCTATTTTAAAATATAATACGAAAAGAAAGTGATGAAATTTTCTTTTTAAGTCAAATCATCAAAATTGTCTGGCATTATCTTAAAAAAAAAAAAAAACGCCTCTTTTATATATAACAAATTATGGTATTTATTCAATTATTTATGTGATAAGGTTATGATTAATTTCTTAGTTACATAAACATGTATCTTTTTATTAAAAATTAAATTAATTAAAAAATAATTTTTAAAATAAAATATGATAAAATTATACAAAATTATAATATTTAATTATTTTACTAAATTATTAAATATATATTATTTAAGTCATTTCTAACACTTGAGATATGATGGCAATCACCTGCAATCATGGCCATCACCTCCACAACAATCATACTCCCAACACTCTGATAACACACCAGCACTCATTGCTACTAGCAGTGTTCTCAGGACATCATCACGATTCTACCATTCTATTACTGCTTTATAAGCTACCACAACAGCTGAAATGACTTTCAGTTTGTTAGTAGGAAAATGATACTTCAAGTCTCCAATTTTGTATTTTCACATCTCATGGCCCTGCAAAACAAAGGACTACTCCCAGTTTGGCCTTTAGGCTCGCAAATTTTGCTGATTGGAGTGCATTTTGTATTATGAACTCATGATTTTCAAGTAATCGTGGAAAAACTTTATCACTAACGTCAATAGTCACGTCATCAGGATTAGAATGAGAACTTGGGTCTGCCTTGGAGGATCGCGTTGGGTTTTTAATCACTTCACTGTAAGTGTTTCAATAAATAGAAAGTCATTGAAATATCACGAGAAATTTATACGAAAAACGAAGTGTTCACATGCACCATGCACGTGCGACGAAGCGGCTGAAGGGCAGCTAAACTACCAGGCCAAGAGGCGACCAAGCAAAACCGAGTCCAAAAGGAGACTGGACAGAGAGGTTGAAGAGCAGCCAGATATTAAACTGCAGAGCCGACCAGACTGTTGATTTAGAAAGGCGACCGAACAACTTATGTGTGAGGTTTCGGGTCTGAAAACTTGATAATGATGACGTGATTAGCGTGCTAATGATCAATACTAGGCCTACAGATCGAATGAGGTTGTGTATCGGAAAAAAAATCGAGAAGAATTCGGGTTCATGCTGCCGAAGCGCTGTCAGCAAGCGTGCACCAGCTGCGCGCTCGAGTTGTGGCTCGAGCGTGAATTCCAGAACCTTGCCCGCCCGCTAGCCGCTCGAGCTCCACTAGAGCGGGAATTCCAGAACCGCGCCGCCTGATGCTCGCTCAAGGCGCGCTCGAGCGGTGGTACCTTTTTAAGCCGCGTTGTGCTTCTTTCTCCTCATTTTTCCACGATTCCAAAAACTTCTAGAGAGAGAATGAGCACCGATTCTAGTGAGAGAAGGGAGGAGATCGAGGCCGTGGCGTCCAAATCCGTCTGAGAACTAGTTATAAAGGTGAAAGCACGCATCGAGGTAAGTGTTCTCATACTCACTTCTCGTTCTCTTTCGATATTTTGTTTGATTTGATTGGGTATTTTGTATCGATACCCATTATTAATGTTAGAATCTTAAAACCCATGATTAATAACCAAGGAATATGTAGTTAGTTATTCGAATCGTATCCGATTCACCCGGTTTGGTTTCACCGAAACCCTAACCCACAAAATTGGGGATTTTTCATTTTTCTTCCGCGTATCATGAAATTGACCTCAAAATGTGAATCCCCACATCCTAAATAAGTATATATGTCTGCCGTGAGTTCGATCTCACACGTTTCTACCCGATCGCGGTATCCGAGCCCTCTAAATTGGCCATGACACTGTTCATCCGAGTGTAAAAAGGGAAAAATTGCATGTTTCCACCTTCGTGTATGTTGAACCGACCCCAAAAGATGAACCATCATGTCCCAATTGCGCATATGTATCAACCGAACGTCCGATCTCACAAGTATCGAACCGTTCGCGACGTCTGGATGCTCTAAAAGCCCCTGACACTGTTCACCCGAGATTAAAGTATGAATTCACATGCGTTGTCCTCGTTGAATTGTTATGAAAGTGATGTCTAAACGTTGTGTTAAAGTGTAAGCCCCGAAAAGGTGTATTTGGACACCGGAAGCAAGGAAACAAGTCCAGGAAGTTTCTAAAATGATACGTGATTATCAAATGTATGAAATTCGAAATTCTCTTGTGAACATGAGTTGAATTGTAATGACGGGATTGAGTCCCACTGAAAGTTGTGAACCGAGCAAGTAAATGGAAGGGAATCCACATTGTACATTGTGATGGAATGATCTTCCGAATGGAGATGTATGTGATGAGAATGAGATTTCCCGAGTTGTGAATGTGTATGGAAAATGTGGATTTTCCTCTCTAATTGTTGAAACTAACCTTGAAATTATGACCATAATTCATAGGGGTAGTAACATTTGGCTTACCATGTCCATCGCGGTGTGACCCGAAATACTTGGCCACGTATTCTGACCGCTCGTGAAAGCGGGTGATGTTCGTGGTACCTTTAGGAAACTACTGTGGAAGAACGATGATTGCCCTGGTCCCCAGGGGATATGGGGCGATGGCCGAGTGCTGCAGGCCTAAAATATAGCCGTTGGGTTAAATGTTGCACAGTGGAGATGCAACCGATAGTCTAGTGCTGCAAACCTAAAATGTAATCGTGGCTTTAGAATGTGTAGTGAACACATTCTTTTCCTCGTTCTCTCACATCGTTGGTTAGTACGGCCTACTAGCTCGGGTCCGCAAAGATGATATAATGATGAAAATGAATAATGCCTAATCAATATAACCGTGAGAATCCAGTGATTCCAGATGTTCCCTGTTTTCCTCTTCTGATTCATGATTGTTGAGATTGCTTGTTTTCCCCCTCATTCCTGTCATTTTATTATTTGCCGACGAGTATTGAGTTTAATTATATTTGCTGAGTTGTAAGCTCACTTTTGCTGTTTTTCCTTCCAGATGAGAACACTTAGCCGGTGCCAGCTTAGTTAGAGCAAGGAGAGAGACTTACTTGAAGAGGTTAGCTGGATGTCAAGTGCATTGAAGATTTGGTCATATTATTGTAATGGAATGTAACAGCCACTCATGGATAAAGGTGGCTTGTTGTTATATTATGATTTTGTTATACTTCCGCAGGTTTTGATGATTTAGTTGTACTTCTGCATTTATGTTGATATTTTGAGTTTTGTTTTATTGTAGATGGCATCTCTCTAGATCTAATACGGTTGATAGGAGTATTGTATTAGAGTCATAAATGATATGGCAGATGTTATGATCCTGTGTGTTGTGTTGTAAGCTTTATGTTAGTTATTTCGGATAGATGTGTGCTTGTACAGGTTGTATTTGAGCAGGTAGTATTTTTGTTTTCGTTCAGTTGCAGAGGAAATACTGCTAAAATTTCTGTAGAATCCTTAGGTTAATTATGGACTTTAGTTTATGTTACCAATGACGGAGGTTATTCGATGGAGAATAATCTGATCCGTCACATTATGTTAAAGGATGACAGGTTACCGATCCCAGTGACCCACATTATAAAAATGCAAAAAATGAGTTTTTAGGTTGTAAAAGCGCAAGAAATATGTTTTGTGCAAGACATCATTATAAAGCGCGTGAAACACTTTAGGGTTTGACAAACAAGAGATAGTGAAAAATACCTGTAAAAATCTGAGAGCAGAAAGCACCGCCTGGGAAAGAAAAGAGAGAAAAAATGAGGAGACCTTTTACTCTGTTTCAAGTCGATCAATTATTGGTACTCTATTTCAGAAGTTTGTATAATCGATTTTATATAATGAAATTTTTTGGAATCTTTTTCCTTGGTTGAAAATAATTTTTCATGTGACAAATTACTATACATTGTTGTATTTCTTGTACTTATAATTTTAATAACTGACAGCAGACAAGAGGGTTTGAGTTTATTCCGTTGTGCCGATTATGTGTATCCGAGCCAAATTCCCAACAGAGCATAGAGATTGTGGCCGGAGGAGAGGCAAGAATTTAGTGGGTCTATGAGCCTTTTAATGGTGAAAGTCGATCTAATTATCTTTTGTGAAGGATAATTAAGTAATTCGGTGTTACTGAATTTTTTAGCTTAAAACGTACAAAAATATTATTTTGATTTTGTATTCCCATGTTCACTATGGAGATTGGGATGATTGAGAGTTAATCATGTATTTTCCTTTGATTTTTTTGTCAGTATTCTTCTCTATTATCATCTTTATGTTATCTATTAGGAATAAATTATAGTATTTCTCAAGTTCGTATTGTATTTTCTTATATTTGTATTATTGGATGAGAAATAGTCCAATAAAAATAGACACTAACAAATCTGGGATTGAGATATTATCAATTTATCATAGATCTTGTAGTCATATGCATAATTGAAGAAGTCCTTCAACAATAGAAATCAATTGTGAAGAGTTAATCTTGTACTTTTCCTTCAAATTTTGTGTTAGTGTTCTTCCCTATTATCATCTTTATATCATCTATTAATGAAAAATTATAGTATTTCTCTAGTTTGCATTGTATTTTCTTATATTTATATTATCGGGTGAGAAATAATTCTGTAAAAAATGGACACAACATAGAATCTGGGATTGAGATCTTATCTATTTATCACAGATCTTGTAGGCATATACATAATGGAAGAATTCCTTTAACGATGGAAATAAGTTGTGGATAGAGAACCAAGACCCTGAACTGAACACCAAATGAGACAACTTCTTGCTGGAAATTTTATTATGGCCTTCAACTCTATCTACCGTGTTTCAGTTGCAATAACAAGTGGAGTAGTTTTCTCCCGTGCAGCAATGGCAGCTCTCTGATCTAATCGAATGACATCTGGATTTTCTCGAAGAATATCAGGCATGTACCGTGAGTTTGCATGCCAAAGAATGAGTCCGGGTTCAGACATCCTTATGCTTGGGTGCCGGCCCCTTTGTCTTAAGAGGAGGGAAACAGTTTATGCTCTGAAATGATCTGCTGCCAGGCTTAGTTCCTGTCTTAGGTGACTGCAGAGAGGTGACATGGATGAGAATGTCAATAATACTTGTGGCCATAATGAAAAAATATATATGGTGAACACATCAACCATGAAATATATATTAAAATTCGACAATCTTTTAAGCATTTACTTATTAATTTGATGAGTTTTAATTAATGGTATTACAATCACTCTTAATATTCTTTTATGTTATTAAAAAAGTATTCCAAATTTTTTAATTTCTGTTATATTAAACAATGTAATAATCTTTAGAATCTGATACCAACTAGGAAATTGTGGTGAATACCAAGTATATAAGCAATGAAGCATCAATTAATGCAAAAACAGTAATCTAAAAGCTAATAATCCCCATATATTGTCATTTCTTCTTCTCCAAGAAAAGAAGTTCCGTCAACCTCCATGAAGCATTTACTCTATCAAGCTTTCACCCATTGCAAATCCTATGGGGGTGTTGAAGTTAGGGCGGCAAGATTTAGGCTTATTAGAAGCTTTAAATATATTTAAAATTGATGGATTTAAGATTCCATGGGTCAACCAAAGCAAAAAAGGGCCGACGCCGGTTGTATCCGGACATTTTTCCGGTACTAGAAAATATCAGCCTATATTTTCGTACAATCTCAAGAGGGTAACATGGAAAAAACCTTCTGTAGCGAACTTTTTGCTGTTTCTGTTTGGTCATGGTAGTTGGACACTGGCTGTGGTTTGAAGCAAAAACTTCCACTCAGTTTGGTAAATTCTTGCTCATCTTTCTCCTGGAAAGAAAGGCAAGAATGAGAAGAGAACAATTATGCCAACTGATGAATTATGCCATGTCTGAAAAAAAAAATAAAGGAAGAAGGAAGAAGAAAGAACTTCATTTTACTAGGTTCATGGAAATTACTGCAAATTCATCTATGTATGACTATCACATATCAAAAGCAAGGTGTTAATGACGGGAAAATTATCTTAAATTTAGATATTGCTGTTGCGCCTTCTGGGTTACTCTAGTATTGAATTTCTCTTCCAGTTTCTGGTATATGAAATGGATAAATGGTATAAATACAGCAAGAAAATAGACCCTTTGTAATGAGATACTTAACAAATAATCTGAGCCTTACCGCCTTTCTTCTTGCTGCTCTTTCACTGCTCCTCAAGCAGAAAGAAGTGGGTATAATTGGAGAACTTGTCATGTTTCTGATGGCTCTCGGAGAATTCAAACTGATGCACAACAAGTTGCTAAGTTAGTGACCGTACAATGGCTAAATTCAAGTCCATTGTTATCAATTATGATGATATTCTGTCATTTTCGAAAAGCTCAATGTGTAGAGAAAGTAAGGGTTCATTATGCTTTCTCTTTGTCTTTCCACCATTTTAGATAGAAGATAAAAACAAACTCTCTTACACTTTAGAAAGGAAGTGCCATCTTGAGCCTACTGGTTTGCTGCTCCCATATGCTGAGGAACTAAATGGCATTCTGGCCCTACCCAAAGTGAAAAGACTGTCAAAATCTAACATAGAACAACTATAAACTACGTATACCCTGTTGATATGACAGCAATTTGAGATAATTTCTGCTTAATTTGGTGAACATAGAAGAGCAGGTACCCTCTTTCTGCAGATTTGGGAGTAGATGCAGGAGGATTTGGAGCTCCATCCACGTAGTCCTGCATTTAGTTAACTTTCAGAGAAGTAAGCATGGCCGGAAGATCGAAGGGAAAAAGAAGAAAGGAAAGACCTTAGCAGGAGTGTTGAGAGGAGTGGAGCAGAAATCCTTAGATGGCTTTGAAGAACCTGCACTTTTTTTAATGACTGGGGATAGTAGTTTGTTCAATTCTCTGTTGATTGTCATTTGAAGAGGAGTTCTCTTCCTGTCTAGATCGTCTACCAAAGATTCGTTGCTTATTATCTTGGCATTCTCTTCCCGACCAGGTTGAATTTCAGCCGCAGATTTTGCTGGGGAGGAAGAAATCAGAGGTGCTCTGCCTTCAACTGATGATATATAGAAAGAAAGTGGTGGGTTCCTTTTGTATATTTCCACTGAGACATCCTGACTGATTTCATAATCCTGCTTCAAATAATTGATCCCAGAAAAAGAAAAAAGAGGAACATGTCAACTTGATGATCATGGAATCATATGCAACGATCAATAGTCATGAACTCCGGAAGAAAGGGTCACCTGCAAGGGAGGTTTCTCTATCTGGGCCAAGCTGCTTAGCTCCATTTCAGTTCTTCCATTGAATTTTTCAACATCTACAAGCTGCCTTTCCGATTCAACCTCTATTGCTGAATTTGGGTCTTCAAAATTGGTAATCTTTAATTCATCCTTCACAGAAATCGAATCAATTCCATCATTTTCAACCAAAAAGCCACCATGTTGGCCTTCATTCTGAACACTCTGTCGGTCGATTACTCGATCTTGTGAAAATGAACTCAACTGCTGAGCCTGAGCATCATAATCTTGGGCAGTACAATGAAGAACTTCATCTTCAACCATTGATCCAGGAGCATCTGGTGAAGCATTTGCTTGCCCGAGCAAAGCTGCGGCCTTGAGCTCGGCCTTTTTCTTGAAATGAGCTTCGAAGTAAGCTTTCTTTTGAGCTACGGAACCAGGCTGAGAGTATTTCTCTGCCTCTTCAACATAGCGGTTGCTAGAGAAGGCCGACCATTTTTCCCAAGCCAATGGCTCTGACATGAATCTCCCGAAAGAAACCGACTCCCCACGCTCATACATGGGGTCTTCTTGCTGCCATTAAAATAAGACTTTGTTCTAGTTTAGCTATATCATCCATTTGTGGAACCAATTCCCAGAATTACAGCATTTACAGAGCACAAATTTAAACAGCATCCTTCACAGGTTTCATTATCAATTATACGGGAAAATTCAAAGCAACCCAACAAGCATTTCACACAAAACTGTTCACCAATCAAGTACGTACTAATGAAAGTAGAAAATTAACAAAAAAAGAGAGATCCGCATTAACTTTTACCCCCCCCCCCCCCCCCCCAAAAAAAAAAAAAAATCTTCAAAACTTACCTCATGGGTGTCATTAGAAAAATTAGATGTATAAGAGAATCCATGCATGACACAGGTTGGCTCTCCCATGATTTTGTAGCATTTGAATCGCCTCTACTGTGATGTGAAGCCTTTTTGCTTTCCTCCTTTACTGGAATTTGTGTTCTTTTTCTTCCTTTTGAGACCCTTTAAATTTGAAATTCAAATGAAAAGAGGCAGAGGGGCCATGAACCGTTGGAAAACAAGAACCGCATCCTCATTGTTTAGTAATACTCCAACGCCTTTTCAGCTTAAAAATCAGACCCCAGTTGCAGAAATCAATGAGTATGGCTTAATACATACGTCTTTTTATATTATGGATATTTAAAATGATCTGATATATACATTTATATAATAATAATAATGTTTTTTTATATAGTTTGAGTTTATAAAATTACTTTCAAAAGAGGTCTGTTTGATCCCCACGTCATTAAGAAAAAGTGGAATTATTACTGTTTGTTTTCTAATAATAAAATGGTAAATTTCTTCTTGATTTTATTGCAAAGTTTGTTTTTTTAATTAAATTCTATTTTGAACCATTATTTTTAGGGTTTTCCTCCTCATCACCTTCATCAATTTTAAAGAAAGGAAAAAGTTGAATATTTTTTATATTTTCTGAAATTTCTAATTTCATTAGTTTGAATTTTATGATGCTAATGACTGTTGCGGTTGTATACGGTGGCTGTGGATTGAAGCCAAAGGGAGAAGAGAGCTCAAGAAACTGAGCTTTCTTTCATTTTTATTAAGCCTCTGGCTTTCTCTTGCTTATGTTCTTGCTTTCCTCAAATTTACCAAATTATGAAACACTTTAAAAGAAATCAAAAAATACAGAAAAAAAAATATTTTTCTTATTTTTTTAAGTATTGATGGAAATTCATATAAAAGATGATATATTTTTAATAAAAGTGTTATATTTTCTTATTATTAAGGAAAAATAAAGAGAAAAATATTTTACAAAAATAGAGAAAAATAAGATAAAAATATGAGATAATATGAAAAATAAGTATATTTTATACTTAAATTTTCAATTATATTTTTTTCTAAAATTTATTCATAATCAGTTGTTGGGGCATCATTTTAGTATTCCAGATCTACCATAAATTATATGTATATAATGTATTTGAAGAAAAATATTAAAATAATCTCATTTTTATGATTTATTTTCAATTTATTGATATTAATTTAAATTTTATTGTTGAAAAATTACAATAATATATAAAATGAATATCACAAAATTGGTAAAGTCATTTTGTATATTGGATAAGTTTGTATTAAAATAAAACATTAAAAACAGAAAAAAAAAACTTAGAAAAAAATATAAAATAGAGAATATTTGAAATTTCTTTTGATTTCTTTAAAATATGGTTACATCTGTTTAGTTATAAAAATAATAAAATAATAATATATCGTAAAATAAAAACATTAAAAAAAACAAAAATAAAAATAAAAAACTCTCTTGGCGAGCTGTCAATTGGACGGGAAGTACCATGATGAAGATGAGCGGTCGACATGAAATCTTCATCATGCAAGCAACCTGCCTATAGCTGAGGTGTAATAAATATATTATTACGTATTTTACACATAAATAATTATATTTCAAAAATAAATAAATTATATATCAAATATTAGTTAGATGGAATAATTAATAAATGGGTATTTTAAGAAATATTTAGTTCTGTAATAATACTTGCTTCTTTATTGTTGAGGTTCGTTACCCGAATTCACACGCAATTCAATCACAGCGGAAAAAATTCAAACCCTTCGTCAACCGTTAACCACCAAGAATGTGAGTAAAAGGAATACAATGATGTATAATAATTTTTAATGTAAAAAATCATTCTCAATCAAGAGAAAAATCACGATGCAAATTCTAAAAAATCTCCTATGTGGAATCAGTTACAAATCCTCGAGGCAGAGCTCCAACAACTTGAGATAGAGTAAGAAAACTAATCTTAAAACTAAGAAAAATCTCATTCTCTTTTCTCTCTCTTTTTCTTCTCTCCTTTCTCCCACCGGAGGTATTCTCTACTCACTAATTTTATAAGTGTGGTGATAAATGGAAAATGATGAGGGCTCCCTTCTACATTTCGCTCTATTCCGTTCCAACCTTCATTCCACACACGGTTTACTAATGACTTTTTCTAAAACACCTGGTGCGCTTTATAATGATGATGGGCTTAAATTTCATCTGCTCAATTGGCTTGATCTTACAGATAATTTATCATACCAACTTTGTCATTCTTTGTGCTTTCATCAATTTCCACGCTTTCCCACAGACGGTGCGTACTCTACAAGTCAGTTGCCTACTCTGCTAGATCATCTGTCAGCTCTAGAAGGTCAACTGTGCACCACTCTCGCCATACTCTGCAAATCAGTCACCTACTCTACACAGATAGCATATACTCTCCAAGTCAGCTACCTGTTCTGCTAGATCGTCCGCCAGCTTTGGAAGGTCAATTGTGAACCACATCGGCCTCTGAGCATCACTACTCCGGTAAATTCACCACTCTAGCAAATTTCCTACTCCAACATTTGCCCACTCTGACAAATGTTCACTCCGGCAACTACCACTCTAATAAATTAGCTACTCCGACAAATTGGTCACTCCGTTACTCACTTCGACATTTGCTGACTTCGGCAAATTGGTCGCTTCAATATTTACTCACTCCGACAATTGTCCATTTCGACAATTGTCACTCCGACAAATGCCAACTCTTGTCTTTTGTTACAGCCAATTTACAGTATTTTTAATTTCACACAAATCTTATACGATCTTTTAATAACATATCTATTTGTTGAGTTACCCACAATAAAGTAATTAAACCCAACACTTATTTGATTTTCAATTTTAATATGAATAGTTATTTATAAACAATTGTTATTATTATAGAAATTGAGATAATTAATACTAGAAACCATTGAGTTTTGGATTTTTTTTTTTTTTTTTTGAATTATAAGCCCATTAGACATATTATCTACTAATTCATTTGATCTTGTACAAAATTCACTTGAGCGAAAGGTGTCTGTGGCATAGGAGACTGTTGTATAAAGGGCATATGTGTCAACAGAAACTAGAGGGATACCTAATGTGCACCTGTGGGTTGGTTACCAGGAAGGCTCACACGATGATGTGTGTACAATGAACGCTTGTGCATCGGCGCGAGTATAAAAATGCTATGTTTTGATTTTGGAGTTAATTTGGAGAACTATTTTGTGCAAAGAGTGCTACACAATGACAAGGAAAGGAAAAAGGTGAAGAAGAAAAAATGTTTGGGCACCCACTTTAGATCTGATTTGAGCTTCATCGTTTGTCAGGTTTGTAAATATTATTCTAGTTTCAATTGTAAAATGTATTATCAATTAATTATTTATTTTCTTATTGATTTTTTTTGTTCGGTTGCTTAATATGTTAAGGATAGTATTAACTGATTCTTCACATATATTATGGTTATGAATGACTTGCTCAGATGAAATTATTTGTAACCAAATTGTATTATAGTAAAAATTATTTGGATGCAGTGTCCCTTAATTGAAAAAAAATTTCACATAAAAGTTATTTTGCAACTTAAGTACTTAGTTGTGTTGTACATTTTTATTTTTTGTATTCTATAAGGAGAAAATTGTAGTTAATGATGATAGAGGATCTGAATTTCAAATACAATCTGAATCCTAATAAATGATATCAAAGAGATAGTTTTTGATGATACATTAATGTAGTATTGGAGTATCAAATTTGTGGCGATTAAACTTAAAAGAAATGATGTGTAAGATGATGTTGTCATTGGAAAACTTATCATTTTTCATTGGATAATTTTAAATAAAAAAATAATTTTATTTTTTGGTAAAAAATAATTTTATTTTTTGGTAAAAAATAGTGAAAACTAATTTGACTTGAGAGGAAATAATGAAAGCTGAGGAAAAAGATGGACATGCTAAAGTTAAGATTAATTTATTTCATGCGGGTAATAATCTTCAATAGGCAATTAACTTATTGGATCTAATAGAGGTCTGTATAAAGTTTGAGGAGTGGTGCAAATTCAAGTGTTTGACGATAAAATTATATTTAAAGAAGTAATTCTAAAACCTTCGGTTGGTAGAAGATGAGTGCTTCAATAGTTATTTAAATAACTTCAACAACAATTTGTTACAAATATCCATATTTGATAAGAAGATAAATGAGGAGTAGAAGACCTAGGTGTTGTTGATTTCATTACCGATCTAGTTTAATCATACTGTGATAAGCTATTATTTAAAAAAGACACGCTCAATTTTAATAAGGTAATTATTTCTTTGCTTATTAATGAGTTTAAGTGAAAAGAAAGTGATAAGAATTTGGAAGAATACGATATCCTAATCTCCACAAGAGGTCACAGGAATCAAAAATTAACGGAGAGAGGCAGCATGTCGAAAAATGAGTGAATCTCTATCATTATGTAAGCATAAGCTCACGGATGTTGAGCGCCGCCACCATAACAAGAAGAGCCAAATCAAACAAATTTACTTTTAAGCGAAAGCAAGAAAATGAGCGAGGTTGTGAACTATAAGAGAAGAATTATGATGGCAATAACTGAATCCTTATCATTACCTAAAGTGACTTTCTTGCTGTTAATATAGAGGAGGTACAGAACCTCATAATGAGACCTCAATTCATGTAGCGTCGAAGAAGCATTTCTTTATATCTTAAACACTGATGGTTACGGGTATAAAAGATATATTAGATGTTTTGTCGAAAATAGTTGTCAATGAAAACATTTACTTGCAGACAAGTAATGAAACGTAGCTCATGTTGAGAGGTGTACAACATCCACCAAATGTTCAGTGAAATTTGATTTTAATAAGCAAACTTGAGGACCAAAACATTTGTACAACGTTTGGCGAAGGTCAATGGAAGCTCATCAAGACTCTATGGTTGTGACATGCGAAAGAGAACATTCAAATTGACACTTGATAAATGCTTCGATTTACAAGGAAATACTAATATAACTAACAGAAAGTTTAGTCATAATAGTGTGAGAAGGCTTAGATGATGTGCCCAATAAGAGTGACCTTATTGATACTAAGGTGCCCAAAAATGTGGTAATACCTCAATATATTTGGTGGAGTATAAGAGGGTGTTATTAAATACTATAGAATCTAGCACCGGTACCCTAGTGGAGGGAAGGTTGCCGGTGAGTAAAAGATGATGGTTGGTTATTAAAGAGACAATGTGCCTCCTACAAGGTTACAAGGAAAATTTGTTCAATATTGGGCTATTTTCTTACGAGACTCACATTCATTGGACATTTATCTAGTGATTCATTTGATTTTATGTGAAAATTTATTCAAGCAAAAGATTTTAATGGTATAAGAGATCAACGTATAAGAGGTGCATGATGGACGCAAATGCTACCATGAATAAAACAAAAATATTTGATACCTATTTAAAAGGTGCATGTCTGTGGAATATAGGAGAAATCACACCTAATATGGGATTTTCTTGCACTAGCACGAGTTTAAAGGGTATTATTATTACTTTAGGGTTAATTTAGAGGACTACTTTATATAATCAGCGCTGTACAGATAGAAAGAAAATGAGAAAAGTGAAAAGGATAAAAGTAAAAAAGAAGATCTGGACACTCGTTTGAAGGTTGATTCTAATTTCATCATTTATAAAATTTGAGTATATTATTTTAGCTTCGATTATAAAAAAAATATTGATGGTTACTTGTTCGTTGTTAATTATATTCTATTGTTCAATTGATTAATGTGTCAAGATTAGTAGTAACTCATTTTTTACATGCATAGTACTTGTGAAGGGCCTTGCTCATGAGGCTATTTGCAAACAGATTTTATAATAATGAAGATTGTTCAAACACAATATTTTATAATTTTTTATTACTTGAGAAAAGTTCTCACTTAAAATTTATTGTGTAATTTATGTGCTTAATTATATTGTATATTTTTTTATATTTAATTAAGAGAAAATAGTGACCTACTATGATAAAAAATTTAAATTCTATTATATTGTGTAAATATCTATAAAAACAAAGTTATCATTTATTTTTAAGTTTAGGAGATAAAGATTCTTATAATTTTTTTATAGAATAAATTTATGATTCATATTCAGGGGGGCTGCAACGCTTCAATGGCTGTTGGATTTTTCAATCCAACCGCCATATTATATAAAAAATATATTTTTAGTTATTTTTTTATTTTTATATTTTTTTGTATTTGATTTTAAAAAAAGAGTTTAATATTTTTTTTAGTTTTATAATTTTTTTAAAGAATTGAAGCCGTTAGATGATGAATCCGATGGCTCTCGTAAATAACAGTGAGTGCGTCGCAGCCTCCGCACTCTTGATGATTCATAAAAAAAAAAATTGTAAAGAAGTTAGGCGTGAGACATTTAACAAAGCTACTGTGCTAAACGGCCACTTAGGGTTAGCTCCAACTAACATGAGAAGAAACTAATGGTCACGCAAGGTAGATCCAACCAATCATGCCGGAGGAGTGAATCAAGGGAAGAAGATGACTCGTCTCGGTGAGATGAGCAAATCGACCTTGATCGCTTTGCTAGTCCTCTTCTTCTCACCCCTTTTCCATCTGCAGAGTCGAACTTCAGCCTTTGCGACTTCACCCCCTTCGCACACGTCTCAGGTACTCTTTCTCTCCCTTCAATCTTTATACCGCACATTTCTTTGTACGTTTGGATAAAATTAAGTATGAAAAGAAGAGGGCTGTTCTTTGTTCACATATTGTTCGCTGGACTTCCTCAATTTAGTGTCCAAATGCTGAACTGTTGGAAAATGAATGATTAATACTCCTACTTGTTATATGATTTTTGTAAACAAAAAAAGGCTGAAAATGAATAATTCGATGGAGATGATGAATTCCAATTTGAGTCAATTTTATTGACTTCTTTGATTTGAGTTTATCCTATTTGCACTTTCTTTGATTTGAATCTATCCTGTTAGGACTTATAAACTTGAGTCAATTTTTCCCTTTAAAATTTTTCTTATCAAATTAACACCATCATGTCTTAAAATGAAAATGATGATTTGATATGATAAAACCTAATAATGTGTTACATCAATAAGGTGTAATATTAATTTTGACCAATTTTATACCGAATTATATATGGTTTGGTAAGAAATATCTATATAGGTAAAATTGACTCAATTTTGTAGTATAAAATAAAAATAACTCAAACAAAAAGTGTAAATATAACGACTCAATTAGAAAAGGTAGAACTATTTTTGACAATTTCTCCATAGTTCTCCATAAAAATAACTCAAATAAAAAGTGCAAATATAATGACTCAATTAGAAAAGGTAGAACTAATTTTGGCAATTTCTCCATAGTTCTGCATTCTGGAATCTGGGCTGCCTCCAGAAACTGAAGAATGGCTTTGGGAACAAGGCTTCCTTTGGATCTTTTCTCAGATGCGATTTGGTTTTTGGTTTTTGGATAGCTGGCAAGAACTCTTGTGGAATTTATTGAGTCATGTGACCAAACTGTGTAGTCATGATGCGATAGAAACATTATTAAGAATGTTGACGTCTCAAATTTGCACTGTTATGTAACTACTGGATATACATAAAAAATCTGATGTCTAAAAGTGCTGTATGGTGATTGAGGAGCCACAAAGACAGATGAGGCCAAGCCCGCATTTTTCATGTCAGAGAGTGGAAATCATACCGTGTTTACAGAATTAAAATTGATTTTTTTTTTATAAAAGGAAAAATTTGCATTTATGATGTGGCCTATGTTCAGCAATTTTGCTGCAGATAGTGGTTGTTAAAATGAAATTATCAACTCCTTTCTTGCTGTTTCTCCTGCCCTTAGTGGAAAATCAGTAAGTTGTTCAATTCATTTCCCTCCGTTTATTTTTCTTGATTTGTGTTTGTATGCTGAGGGTTTCCCTGTGCATCCCACACAGCTCTCCAAGGAGGGTCAGATCTCCGATTCTGAGCCATATGCTATAGTTGTAGCTCTAGTTGTCTAGCTGATTTTAAGCCTTACCTGTATGTTGCATAGAGGTTGTTTATGTGGTCTAAACTCAACCTTTTAGGTCACAATGGAGTAGCTTTTGTTGACCCCCATGTTTGTATTGTTAAAGCAAAACAACATTGTTTTTGAAGAAAATGATTGGTCTGACAAAAAAATTAAACTTCAGACTGGGTGCATGTGGGAAATTGAATGCTAATGGTAGCATTCATTATTAGGCTGATTACATGGGAAGAAAAAAGGGGTTCACAAACAAGATTTTATGAGTTCCTTTTCGATGAAGAAAATGAAATATTCTAACTGTCAATGGGAATCTAGATAAAAGGGTGGTAATTTTGGTAGCTAAACCAAGCGAGATAAAGCCTAATAAATATTTAGTTTTGGTTGGCCGAACTATAACTATGTAAATAATGTAATTGTAAGATATTATTGTACAGTCTCTTATCCTATCGCAATTGTAACAATGTAATGTTGTTGTGAAATGGATAAAAACATCACTCATCCAACAAAAAAAATGGGTGATGAGGTGAGATTGACAGAGTTGCTTTTTGACACAAAACATCATTATGAGAAAAAAGTTAATACTCACCATGTCAACTGTAGACAAATGCCCATGAAGTTCACTGCTCAAGAGAAAGGAGCAGGGCGGCATGGAAAGTTATTGAGGAGGTACGAGTGGATTATGTTAAATCAATGTTTTTCCCTCCTACATTTTATATCACTGAGGTTCTTTTGTATTTGTTGCAGTATCTGATGCCTTTTGTGGAGAAGGAAAAGTATCCGATCTCAAGAAAGTGCAGACTTCACCCTGACAATGATATGTTCAAGGATCAGGAACAGCACAAAATACATGTCGATATTAATGAATGGCAATGTGGATACTGTAAGAAGAGTTTCTATGCAGAGAAATATATTGATATGCATTTCAACAATAGACATTATGATTTGGTGAATGTGGTAATGCTTCATCTAATCTCATCAAGTGTTATTTTAACATCACAGATTTGGTTCATCCACCCTCCCCAAAAAAGGAACAAAAGGTTTCTAGGAAGATGAATTTCAGTAATTAGTATTGATATGATGTATAATGTGGCTATTCCTTATTTCATTCAGTGTTGTATGTACTTCCAATATTATTCATGGAACTCAAGGAATATGCTTATGCTAGCAACCAAATCACATGTAATGAGACACTGATTTTTTAGAATCGATATATTACTAATTCTGCATCAAAGTTTTCTCTGCAATTGGTCCATGTTCTTTCCTGAATCAACTATCGTTGCAAGGACGTTCTAGAATGCTTTATATTACTGTTTTTATATTTGTATTGTTGACAGAAGAATAAACTAGTTATTAAGTTGATTCATTTCTATCATTGCATGAAGGTGATAGCTATGTTTCTGATAGCTATGCTTCTTGTTAATTTAGCCATGTATTCTATGTTACTGCAATTTCTTCTAAGCATATTCATGATCCTGGATTAGCCTATATCATATCGCCCTAATGTCACATTGTAGAATGACTATGATATGTTTTAAAGGAAAATGATTTGGGATTTCTTGTTATCTTTTGTCTGATCCATGAGGCTGTATTACTCTCAGGTCCCTGGATGGGGTAAATTTTTGTCGACACAATAAAGCTGCTACTATCAATTTCATGGCCTATCAATCTTGATTATTGCTGCAGTGACTTAACATCATCTTAGTTAGTATTCACTCAGTTTCTGCCGATAAATTGAGTGTGTTCATTTGAATCATATAATCTTAATCTCAACTCTATAATGTTTAATCCACTTCATCTTAATGGACCAGAAAATCTTTGTTCATGGCCTATAACTATGGATAAAAGTATTGGTATTGGATAATACGTAAAGTTATTGGATGATATTAGAAGAAACAAATTTTGAGAATCGTAAACTAACTGGGAAACATTTGCTGATATATCATTAATATGATAGCATATCTTAATATTGTTGCGATATTGAAAAATATCATTATTAGAAGGCCCAATACTGATACATATATGCTGATATTTTCATCTATGCCTGCAACTCTTCTCCATCTATTCAGTCATAGCTAAAATGAATGTTTGTACACTATTTTGTTACAGACTCTTATGATTTTCTTGCAAATCTTAGTGTAGTTTTTTGTTAATCATAGAATGGAAGCAAATGTTTGGCAAACCTGTGTGGTGCATTGCATTGTGACCTTGTGATGGATTTCCAGCCACCAAAGGCCAAGTGTAATCCAGCTGCCGCTGCCAAAAATCGCCAATTGTGTGAGGTGGTTCTCTGACCAATTCTTTGGCACAATCAATTCCAGAAATTTTTTTGTTGAAATAAATTCCAGATTTTCATTGCCCTCTTTTTATTAACTTGTTGACATTGACTGCAGAATCTTGCTAACATATGTTTTCCAATAAATGAAAGCCCATCGTCAAGTCGTCTTCACGGTACACTTCCCTTTCCTAGTGCCGTTTGAATATGTTTCAAAGTAGGCCTCAATTGTTATTGACTCGTGATTTTCACAAATTTTACTTACGAGTTTTCAGGGTTGTTTATGCACCAGTTCTGTGATGCACACACTTGCTCTAGTGGCAGCAAACCTTTCTCCAGAGGCGGCAAGGTAAAATGAGTTTGATACAAGTTAAATGCATGAAAATTTTGCTATCTCGGATTTTTCCCCTTTGTGAAGCTAGCAAGTTAGTTAATGGAGTAATCTATTCGCATTGACAATTTGGCATAGAGACTTATTATCATTTTGAGCATCTGAGCAACTCATAGAATGTATAATATCAGTACGAGACTCCTCCGATATTGGTATTTTCTAATATTGTGGCTTAATCGTGATATGTTGCCGTATTTGTAATAAATTAGCTGAGACACCCAATTTTTTCTTATTTGCCCCTTAGGTTTTGATTCTCAGAGAAAAATTGCATCTGATGTGATGCGGCCAATACTGATATTTTCATCCAGCTTGTTCCATGAATGTTATTAGACTGAATGTGGATATGTCATCTTTCCGTTTCTCCGTAATACATTATATTCTCATCTTTATTAGAATTGGCACCAGCTTATTTACGCTGGTGAAAATCTTTCTTACAAATGTAAGATACATGTCTTCCACCCCCAAGATACAAATTAAAAACAAAACATGGAGACTTCATAAATTTAACTATTGGAATTAAACGGATGGTTTTTCCCAGGTGTCTGCTATCCCAGAATATCTCTGAACTGTCTTCTGTGCTTGTGTGGGCCTTTTCAATTCCTTTGAGTTTCGTTATTGTGCTCCTTGGCACAACCATGAAATTCGGTAAATGTGCAAAATATCAGCATATATACATACATTTATATGTATATATATTGATATTGGACCATTCGATACTAGTATCTTCTAATACCATAAAAAATAACAATATACAGTTATATCGGTAATCTATTGTGATATATTGACCGATACACCTGACATTTTTCTGTCTAACCACAGATATTTTCTTATTAAGTTCTGATTTGTAATAAAAAAAAATTATTATTATATATCTATAACCGATACATATCACCCAATATGACTGCGTCTAGTACCGATGCATATATTTTCATCCATGGGTAGGATATTTCAAGTGTTGACTACAACACTGCATGGGTAATCATATCTCTGGTGGCTCAAATTGTGGATTTCTTCTTAATATTTTGTTGGCAAACCCCATTTGGCATGTGATTATGCAGCTGACATGTTTGCCGCTGGATTGTCTCTTGCGTGCAGTTTCTTTCTAATCAGTTTCCTGTTTGGTTTCTGGTGTTGGATTGAAGTTTCAATTTATAAACCCTACTCTTGTCATCTTTTCGCTGCTAACATTATCCCCCATGGTCTTGTATCATCTCAGAAGCACGCGAGCATATTCTACCTTTCGATCTCAATTTTGACTCTGATGCTGCTGCCTCTATTTTATACTTTGGTATATTTGTACAGGAGGTAGTTTTCTTCCAGTTTGTTGCCTTTTATACCACCTGTAGCTTTTTCTTTTCTTTTTCTTTTTCTATCGGCTTCACATCGTGTATGATTCGCTGTCTCGCAGAGGGTTGAGAAGGAATACTCAAGATCTTAAACGGGCTTCACGAATGGGGCGGAAGAAAAAGCCCTCTTAGGTTTTCGTTCATCCTTCATTATAACGGCCAATTTTCAGATACTGTCGCGAATCTAGAATTCATTGCAGATATGTGGGTGATCCGATCGCTGGGCAAAACTGTTTGGCCAAGAGAAGTCGATTTTTCAAAGAGAAGTAAATCATTCAAGTCTAGCTGTATAGAGCTGAGGAATGATTTCTGAGATAAAATCAGAGTTGAGAATTGGAATTGTTTTGGAATTAATATGTTTTTATGTGCCTTCTATTTCTGATTCATAGAGGCTGCTGGAAATGGAAAAGCAAATGCTTGGATCAACTATTGCCCGTCAATGTCTATGATATTATTGGTGGTGGAGGCGGCGGTGGTAGGGCTGGTGGTGGAGAGCTCTGTATGCAAGATGCTGGCCTTCACCAAGGGGAACTTTCAGGCAGCAAATTGAAGTTACATGTTTTCTTAATTTCTTATTATTGAGCTAAATATTTAATTGGTTGTTGATATTATAAAAAATATTATATATATATATATAATTTTTTATATATTTTAATTTTTACTATTAAATGATTATTTAAATGTAGAAATTAGTGATATATTAAATTGACTACTTGAGTAATCCTTAAAGCCAGGAAGCTTATGTCTCCCAAGGCTAGTCTCCTTGCTTCCTTTCTGGCTTATTTTTATTTTGAGAAATAATTTAAAAAATTATTCAGACTCTCTGTTTTTATTCTTTCATTCATAATCCTCAAGTGATCTGATATCTCAGTAGCTGTTATTTATTTTTTTTATCTATAACTTTATATACTTAGTAATTAATTTTGTATAATTTGACTAATATATTTATGACCCATAATTTTTCTCATCTTAGCAGTGCAATTGAATAATTATCCCAATCTCTTATACCTGTTTATATGCTAAAAGTGATTCTAATTGTAATCAATTGAAGTTAAATTTCAAAATGTTAAAAGACAAATGAGCATATATTCTTTGTGCTTGCTTCAATCGTATAAAACCTCCTAGCCTCACTTGAAAGTACAATATTATTTAAATCTCTTCAACAACAAGGTTGAGTTATAAATAAAAAAATAATATAAAATAAAAAATTATAAAGCTATCATCCCATTTAAACATTGGTTAAACCATATTTCTAACTGCAATTAATTAAAATTAAATTTTAAAATGTTAAAAGACTAACGAGTATATATTCTTTGTGCTTGCCTCAATCGTCTAATACCTTTTAGTCTCACTTGAAAGTACAACGTCATTTAAATCTCTTCAATAACAGGGTTGAATCATAAATAAAAAAAATAGTATAAAATAAAAAATTGTAAAATTATAATTCCATTTAAACATTGATTAGACACAAAAAAATTATATCAAAATCCAATCATTTTGAGCAAGTGATGAAGAATAATATTTACAAATGACAATTTTTTTACCTTTTTCGGTTTGGGATGTTGACCTGCAAATCCACAGCATGGCACGACCCAACTTGGCATGGTCCAACCAAAAGTAAGCCTAGTGCTATGCTTGGCCGGAGGTTTAAGTTACCCGTCACGGGTGGCCATAAAGTTGGTCTGTGCCGGAACGCACAATTCACGTAACACCTCTAGAAAAGCTGATCATGGCACCCCATGGCTGCTCACATCTAGGGGGAGGTTGTGTACATTTATGGGCCTTGCCTCTAAACTTTCCAAATCAGGTGGTCAAACTGTCTAATGTTGATTAGTTGCTTGATCCTGTGGCTTAGAGAACTCTTATCGAGGCCAAACGGATAGGCAGTCGATCCCAGCCGAGCTCAGCATCATCAGTCTTTAGCCGAGCAGAAGACAGCTTGGGCTAAGTCGAGCTACACAGTGACAACAGGTGCTCTATCATGGAGTTTGAATAATGGCTCCGAATCCAAGTCCAAATCATACTCTGAACTAAACTGAGCAAGTAAATAATTCAGAGAATGTGCTTATCACGTTATCAATGCTATTCAATTGGATACAGGTAAAAATTGGGGAAAGGAGTTTCCCTTGATTTCCTCTTACCATTTTCACAAAGAACAGAAGCCGATCAGTAAAAGCAACAATTTATTGAATTATTTCACGGTTCAGTATAACAAGATGAGGAGAACAGAAAATTTCATGAATATGTGCAACGGGGCGACATACTTGATCAAGGAGAAGTGAATCGAGCCGAATCTTGCAAAAATGAATGATGAACAAAGCAGATTCGATAATCGATAAATGAATAGGCCACTTACCCAAATAGCCTTTCAAATGGGCAGCTTGAAGTGCTGGTGATTTCCCGCCACCACATGAACTTGAGCACACTTCTTGGCTCCAGGACCTCAACTGTTTCCAAATGCCGATTCCCAGGCTCAGTAGGAGAATTCATGGCCTCGGATTGAGATGTACTTCTTAACCCAGATGGCAATGTCTTCCGCACAAGCCTGTGCCTGAGGGGACTTTAGAAGCATATCAAGTGTCGCAAATTCATGGACTGCATCCTTATACTCCAAAATAGGTGCATCGACATTCACCTTCCGCAGCTCCTCGGAATAAGCAATGGCCCTGTCTTTCATCCAATCGTGTTCTGCCACCACTGTTAGAGTTGGGGGCATGAGCTTTAACGGCAGCCCCCGATTCGGAAGAAGTGGGTTGGCTGCCGGATGGTCTAGGTGAAACTCTTGCTCGGGTAGGAAGAGTTTCCATGCAAGTATGCACATAGCCTTGTCATAGAAGTAGGAATTTGCCAACTTTATTTCGGAATGGGTGGGGATGCTTCCGATGAAGAACGGATACATCAACACCTGGGCAACCACTTTTACTGGGTACAGTAGATTCCCGGCCACAGCAGCTTTCCTAGCCACGTAATCTGCAATATTTGCCCCATTGCTCGCACCGAGTAGAACACATCTGCAGAAACATACCCAAAAACGAATCAGAGAATAGGCAATTGGACATCCAATTGGATCAAATAATCCTTAATTGTAATGGAATGAGTATTCAGCTGCTTGTGATTTATTCCGCAAAGGAAAAAGCTCCGATGCAGGTTCCCCAAGTTACATGCATAACGAAACAAACATGCATAAACAAATCAGAAATCTGGCATAGAGTGACTCTAAAGAAGTTTCAGTGAGAACGATTCCACTTTCCAATGACATGGCAACTATAATGGGAGATGGAGATGACTGGAAACCTCAGTTTCATACTTCCCTTCAATATAATTATGGAATTCCAAAACACACTCACGGACTCCTCAATCAGTTTAGTATGATCACAATCATCAAACAACACTGGAACACATGAAACTTTGAAATTACAAAAGAATCTTGTGAGAAAAAAATATATAATAGTATGATATCAAATGCATGCTGCTGAGCAAAGTTTATTCGTAAAGAATCAGCATAAACTTCGTAAACAAACATCACGAAAAAAAATCCAAAAGTCACCTTTGGATACTTAAGTACGGAGATAAGGAAGAGCAACATTCACAACTCTCTTTATTGGACAAAACTTTGTTATGGAGAACGCAAAAATCTATGACATACTTTTTGACCAGATTGATCAGAGAACCAAGTATTAGGGAAGTTCAGAGAAAGTCCCTTGCCTTGCCTCCTATTCCAGGCATAGTGAAAGCTAAAAATCCTTCTCGTGAGTGAAGTGAAAAAACTATCTGGTGTGGTTCCCATAGTGGAAGAGAGTAGAACTGTTTGATTAAAAATCTTCTTAGCAGTGTATACAATCCCAGGGTAGAGTCTAAAGGAAATTATGTTAAGGAATATCCAAGTCATATATCTAGGGTGGCATTTCCTCATTTCTCAATCAATCAAATTTAAGAAAAGAAAAAAAAAAAAAAACAAAGATAGTGACTTGGGATTTTCGGGAGGTCTTGGAGGTTTAAGTTTAAGAAAATCGGAGCAACCACAAAAATACTGTGTACTTTTCAATGAAGCTTCTTTCCTGCCCAATTTTCTTCTCTCTTGAGTACTTCCCTGCCAACTATGCCCATTACCAATCACTCAGAAGGAAAATCCCAGAACTATTGCTTTTCCTCGCACATTCTAGGAGGGCAGATGGGCAAAGAAAATGGTATTTAACAGATAAATCGTCAAACGTTACCAATCTGTTGTGACCGCAAAAAATGACAGGCAACAAGCATGAAGAGTACAATTTCAATATCTCGGATCCAACAAGGTATGGTCAGGAGCAACATTAGCCAGGGTGTCACTGAGAGAATCTGAAACTAGTTCAATCTGTAACGACTTCTTGTGAATAACAATTCAAATATCATAAGTAACTGGAGGCTCAAAAGAACAGATTTAAACCTCAAAGAAACCTGAAACACCAAAAGCTGCCCGATGAAATTGCCATTTATTCCAAATTCAAGATGCCTAGGCTGACAGGCCAACATATGCAGATGAAAAGGTTCTACTGATGCATGGTGTTGACAAATAGTCTCTTTGCCACTCAAATTAAGCTATAATAAGACATATACACATTTATCCAACATTTGTAGAGCAAAAAAGGGATTTCGAGTGAGAATGGGTGATTCGATCGAGGTTAAGGATTAGTCCTTGCAAATGGAAGCTGCTCATTTTTTTCACCACTCATTTGACCATAATATAAGAAAGATTTCCTAGGAATATGGATCCACTAAAAAAAAAGATATTCATAAGAATATAGATTGGATAAATTAGGTCTATAGCCTACAAATTCTTATTATTTTGTTATATCTATTTAAACTATTTAGTTTCGCCGTTACAGAGACACAAATGATAGATTTTATTATTAATAAGAATTCTTATTAATTTTTGGAATAATATAATAAAAAAGAAATTTTTATATAAGAAAAGAAAATATATATAGAAAAATAGAAATTTGTAGCAGTAGACTCGTAACAGTGAGCAGAGTTATCTACGGGACGTTGAGCATGGCTGGGTTGTGCGTTGTTACTTCTAACAACTTGCAGTTATCAAACTGGATGCTGCACAATTTAATCCCCCCACCCTACGCAACCCCACCCTCCATCTCAACTTGTCCACAAGTCTACTATTTGATGGACAACAATAGGAAACTATGTATTAAGTTCACATACATGGGAGTATACTATTTGATGTGGCAGTGATAAATTATACTGACAGATACCAATACAACAACAAATATAACAAAATAAGGTTCATCTTTGTTCTTATCTTGTTTCCCTTTGGGAAGGGAGATACTCAAAGATTCTTTTCAAGTTAGTACTGGAAAGGCAATGGGAACAACAGCAGAGATAATCACACAAATGATGTCAAGTAAGCATCCAGCATATGAGAGATTGCACAATTTGTCAAGCCAATTTTCCCTCCCTCTCCCACACCCCCCAAAAAATGAAGAGAACATTAGATATTCAGTTTCTCTGCAACCCAGCCCTTCTGGAGCACTCAATATGGGAAGCGTTATACGCTTGGCCATCCTTATTAAATGCACACCTTGCTTGACCTAGGTCCATATATGTATCTATTGGATATTGTATCTAAGAAAACATCAAACCATTAAAGATAGTTGTGCAATAGTTGAATTCAATACGAGAAATGGAGTAATGAGCACCTATGTGAGCTGGTAAAAAAACACTACTTACGTTTTTATTGCAGAAGAAAAGAAGGCATTTTCCAATAAACATCTAAAACAAATTGGCAGACAATTTTTGTTCTTCACTACCAAGGCCAAGTTCAGTCATCCCAAACAATCAGCCTCTTTAGAATCCCTGTACACACCACAACAATGATAATTTCTGAAGGAAAGGAAAACAGCAGAACTTCTTTCAATGTAAGACCAAATGACAATCTTCTCTACCTAAAAATGCAGGAACCTAACCAAAAAGATTCAAGCTTTAACATGTTTCTCTTACCCCCTCAGGGCACATGAATTTGCTTCTCCTTAATACAACACATAGTGGAGGGAGAATGAACTGGCATGTCTTACTTCAGTAGCAACAACATCCACCATATCTTAGCATTCAAGCAAAATAACAAAAGCATCCATAAATAAAACATAGAAAAGAGGAAGCCACAGCCCATTACCCTTTTACCGTATAAGAATTTAAGATGAGTCAGCTAGAATGTTCCTCATTTTCCCAATCAACAATTTTCTTGAGGTGTGATTTCTCTTTTTAAAAGTGTAACAAGGAAGAACTTTATGGTAACGTGATAGCACATGCAGAATGAGAAGCGGACAACAAACAACACCCCAAAAGTACTTCCTGGATTTTAACCTTTTTATTTATAATTTTGAAACCAAATTCATGATAAATTCAATTAGGTCCTATCACTCTTGGCTAGATACATTAGAATAATCATTCCAATTAATTTCAATTACATGAAGGCCACATCAACACAGGACAGCCCTAAAAAAAATGCAATTTTTGGTTAAATAAGATATCTCATCATTTGATAAACCTAGATTTCAGCAATGCTCCAAGAGAAACAGCACTATCTGCTAATATTTGACCTGCAGGTCCTCTTCATAACTAATATCAGCCCCACGAACATCTCATCAACCCTCAGAGAAATGTATCTTCAAGTCTTAATAACTATTCAGAACATACCGATAAAAAGTCAAGCAGAATGATGCTGGAGCTTATACTTGACACCTCAATGCATGAACAAAAACTTCTAGAAAGAAACTAGGTCTGCCCAAGAAACCTCAAGTTTGTGATTCCTTCAAGTCAATGATCTTTATTGGAATATGACTGCATATTAGTTTGAAACCTCAAGTTCATAGCATAAACTCAAGTAGGTTACTACGGTAATTTCTTCAAGTGTAAAGATGGAAAATTAGTGATTAAGGTGCCAAAGGAACAACTATGCATAGACATAAAACCTATGTACTATCGGCAAAGTAATTTGAGTAAAAAAATCAAGAAACATCCAACACCAGAATTCCGCTGTTGGCTTCAAACAACAGAAGTAAAAGAACACAAAGAAGGGATACTGACTTTTTCCCAACTGAATTAGACAACTTAATGCCCTTCTCTACCCACAAGTGCAGAAAATCAAACACAAACATCCTTTGGAATTAATAACTCTGTTTTGCCTCAAGGATTACAAGAATCTCCCTTCTGCAAAGAGAATATTTTGTCCAAAACTAATAGAAATGTCACATCTCCTTCTTCTACATGGCCACCTTATCCAAGTAATCTATCAAAATAATAACACAGCCCACAACAGGATCATGAAAGAGAGACATGAATAATTCAACTCTGTTGAAAGAATTTTTTTGTAATTCCTTAAAAAGGGATTCAGAAAATATATGTATGGAATATATGGCTTGAAGATAAGATCTATATGTGTGTAGTGCATGAAAGTCATAAAGGTCTAGTATAAAACCAAGCCAATGAGAGACGGGGATTACGAGATAAGTGCCTGAGAAAGAAGAATTTCTCCGAAAGTATCAAAGTATGAAGGAGTTTTAGGTAAAATGTATACCCAGGCTCAAGCTCCCCTACCGCTCGGTTATCAACATTGATGTGCTTATTGGCATGGGGAAGCTAAATAGCTTCTGAGTAATATGTCCAGACTTTGCAGCCAGTTGGTCAATGAAGTTGATTTTACATGAGTCTGCATCCTTTATTAATTATATAGTCTATGTAAACAATGATTGCTTTCTAGCAATTTCAGAGATCTTATTACGATTCTTACCCAAAAAAAAAAAAAAAAAACTTCACCTTTGGCCTCCATACCATCATCCAACTAGGATTTGGGGCCCAGGCATGTGCAAAAATGGAGTTAAACAACTCTATCTTAAAGCCAATTTGATAAGTTTGTGAAACAATGCTGCATGCCTTAGTCTGACCAAATTAGGGTGTTGGGGACTCATTCTGGCCTATAATCTGTGTGGACAACTTCCAGAGTTTTTTCATGCCCTATCACATAAAACGGAGAAGTTAACGAGACTTATTTTTAACTTCATTGAATTGAGGTACATATTCATTAGAAGACAATTCAGAAGAATAAGTTTGACTTTTTCTATGAATTATTGTTGCCATCAATTATATTTTCATAGTGGAATATGAATTGAATTTTAAGAACGTGTCTTTGTTCTAGGAATGGAGAGGTCTTCCCCATCAGTTTGTTTTGACTCCTACCTCTGCAGCAACCTCCATCTTGGCGGCACACAGACAAAGTCAATTTGTGGAGTTGACCCATTGATTTGTAAGACCACAGCAGAACCGATTGTCCATCTCCCTCTGTGCATCAAAGTGATTTTCCCGTCCACCACAAGTGACAAACAGAGCCACCAAGTCCCTACTATTCTGCTGCTGTCACCCTCAACCAACTGAACAGCCACTGTTTATTTCTCACACATTGTCACCCAAGACATCACAATACAAAAAACAACCACTCTCCATCTATTTCCACACCACCAAATCACTCACAAAACAGACACCCAAAATCTGAAACGGAAAATTTACAGATCCACACCTCCTTTGCAGGCTATCACATCGCAAGACCACCAGCAAACTTGCAAGAGCTCCCTCCACCTACCACCAGAATTGCAGCCGATACTCCTGTGATAACATATCACTTGTGGATCCACATTCAAATTCAGACCCACAAAGCTGTATATTTTGATCCCTAATTTATTGAATCCAGTGAAATCTTGCACACCCCACCATCCCAAACCACCAGGTTCCTCCTCAAACTTCACCGACAAGCTCCACCATAGCATACACAGCCACTTCTGGTCCCCAAACCTGCCTAATTGTTAACATGCCTCCGCTGTCACGACTCAGTTCTTACTCTGCATATAGCGTATTCAGTCATTTCTTTTGATGACATATAATCTCCTCCCTCACCCCTTATCCAAATGAGAGTTCAGAGAAATCTCCAAGTGCATCGCTTTACTCAGAAAGACCATGTACCAGGAAAAGTAAGATGCACATTAATATGAATCCAACACATCCATACAAAATCACACTCACACCTAGTTGTAATCTATATCAAAAGAGCTAATAGTATGAGCAAATTAGTAGTCAGTCAAAGTAACCCCACAACAGAACTGCTTGGAAAAAGGGGGAAATGAAATACTTGAACATACAGTGAAGGAACTAAGACATATTCTCTTCCATTGTAACCTACAGAGTAAAAATACCTTAAAAAACAATAATGTCTAAAATATTTTTAACAAAGGCATCCTCCCTCTATCAGCTAATTTTTGCTATGATGAATAACTTGTCCAACCTCAAAGTGGTCTTCAAATATTAGCAACAATATCGGATGCATCTCATGAAAACAAAATTACCTACTAAGTACAATAAACCTAGAGATCACAGTAGCTAGGGATAGAATCGACAAAGCCAATGAAATATACAGGCATGTGACTAAGATTTTTATTTTGATTTATATTGCAGTTTTATCTCATTTAGCTCAATGCAAGATTAAGATCAAAACAATAGGAAGTCTTGTAGAGAGCAATTGTACCCACCCCCTCTACCAATTCAATATTGGCACCTAAACCTTGAATATTCACTGGATGTAGTAGCCTAGTGGACTGGAGAATAGCATTTGCAGAGGATTACATTTGTCAACCATGAAAACAAACCTCAAAAACCATAAACCAATGCTTGCCAACAATTTATCTGCTAGCAGACAAAGATTGGTAGTGTTCACTGCTGGAGGAATCATGACAGCTGCACAAATCATGCTTAACACACTACAAAATAATAGTAAGTACTCCAATCATCCTCAAGCTACAAACATCCCAGTGGAAATTAAAGGCACTGCCAAACTGAAAAAAAATGAGAAACTAGTCTTCAGGCAGGTCTAAACCAAAGTATGAAAATATTGTCTGCATCTACTGCCTCACAATCATTGCATCAATTATTCCATTTCTTTTTATATCCATGAAAATCAAATATTTTCACTGACAAATCCTTCATCCAAATGGAAGTCCAATGTGGAGCAACCAAACGGGCAAATGGCATGCCTAGGTATCTTCAGAAAATAGAAGAGAAGATATCAAAGAAGTCTTTTTTGTTTTATTAATTCATTGTTGTTCAATACATTTTGCAACAAAATGAGGCATCAATAAAGCAATATGAAACATCTGGAATATTGGAAACATTCAACCCAGAATTGAAATGCCGTTACGAAAACAAATTTTCTGCAGCAATCAATCTTTCCTTCTCAGTTGTAAAGCAGCTTCTTGTCAATTACTCTAATAGTCTTAGATACCCGATGTACAACTTTAAGTAGACTAGAAGATAACAAAAGCAGGCTCCAAAGGAAAAATGTCATCTATTACAGGACAATGTGCATCATTGCCACAAGGATATTTGATAAAATAGCGAACTGTCGTATCCTATAAGCTTTAACAACACTTTTCCTTTAAGTGTATATGCCCATCAAGGCCATAGGAAATACCATTATAAATTATCTGCTCTTCCTAGTTTTACACATTTAAGCATGATCACTGTAGCCCAAAACAAAAACAAACAAAATTTTAACCAACATTTACTTGTGCTTCTACTATGTAAGGGAAATGACAAGGAATGCCTAATCAGAGCCACCCTAATTGGAGGCAGATTAGACTGAAGTAAAGGTGGACAATGGAAAGATCTAACAAACATGTTTGCAAGCTATGAATCAGGAAACACCAAAATAAGGATTCGTAGTCTCAACAAATAAGGTCCAGTTCACAAATAATAGAAATCCGTCCAATAGTAAAGTTCATAACTTCCCATCAGCTACAACTCAGGCAACCGGAAATCAACTGAGGATATAGAGATGCTAACCTCGAAGGATCACCGTGAGCAGCCAACCATGGCTCCACCATCGAAGCCCCAAATGTATCAGCCATCATATGCCCATTGGGATCGTATTTCTTACTCTCCCCTCCACCGCCAATGCCAGGTCCCCCTCTCACATTCCCGACCAACGATTTGCTACACTCTGCCAAATTCACCTGCTTTGCCAACCAATTCAACACTTTCCACCCATCATCGAATGCCGCCGGATACCTATTCTCGGGAGCAAGCCTATAACCAACGGCCAATACAATAACGTCGCACAATTTCGCAATCCTTCTGCAGAAGAAGTCATTTGCCACCGAATCATTACTCCCGCCCACAAAAGCACCCCCATGGAACTGCAACATTACCGGCAATTTCCGGAAATTCTCTCTCTTATTCTCAAACGCCGGCAAATACCCCCTATAAATCCCACTATCCGATTTCAGACTCTCGGCATCATCGGCACTAGCGCCATAGCTATTCCTTCGAAACTGCTCGGCATTTATACGAGCAAACGCCGAATTCCCCGTCCCCAAGGGGCCGTAGCTGTTCCGGCGCTGGAGATATGTATTCGAATTTTGAAAGTCAGATCCCGAATCAACCGCATCCAAACGCCGATTATTGGAAGCCCTGACTCGAGAATTAGGTTTAAATTCGGCGTTATCGGAGGAAAGAGCGGTCTCGGGAAGGAAAATGCGTAGGGAGAGAGAGGTGAAGACATCGGTGTGGATGTCCTTGGTAGCGACACCATCTGTGAAGACGGGGTTTGCGGCTGCGACGGACTCTTCAGGTCGGGTCGTCACTCCGAATGAATCGCTCTTCCCGTCAGATTCATCCATCATAGTTTGAATCCAATTTTGCAGCCTATGCTTAACCAATAATTTGAAGAACACGCTGTATAACTTCACAGCAACGCTTGGCATTCTCTATCTCCTTTCTTCTCTTTGTTGATGGTCCTGAATTTAGTAATACAATCTTAGCATCACGGTTCAAATTAGAGCTGGGTGGATTTTGATCGACTACATTGGAAAGTCGAAGAACTCTACTCGGGGCTTACAGAAAAGCTGCTTCTCAGCCATGAAGATGAAGATCTCAGAGCTGTGCTTGGATCCAGGAGATGAATTTAAATCAGGAGGAGAGAGGAAGAAGAGAGCGACGTTGCGTGGGAGCGCGTACACTCGAGAGTTTCCAAAGCTGTCAAATTTTGGCCCTTTTCAGAGAGACGGACCCCTACTCCTCTGTTCCTTGATGACAGGCATCAAAGAATGTGTTTCCGCGCCCAAAAATATCGGAATTCGAGTCTCATTTTTTTAAAAAAAGTTCTAGCTACAATCATTTTTAAAAAAATTAACTATTTTTTTAAATATAACCATTTAATTTTAATAAATATAATTAAAAATAAATCTATCCAATACTCAAATAAATAAAAAATTCAAATGCTAAACAATTCAACAGAAGCTACATAGAGCCTATCAGACAATAGTGCATAAATACTTAAATTAAACCACAAAATTTATACAGTCAAATATTAAATAATTATAACAAGCGGTTAAAATAACGCTATACTTAAAAATTAGGCAGTCAGCTATTATATACTATTAACAAGGCCTCTCACCATTGATTCGAAACGGCGTCATGTACACGTGTCGATCTCAGATATTGATTAATCAAACTCTACCTTTAACTATAAATGACATTTTCATCCCAAAGAGAGGAAATGATAAATGAGAGAAAAAAAAGTTACTTAATCAAACAAATATGCAAAATGAGTATAACCTTTAAAATATATACTGATTCCCATCTTTTTTTTATTTTTAATATTTTTCTTCCTTTATATATTTACAAATTCATTAAAAAGATTACTGATTTGAACGTTAAAAAATATACTAGTGAACGAGTTATGTATACCTTTTATATATAGTTTATTTTATTGTAATGTGTAGGATCCTAATTCAAAATTATGAAAAATCAAATTTATTTGCAGTCAAATATCTAAGTGAAGTAGTCGACTCTCTAATTCATATGATAATTCAGATTTTCGAGACACATTAGATTTATATTAAACTATTGTTATTTAACAAAATTAAATCTTAAAGTAGTAGAGTCTCAATTATAAGAATATTAAGATTATGATTTGCTAGGGTTTGGAAAAATGATTGACTATAGTAATTTTTCAATGAAAAATTTTAAAAATTAGCTAATATAGTTACATTAAAATTATTACAATGAATACGAAATAATATTTTATTATTTAACTGGTTTAATCATTTATGGGTTTTTTTTTTAAATAACATATAATGTTATTTTAATTTCAACAAATCAGTTTTAATATAATAAAATTACAATAAAAAGTGATTAATAATAAAAATAAAAATACAAAAGAAGCATAAAATCACTATATAAAGTGGGGGAAAAACTACAACTTTGGCTTCAAGTAAACAATAACATTACATTTAATAAGATGAAATAAAAATTTTATTATTATATTACTTTTAATAAATTTTATTATTTTATTATTTAATTATTTTAATAATAAAAATAAATAATTAAAAAATAAATTATTATTTTTTTAAAATAAGAAATAAAAAAACCCAAAAGCCTCCTATTTTTTTAATCATTATTATTCTTGAATAATTATTTTAAAATATTTTACTCGTTTATCTTACCTAATGCAATATGAATTAAAATAGGATTCGGGTTGGATATGAGTTAAATTTAAATAAGAATTTATGACACATAATTCAATCTAGTAAAACATAGTCCGGTCTCCTAGACTGAAAATCATAATTGTGCATGTTCATAATCCAATTCGGCCGGTTCAAATTGGAATATGAATATTTTTATTTTTTTAATATTTTATTTTAAAAAATTATTATTGTATAAAAAGTATCTAAAATAAAAAATAATTTAAAAATTACAATATGTAAATTAAAATGCTATTTAAGTATATAATTAAATAATGAATATTTATATAAAATTTATTGATTATAGAAAAATATGGTCTATTAACATATTTTTAAATTTTATTTTATTTTTAAATAAAAAATATATTTATAAAAAAATCATAGTCGAGGGTCATCTAATCAAATCAATTTCACCCATAATTATTTATAATATAAAAAATTAATTTGATCTAATTTTATAACTATACTCGTCTCTAATAATAATAAAACCTAATCAAATCCTATAAAATTTGTAATATAAAGGGAGTAGTTCAACTATAAGGTTTGATTTTGATTAGATTTATTCTAAATATTTTATTATATATTAAAAAAATATTTTTAAATAAAGATAAAAGGTTAATTTATGCTAATGGTTTGGTTAATCTTCGTGTTATTATTTTATATCAAATATTATAAATTATTTTTTTAATTTAGTTTTATCTATTTTAAGTAATTAAACAAATAAAAAATTTTAAAATTTAAGGTTATTTTTACCTTATTTTATTATTTTAATAATTATTATTATATTTTTATTTTATTTTATTTTATTTTAATAACTAAATATAGTGCAATATAATTTATAGTTGTTACATGGCTGTGGAGGACAAATAAAATGAACTTTTTAGAATATTATGGAGATCGGAAGGCTTGAAATCTGAAATGATTTAAAACTTTAAATAAAAAATATTAAAATTATCTTACATGAATATTAGAGTGGATATTTTTCTATATTTTATGATTATTTTACTATTTAGTACAAAATTCACATGATTTGCTTAAAATTTCAGTTCAAAATTTTATTTCTTATAATTATTTTTATTTAATGTTTTTATATATGTATTCAGTCATTTGTTTAACTAATTATATTTAATTTATATAAAAATCATATATATGATTACTTTTAATATTTATATCATTTGCTGTTAATATTTACTATTAACCATATTTCATCATATAATGAAAAATATCTAAAGGGTATCAATAAATATTTTTGAACATTTTCAGACAAAATAAAATTCACTCATTAATTTATTTTTATGTTAATTTAATAATATAATTAATATCAAATTCAACCTTAGAAGAACTTATGTGATAAAATATCAAATCAATATATATATATATATTAATTTGGATTTTTTGAGTTAGAAGTAGTAATATGTTAATTACAAATAATTATTTTCTCTTGTTAAATGAATTATTCTTCTGTCATTATATGTAAAGTATCTATTTGTTGGTAATTGATGTTAAAGACCTATGAACTAATTTGATACCTGAAGTGAAATTAAGATTTTGATTCGAGAAATGTTAAAGCGGGTTCTTAGATCATTTAACTCGAATTTCATACATTAAAAAACCAAAATAAGAACTTAAAAGTGTTAAAATAATTATTTAATTTATCATTTGATATTTAAATTAATAAATAATTAGTCAATTTATAATACTTCAAAATGAGAGATATGAAATTTTAATTTTTAAATGTTAGTACTCTATATCTTGAGATTTTTTAAATAAGAAGGTTATCTAGAAAATAGATTCTTAACCTTTTTAAAAGTATAATTTTAAATTTTTTGGGGCCTATATTTAAATAAGTATATTGTATTATTTTATATAATAATAAATACTCATGATATTTAATGATTATTTTGATGATTTTATTAGTGAAGCTATGGGTTTTGATTATGAGGCAAAAGACATATTTTCACTAAAAAATAATTAATTAATTATTTTTTAAAACTTATAACTGTCACAATTATTGCCTTTTCTCTATTAAATAATAATTATATATGAAACCCTACCACTGACCATCCACCTTACTTACAACTCATCTTTCTATTTTCTACTATCTCATTCTAATATAGAAAGTGATAGTATGATATTAATATAATTATATTATTTTTATTATTTTTTGTCTATAAGTTATATATTAATATTATTATTTTATAATTTAATTGTTAATTATAGTACATATTTTTGTTCATTTTGCTAGTAAAGAGATATAAATTTTTTTTTTTTATACTTTCACACCAATTACGCTTAGTCATATACTAATAGTAGTTTTAAAATACTAAAATTATAACCTGCTTCATACACTACTATTCTTCTTGGTGTTGGCTGTCTTCTAGAAAAATATTTTATTACTATATCATAATTTTTTTAAAATTAAATTAGTTAACGGTCAAAAATAGATTGCTTGTAATAAATATAAAAAAATTATAACTAAATTTTTTTTAAAAATATCAAATATCTAAGCCGATATATAAAAAATATAAGAGATAATAATTATTTTTAACTCAAATTAAACTAATATTTTTAGGTAATATAGAATTATGAGCTTTTACTATGATTAGAGGCTAAATCAAAAAAGACTAATAGAATACATAGTTGATTTAGATAGTCCTTTCATATGTCAGAATATTACAAATTTAAAATGATACGTGTAAAAGTGTTTGCAGTTTAGGTAAGTAAATATATCTCAATAAATTGTTAAATATGATATTATTTATCTTGTTTTTAATTTAAATAAGAATTAATTTTATAATTAACACAAATAAAATCTAATATTTTATTAAGTAAGATATGGTTATTATATAATAACTAATCTTATATTTATATTATTGTGCATTAAATTTTTCAAAATTAAAAATCACAAAAAAAAATTATGGGTTCTAAAATTTTTGAGCACTACACATTGCTTACATAAATTTTAAAACAATTAATCATATTATAAATAAATATAATATATTTAATAAGATTTTACTATTATTTTTAACAATATTTAAATAATAATATTGCTATTTTTTATTTATATCATAAATTTTTAAAATTTGAATGATGAATTATTTTATACAAAACATGTTAGTCATATTATTAACATATGTATCAAAAATATTTTATAATTTATTTCTCATCATGTAAAAAAATTAAAAATTTTACTGTATTTACTATAACATCTTTTTTTGGAACTAAAATTCAGGACGTTATTTTGACAAATCAAAGTTAGCTATAAGAAAATGAAGATCAATTACGTAATACGATAGAACTAAACTTAATGAATGTTGAACACCGTGTATCATTTCCTTTTCTGTTGTAATTGTATTCACAATGAAAATATTCCATTTTATGCTAGAAAAAAAAAACATGGGTCTATCATAATATACATGCAATGTACAATTTGTATGTACAATATTCAGTATCAGAATTGTCTAATCTAGCAACAAAGATGATTCAAAAACCTATTAATAAATGAGATTTATTTTCATTGGTACACACTCGACATAAAATGAAGTTGATTAATAAGGATACAATGTTGTCTGAATTTATTCATTACTTATAATCTAACAATATTTTTAATTTCACAATAGAAGGTTTTTATATGGCATTCAATAAAAGTCTATTGAAGCTCATTAACGATATCTTGGTTGTGGTAAGAAAAAGTAAACAATCAAATTAGTATTTGATAGAGGCTTTTGCTGCTAAAGACAACAATATGGTGACCAATACAAGGCTTTGTAAAATGTGGCAAGGGAAGGATCAAGGAGAAGTGAAAGAGAAGCGATGCTATCGGTGGAAAAAGCTGTTGAAGGAGAGTGACAATACTCAATGTTTTGTAAAGTGGAATAGTGTATTGTTTAAATTTGTATAGGAGAACTTGCCAAAAATGTAAGAAATAACAATGGCTCACTGTAATTACAATGTGTCTGTCTCTTATAAGACTATGAGAAGAAGTTTATTTAGTTTTAGGTCACTCTATTGTAAAAGCTTATACCTAATAAATAAGTTCTCTGAAGGTCATGTGTATTAGTATAAGAGTCACTTGAGTGAAGTTATTCACTAAAAGTCGTATAATATTCATGTGAGATTTGCTTAAACGAAATAGGACGCGAAAAGTTTTGTGAGATAGACATAAGTTATTCGTTCAAGTGTTAGGATTGGAAGAATTTTCAATAAATATTTGTGAAATTGGTGTTTAAGCATTGGATTGGGGTAGGAGTATGGCGAGATGTCCACTTAAGAGGCCATACGGGATATAAAAAGGTTATATTTTATTTTAGAGTAAAATCTGAAATTATTTTTAATACAAATGAATATTGCAACAAGATACAGAAAAGTGAAAAGAGAAAGAAGTTCGGCATTTGGTTAAAGCCCAACTCAAGTTTTATTTTTCACTGAAATCAGGTATGTATCACTAGTCTTATTTTTAGGACTTATTATTGTTTAGTTTCTTAGTTTTATCAGCATATTTATTTTAGTGGGTTATTAAGTATGTTAAGATTATTTTTAATAAATTATTCACATAGATTATAGTAAAATAATTTTTGAGGGTTTTATATTTGTAATTGAATATTATTATAGTAAATTTATTTATAATTTATTTAATATTTTTTTTAATTTTAAAATTTTTTTATATTAAATATTATCGTATTATTTGTGTGTTTAATTGTGTAATTTTATTTTCATATTCTCACAATATGTAATAATAATAATTGATAAGAAATTTGAGAGTTCATTCTCATCACGCCGGCTGTATCGGTCGGCGGTATCCGTGTTTTATCGTCGGGAAATCCCTGCAGGCACTATGTGTGACTTATCTAACGTAGCAATTAAGACGAAGTAAAATTGAAGTGTTGCATCTGTAATTAATTAGTAGATTTCTTTAGAAAGATCAAAGATCTGCGTGACGACAAATATCGCCGCATATTTCAGCAGGATTATGGTCATTATCAATTGTTATCAGTTCCAGTTGTTCTCGAGAATGGGATATGGGATGGATCTCTGATGTTTGTGTACTCTGTTTTTTGATTGGGCGATCGACACTTTCTCAGACTTGAAAGGAACAGACAGTTAAAGTGCACGGAAAGCAAATGGTTGAAAAGTTAGTATTTTTTATCCATTTCGCCATTTTGACTGTGGATCAATACATGCATTCACGGCGGCTGGTGGGAAATAATCAATTAAAGAACTCAAATAAGAGAGAGAGTGAGGTCAGAGTTATTACCATGATTTCCAATACTCATAGCCCACAGACCCAACCAACTTTCGTTTTCCTTAGTGGCCAAAAACATCGTTTTCATCGGTACTTTGCTTAATTAAATCCATTCTCTCCTATTCCAACTAACACAATCCCAGTATTTTCTCTCCAGAATATCTTATTCACTGAAACAGATTCCCGGAATTTTCCAACAAATTTGTTAAGTTTACTCTCAGGTTCGTCACCTTCACAGTTTTTCCAATATAGTTATTGATTCTTTCTTCAACTGAACTTTACTCAAATTATGTTTTGGTCTAAGGAAGTAGTTGATCTTTATGTTGTTAATTTGAAATTGAGTTTAAATTATTAAATTTCTGCTTGGCTTATTCACTTTCTCGGATCATCACATGAATCAGATCCAAGTAGGAAATATTTTGGATGCTATGATTTGCTTTTGAGTCCTATAGATTTGTTGTTTCCTTTTCCTCCCTAGATAGATGATATCATGCACAATCTTTGTAGTTATTAATTCTTTGTGTTCTTGATATATTCCTTCAAATTTTGGAGTACTGTGACTAAAATATGTCTGACTGATTATCTATTCAATTCTTGAGCAGAGAGTCAAGGGGCAGTGGTGCTTTTAGTAGATGTTTTGGTCATATATGTGTCCAAGAATGAAATTTCACTGAACTTGATTAAATGGTAACTTTCTGACTACTATTCCATTTTTCTTGCCTGAGAAGAACACTAGGTGTGTGAAGTAAGATGGGATCTGGCGGGTGGCACATTGAGAAAAGATCGAAGTTCGGTGCTTCGGAGTCATTTAAAGATGGAGGTGACTCTGAAATAATTTGTGAAGGTGGGTCTCTTTCCATTGTCGTGCTTGGTGCTTCAGGTGATCTTGCCAAGAAGAAGATTTTCCCAGCTTTGCTCCATCTATACCGTCAGGTTGTGCAACATTAGCTCTGCAGCTTCTAGTGTTATTGATTAATGGGCGCTATTTGATCTTTGTTGCATAATTCATTTTCAAAGAGTCCATTGTGCTTGTCGTGCTGTGGTTGAAAATGTTTAGAAAATAATTCGTTGTCAAGATTAAGGGTTCAACTGCTACACATTGACCCTGTCTTACTGTTAAGGCGATTTCATTTATGTGCATTGTGGATTCACTTGCTGTCTTATCGATAGAAAATTTGAAATTTAATACTAATTTGATTTTGGATGGGTGTATAGGGATTTCTACCACCCAGTGAAGTTCACATTTTTGGTTATGCAAGGTCTAAGATCACAGATGAGGAATTGAGAGAACGAATAAGGGGGTACGACATCCAGACCTATGGTTTTACAATCAATCTCCCCCTTTGCTATCTTGTTATTCATGAGGAGAATTGTATGATGGAGAATTATATGAATGACTGAAAAAAAGAGTGAAGCGCATTTCTGCTCTTCCTTTTCTGTATCTTATATTCCCATTTCTTTCAAATTCTCCTTGGTCTTTCATTCATGAGTCCTTTCATGGCACATTTTCCTGTGTCCGCTGCTTTCTCTTTTCTTGTTCTTGGAGAATTCAATTGCTGCATGCTCACTCGAATAAAGCATTTATGTGTAAAATTTTTCACTAAGTTGTCATGAATAACAAATGCAGGCCATTTATTCAAGCCAAGGATGCTATGCCTGGGGACTTTGAGACTGTTTCCAAGTTTTTGCAACTGGTTAATACATTTGTTGCTTCAGCATAACTCTGTGCATCTTCTGTCAATCTTGATAACAGTAGATAATACTTGCTTTTGATGCTGTCCTTGTAGATCAAATATGTCAGTGGTTTTTACGACACTGAGAAGGGTTTTCGTTTGTTGGATGAGGAGATCTCCAAGGTTGAGTGTGGTTCATCGAGGAGACTGTTTTATCTCGCCCTTCCTCCATCAGTATATCCATCGGTCTGCAAAATGATCAAGCATTGTTGTATGAGTAAATGTATGCTGCTTCACAATTCTTTTTTTCATGATCATAACGATGATGGTAGTATTCGTCATTCTATCTTTTTCCCACAAATAGATATATTTACTATTTGCACGTGAACTTGCTGGATAATGGTATGAAACTTTTCCTTGACAGTCATAACAGTGGGAGCACTTGCTCCCATATTTTTGTGGAACAAATATCCACAGAGGTCCTCTTATGCTTGCAATCATAGATATTCTCCCAATCAAAAGAGTACCTTTAGTATTACTATGCCTCTTGAAGTAGCTTTAAGGTTGAAGAGGATAAACAAAGATTTTCCATTATTCTGCTGCTTCAGTGGTGAAGGATATTTGGTGGTTTAACATGACATTCATATACTGTCAATATGCTATTTGATCTTTGCAATCCTTTTTAATATACCTGACAAATCTGGAGGTGTATACCGCTAAAGCTCCTGTTTTGTTTGCTGAAGATGCAGTAGACACATTGAGTGTCAAATCTAGGAAAGTGACCATATTCAGAATCTTTTTTACTTGGTTATTTGGCAAGTTTAATTCTCTCAGCGATGAATTTAACTAGTGCTGCTGCTGCTGCTTCATCTTTCTTTAATTAGGACAATCCATTTTTACTATTATGTCTTAGCACACCTTCTCCGCCATTAGTATTTTTATTAATTCTTAGATTGAATTTTTACAGCTGATAACGGTGGATGGACTCGAATTGTTGTTGAGAAGCCTTTTGGAAAAGATACAGATTCTGCAGAGAAACTTAGTGCACAGATAGGGGAGCTGTTTGAGGAGTCCCAGGTTTACCGCATTGATCACTATCTGGGAAAGGAATTGGTGCAGAATCTGGTATAACAGTCAACAGAAAATCAGCCATCTATGTTTATCCAGTTTCTTTGCCACTAACTGTTATCTCCTCATACCCTGTGACTTTGCAGCTGGTGCTTCGATTTGCAAATAGGTTTTTTGTGCCCCTTTGGAACCGAGACAACATTGATAATATTCAGGTGAAACAAAATTCTTTGAAGTCAGGAATAAAAGTGATTTGTTTGAAAATGCCAACCCAGTTGTCTAACTGTGTTACTTTCTTCCCTAAAATTTATTAAGCTTGTGTGCTGTAGCTGTTTGATATGCTTTTCCCTCCATTCAGTGATGTTAAATATTTTATGTATAATTGTTGTGAAGTTCATACTCTTGAAAAAGAGAAGGCTGCAAAGTAGTTATTCTGGTCACTGGCAGTGGTGAAGAGACGCACTTGTCTAATGCGGTTCTTAAGTTTTACTTATCCTCACTCCCATTTCTGGGCACTAAAATAGTGCACAATGCAGTCAGTGTCACATCTTGAGCTAGTTAACCTATTTCACATGCTTCTAAAAAAGCTCTGCTGCTATGTGGCTTGGCAAAACTTCAATTATGTGTTTTCTATTCACAAAATTATTTCAGCAATCAGTGACTATTTCAGTCATTAAGTACTGACCTCTGGAGTCCGCTGATCTGCTTGAGGAGGCCAAGTCCCATCAAGGTGGGTGGCTGGGACATCCAAGGTTCAAGTCTAGTGGGACAATGAGTCTCAGGATTATTTGCTACCAGCTTTCTTCTACTAGGTCCTTGTCGTGGGTGAGGTTCTAGCTCAATCTGCAGTGGCTGAGTAATATAGACAACCAGAAAAGGGTTTGTATTTGGGCCCTTATCATCTGACTCCTCAAAACTACTCCCTCAATCATTGTCCCTTGAAATAGAGAAGTAGTCCAGAGTACAATTTTATGCTCTTGAGTTAGCATGTGTGCACTAGTTAATGCATCCTTGAATGTGGTGGTCAAAGTCCTTCAAGAATTGTTTCCATTTTGGAGTTCAATAGTGCTCATATTTGTAGTTTCTGATATATTTCTTTCCTTTATACAACTAAACCAAAATGGCGTATCATTATATTGAGGGTTACTGTGTTGGTACTTTGTAATCCCTTCATTAGAGAAACGTCTTCATCATTGCTCACAGAAGTTTTTTTAGGCATAACTGGGCTTATTGTCATTTGTATGCATAAATGGCTGCATACTGTGATGCATATAAGTTTTTCCCATTCTATTGGCAGATTGTGTTCAGGGAGGATTTTGGAACAGAGGGCCGTGGTGGATATTTTGATGAATACGGGTACGCTATTAGTTTTATGTTGTTCTTGTATGTCAAGATTCAAGAGTAATCTCATGAAGTCTTCAGAACTAGAATTTTTGAATATGAACTTTTATATGCCCTTGCGGCTGTTGTTATTTTGCCTCTTATCTTCCTAAAGTTCATTTTCTGTCCTAAACTACCTTCTCTTCATAATTAATTTTAGATAAATATTATTGTTAGATTAGGTGCGTATATTTATTAATATTTAACTTTCTCCATGTGCAGAATAATTCGTGACATCATTCAAAATCATTTATTGCAGGTAAGACCATGATATAGACTACAGCAAGCTATGCTTACATCTATGAAATATTGCAGTTACACAAGTTTTACACAATTGTTCTGCTTTTCCTGATACATGTGGCAGTCCATTGTGGATTTTCAGTCAATTTTCTGATCGTAGAGCTATGGAATGCAGTTAATGTTTGTCACTGTCGAAACAGACTTAATGAATTAGGCCTTACTTCTCTGTTTCCTAGATTTGTTGTATCGTGTTTATGCACAAGGAGTTGTGCCAACATGGTGGTTCTTTTTAAGTTGGAAACTGCATTAGGAACAGCAAATACAGTGAATTATTGATTCATCTTGCCTATGTTTGCTTGGGTTCTGTCACTTATGCTTCCATATACGAATTGTTTCTTAGTTTCTTTATCAACACAACTCAATAAATGAGCCATTGCAGCAAATTTGGTATCATTTAGGCCTAAACAACCATCAATATGCTTGTACTTGCATTCACTCCAACTGTCTTACTGTAAACTACTGTACCAATGGCTTAATTAACGTATTTGCTCAGGACTATTTCCTTGCAACTCTGCAGGTTCTTTGCTTGGTTGCCATGGAGAAGCCCATCTCTCTCAAACCGGAGCATATTCGAGATGAAAAAGTGAAGGTGTGTAATGCCATTCGAGTCAGATTTTTCCTCCAAATCTTTGTGCTTTTGTAATTTTTTTGATTCTTTGTGCTTGATGATGTGCTACTAGTATTGGCATTCTCTTAGGCACTTGCTTCATACATCATTCCCTGTTGTAAGTTATAGTAATTGCAATACCTTCATTGCCCCATATGCTGTTAGTCGTCACTTAGCTTCACATGCCTTCTGACTGAAATCCCAAATGCAGAATCACCGGAAGTCTGTTTGGGCATTCATTGTCACGGCCTTTGATCAAAGTAGGTCCTAATAATTAACAATAATTAGAAACCACAAAATAAGATCCCAAATATGATATCCAAATCAATAACCCAAATCTGAGCGTGACCTGGCGTATCCGTTCAACGTCGACGCTAACAATAATAATAGACACTAATATCAATTATTCATAGCATCTCTCCAGACTATTTATTTGGAAAAATAAATAATCACGACTTGTTCGAAAGTCTATAAGGAAAAGGTGACAAATGACAATACAAATAATTCACAGATCCATTACAACCAAACACCACAACTATCAAAATTATTGAATAATTCGAACACTGTTCTCCCAATTATATGACATACTATCATCATACTAACTGTCGCCCCAAACAATACTAAAATACATTTAATACGAATGTGATCCGAATACAGGACTAATACTCACCAAATATGAATGAGACTTCAATTAAATCCGCATCTGAGCTTCCTGCAATGTATCCTTAGCCCACTAATCTAAAGGGATAAGAACAATAAAAATGTGTGTTGAATATTCAACAAGTGTCAGTATATAATATATAACAAACAGATGCGTCCAAATTAGAATAAAGATCGATAAAATATATACAAAACACATAAAAACCATAGTCTAAATGTCCGTTATATCATGTTAACGAAAACCCGATTGTGATCTCATACTCAAAAGTATAAGCCAAAACAAAGACCAAATTCTAAGTGTACAAAACCAACTGAATCCCAATCGCGAGCAAAACCTACAAATCTCAATTGAAATCTCAAATATTCAAATCAATGCAGGTAAAAATATATCAAAATCCAAAATATACTCAAATTGGAGAACCAAAAGACCGAAAGATTGAATTTGAGGAAGGGTTATTCCTACTCCCAGTAACCTTATGCCATATCACTACTATTTTGACCTGCAGGCAGGGTCGTTTACATACTTTTTTCTATAGATGGGGATAAAACCACTATCTTTCATCACCCGTGGAATGGGTGTACTATTCAAGTTTGTCTGAATATATTAGGACTCTCAAATATACTAGTTTCATTAAATTTCTTACGATAGTTTTCATAAAAAAATACAAATCAGGAAGAGTCTTTACATTATAAACCCAAAGATTCTACTCGAGAAGGTCAAACGCAAACTTTTCACCTTGGGGGAAAGTACACATATCAAATCAAATATACAAAATAGAACCTAACCCGAAGCACATGCATGGATGCCACATGCACGGCTCATATGCAAGTTTTCGTGACTTTTTCTTTGCAAATATACTTATACATAAATATAATATCTCAAAATATTTACCCATTCTACAAAAACAAGCAAAATCCTCAAATATAAGAAAAACCGAATCAAAACCTCTAATCCTTCGGTAATCTATATGCACGCACAAGTAGACAAAGTGGGGAAAGTAAAAATACCATGCATGTATACTAAAACTACCAAATATAAGCAACCTAACCGGAAATGAAAATAAACCAAGAACAAGGTGTACGGATACTTGTTTCAACCTCTAATCTTACAATATGACAAAAGGATGCTTAAAAATACCTCTTCTCTTCTTCCTCTCTCTTACTTATTTTCTCTTTATTTCTCATTTCTCTTCTTCCCGCACGAAATGACCGAAAATAGTGCACGCTATCCTTATATAGCCGAATCAACGCACAAGAGCCGCTCAGGCGCCACACCTAAACCCATCAGCTCACGAGTGCCGCCTCGGGCGTGAGCACTTTGGAATAAGTGCTTGAGCATCACCTCAAGCGTTTCTCAGGCGCGCCCAAATCTGCCAAATGAGTACGAGCGTGCATCAGGCGTCCCCTAGGCGCCGAAACTACATCCATGCTCTAAATTTTCTTCAAATTCAAATTGCACAATTTATTTCAATATATCCGAAAAATAAACCCAAAATAAACTGATAATACAAAATTAACTAGACGGAGAATCGAGCATTACATTCATCATGTTAGTAGGTTGTTTTCAATCTAAAATAATATTTGCTTTGAGGTACTTATATTGGTTAAACTAAAATTCATCATTCCACGCCCAATAACCAAGATGGAGAAGTTGCATCTCACCTCCAAGGTGTAACCCCCTTCTTCTCACTCAGAGACAGTTGGATATAAATCCAAAGGTTGTGAAATTTTTTAAAGGAAAAACTATTTAAAATTCAGTTTAAAGAAAATATATTTGAACCGTTGAATTTATATCTAGCAATTTAAAGTATGAGGCATGACCACAGTACCTCACTTCTCTCAGTAGCCTGCCAAACTTATAGCAGCAACAATTACTTCCCATTCTGCAGATGGTCAGAAGACAGAGTTAAACATTTGATTGTTTGGAGATGTTCAATCTCTACCATCACATAATTCTCTTGTTCCCAAGATCTGCTGCGGTTCTTGTGTTACATATAAATCGGGTCCGTGCACTCATGTCATTTCTTGTGAACTTCCATTTGAGTTTCAGGTTCTTCAATCAGTGCTCTCGATAAAAGATGAAGAGGTTGTCCTTGGACAATATGAAGGCTACACAAGTGATCCGACTGTTCCTGATGATTCAAATACTCCCACATTTGCAACCGTGATTTTGCGCATACACAGTGAGAGATGGGAAGGTGCTACAAAATTTTCTTAGCTTCCTGTCAATGTTATCTGTTCATATTTCAAAAATTCTTTGCTCTTTGAATTGGACATTATTCAACTGTTTAGCAGAAATTGCCTTGTATGATAAGATATGGCCACTAGTGAATATATGAGGGCAATCCTGCTCCATTTTTTACTCTTCATGTTATCAATGGCTGCCTGTATCGCTTACCACTGATCAATTTAGAAATTATATACCGCAGGTGTTCCGTTCATAATAAAAGCAGGGAAAGCATTAAATTCCAGAAAGGCTGAAATACGTGTTCAATTTAAGGATATTCCCGGCGATATATTCAAATGTAAGTTATTGTACTGTTTACTGTTAAACTATCACGTCTTTCACTTGGGCAACTTCTCATCATTTTTCGGTTTAGATTATTCAGGGTTTGCTGTTATTATAGATGATTTGTTTATTTTTTTTTAAATTGATTTTTTTTCTTTTTTTTCTTTGATCAGGCAATATAATATGATGAAGAATGATTGTGGATGGTCTTTAAGCTGGATAATATCTTGATTGCCAATATGTTTTAGCCATGCTTTTAACCCATCCTTGCTCATCATTGTGAGGAGAAGCAACCCAAATTTAGCCTTTTTCTACAGTGGGAAGATTTTTATTTGTTTAGAGTCCTGAAAAAGGTTCGAACCTCTAACTAATACTTTTGGTTTCTTCTAAACACAGCATTGACCCGCTGTGATTTACCAAACTAGAAAATATACTTCGTGCATTTGTTGGGTGACGAGAAAGCAATGTTCAGGCAAAATCAATAAAAAAAATTTCAACTTTTTGATTTTAGTAAATTTTGTTAGTCCATTCAATGAATTTATTTTATTATGTACTTATGAACTTGGGTCAGTTTCACCCATTGAAGTTTCCCAGCCAAATTAGCCTACCTCTGGTTATGCGTGACATCGAAACGATGATGTGGCACTCTAATTACTCCTTGACCACTAAAACTTAGGTAAATGGAAAAAAGGCCTACATCAGCATTTTTCCTTGTCCTCTCATCCTCACACATGCAGCCCATTCAATTGGTAAATCAGATCCAATTTTGTTAATGCATAATAAAATTATCTCAAAGCATAGGTGAAAATAAAACCCATTGGTATTTTTGACAAATTTTCTTGCTATTAGTGTATTGTTGATCTTGTGTGTTACTCTGGAAGCAACTCTGTTGTAAACATCATCGTTCATCCATGTTACTTATGCCCTTGAATGATGGTGTAACTGGTTGATTGTGATCTTGCTGTCAATAGAATTACTGTAGTGCTTTGTCTGAGTAAGAGTCTATTATATCCTCCCTCTCTCTCTCTCTCTGTAATTGAAAGTTGTTAATTTTCCTGTTACCTTGCCCAGGTAAAAAGCTAGGCAGAAATGAATTTGTGATCAGGCTGCAGCCTCCAGAAGCGATGTATATGAAGTTTATGGTAAGTTTATTATGGTAATCTTTTTATTGAGACTGCTCCCACTTCCTGACTGCTGCCATCCTTCCGAGAGAGGTTAGCCTGGAGTGTTGTTCAACTTATTATCTAATGTCAAATTTAACTGATTCACTAATTGCTTATTTCACTGTCTGCCATGTAAATATTAGTCTCTCAAAAATAGTCGTGAATCTTAAGATATCCATAATTTTGCAAAGTTGCCATCTTTTTAGAATTGCTGCCTTTTATCTGTTGTTGAGTAAGAGTTATATCATAAAATAAAATATTGACTAAAATATATCAGTATCAGGCCATTTGATGCCACAATAAAATCGTGATATGTCATTGTAGTGGTGATATGCCATTGACTAAAATTGTGATATGTCAGTGTCCAATACTACTGATAGTAATGCGGTTACAACTAATAGCGATACTAATATTTTATCCGAGTTACATATGTTACCTTTGATACTAACTGCCTAGTTTACAAATATACTTGCTCGTTCAATGAGTTGATCCATTGTGGTTAACAACACAAGATTGTGTTGAAAATGAAAAAATATTTTTTGCTAAAATTATATAAATCTGTTGTCCATTTTGCGACCAGTTGAGCCTATTATATAAAGATGTCAGAGGCAAATCATTTTATTATGTTGGGACTTGTCATCAAGCGCATAGGTACAATCTTGCACTACAATCATCAGGGTACATGGAACAGCAGGTGTTTCATTTGAATTTTGCTTTCCTCATAGGTTTTATACCCTTGGAAGTGATAAACATTAGTCACAAACTTCTTGTTTATGTTACAGATCTATCATGGTCACAATTCTAAATCAGTGTCACAAGCATATTGACTGCTAATGCAAAGGCCGTAGATGCTCGTGTTAAATCTAAGATGCCGAATTTTTAAGCCTGTGTACTTGTGTATGCTAGAGTGCTTCCTAGACATGCATCTTGAGTTAAGAGAGCTGTTTTAATTGAAATTAGAATCCACATCCGGTGTCCATGTAACTTCATTTCACTCCCTGTTCTTGAACACTTCAACCAAAATCCTCCTAGTCTGATCTGGGTTAAGATAAAGTTGAATTGTGTTGTAGTTTTGCAGGGAACATTCATAGGATTCGGTAGTTTATGATGGGTTCTCTTACATAGTTGAAACTATCGATATTGATATTAGTATTAGTGAAGGTCGCATCGATATCGGGGGATGCTTATCAAGACCAGCTGTATCAGATGTAGTTTTGTCATAATCATATAAAAACTGAGTTTTATACTGAAAAAAGGAGTGGTTTTGGCCTTCCATTGAGCAAATAGAAGAGTGGAGAAGTAGAGTATAGGAAGAGGAAAGAGGTATGGCTTGGGCGCTCACTTGGGGGAGAGGGGTTTAAAATCAGAATATAAAAAAAAAAGATGGGCATTGGGAACACAATATCAAAACAAACTCATGAAAATGTCCTTTTATTAAAGAAAAATAAACATAAGTTTATTGCATTGGAAAAGGCTATGACTATGTAATGGACCCGTTCATTGGATTATCAAGGAGCTATCTTAGTTATTCTTCATTAACTGACGTTTCTCTGATATCCAATGCTCTAAGATAATTTTCTTGATGCAGGTGAAGCAGCCTGGGCTTGAAATGGCAACTGTACAAAGTGAGCTAGACTTATCATATCGGCAACGCTATCAAGGAATCACGATCCCAGAGGCCTATGAACGTCTTATCCTTGACACGTAAAATTCTTTCTCCTGCTAACCAATAATACTGTTTTATATTATCGGCAGCCCATTCTGGATGCACCCAAGTTTTTCGAGGATCGATGTAGATATTGTTGGGGCAAAACGGGCGCTCGGACAGAATGCACCTGAAATGATGACCGAGAGGACAAAACGCTCGGACAGAGAGACAGCACTCGGACGGACAGCCAACAAGGAAAGACGGAAGACCGAGAGAAATACACCAGATTTAACGTGGAAACCCTTCTGGAACCGAAGGAAAAAACCACGGAGCGGAGGCAACAGCAAATCTACTATGCGAAATAGGTTACAAACCTCCAAGAAGGAGTATCCGCTACACACCCAAGAAGTCAAAGAGGAAAACTCTCCAGAGCAAACCAAGAAAAACTCTCCATTCTCTTTTCACTCTAGTTTTCTCTTTCTCCCTTCTCTCACCAGTGGTGCACTCCTCTTTTCCTTCACAATAGTCCTTTTACTCACCCAAGATTGCTCTCTCAATCTTGCTTGCACTCTCACACACACCCTTTACACTCTCACGCACCAGCCCTATTTATAATACCAGGGGGAGGCCACGTGACCAACCACCCAGCCACCCTACTGTCAGTAGGGTAGCAGGGCTACGCCCCCTAGGCCTGCCATGGCCGCCGCACGCCTCCCGCGTGTCAGAATGGCAGGCCTGTCACCTTGGAAGTTGAAGCCGCCTGAATCACCAATCAGAGCAGGTCAACTGTCCATCTGTAACACGCCGCTGTAGCAGGCCTACGCGAGAGAGAAAGTCAACGCCTAGGCTCCAGCGTCCTCGTCCATGTCAACCTCTCGGACATGTTGCCTCTGAGTAGTCATCGTCCAATTCATCCAGCTACCCCGAGGACAGACGTTTCCGAATTTCTCCAAACGTCCGCGTCCATTTGTCTCCACTGGTCCGCGGACACAAACACCACAAGAGAGTGACCCCAACAGATATGACACTAGTAGTGCTGGTCTCAGATGAAAATTATATCCTTAGCCCCGGAAAACAATAGTATATTTCCAGATTTGTTGGATAATTTGTTGGTTCTCCTACATTAACATATGCTGACATTTGTAACAGTATTTGGATTAACAATAATTAGAATGTCCTTCGTAATGCTTTTCAATTTAATGAATAACTTCAGGTCTTGTACTTATTTAGGAATATTGATTCTACTCGATATAATCATCTTTATTCTTGGCAAGATCAAAATTGTGATCTACCAACGATCGTAAATGAAGTTTGCTTTTGCAGAATTAGAGGTGATCAGCAGCATTTTGTCCGCAGAGACGAATTGAAGGTGGGAAAAGCATGGAATATATGAGGATGTCTATAGGGTCCAAGTCCTCAAACTGACAGTTGTTTCGATTTTCTTTTCAGGCGGCATGGGAAATCTTTACCCCACTTCTGCACAAAATCGATGGCGGGCAGCTGAGTCCAATTCCATACAAGCAAGGCAGCCGAGGTCCAGCCGCTGCAGACGAGTTGCTCGTGAATGCTGGTTATGTTCAAACCCATGGCTACATCTGGATCCCTCCTACTTTATAAGGGCACCCCCAAAAAAAAAAAAGAAGAGACAAAAAATAAAAAAAGAAGCTCAAATAAGATCTTTCCTAGCCCTTCCCGAACTGGTTTTTTTATTTTTGTTTTTGTTTTTGTTTTGTTATTGCTTACTGGTTTACATACTAAAAACAAGACTCTCATAATATGTGTATTTGCGATGTTGTAGAATGACGTTATGTTTGGTTACAGGAATTGGGGGTAATAGAATTTATATTCTCGTGTGAATAGTAATTTCTCCGTTTGATTAGTGATATGATATGGGAATAACAATTTCCACATTTTTTTATTTTTTTTTTATTATTTTATATTATTATTACATATTATTATTATTATATTTATTATTATTATTTATTAGGTATTATTATTATTTGATGAGTATACCGGAAATGGGCTGGCACAATGTCAACGTAGGCCCAAAACGGCCTGTTGGACGGACAACTCGTGAACGGCCTAACTGGAGACGCAGGCCCAAACCCTGAAAGGCCCATGACGGTCAACGCCAGCGTTGACCGTCTAGACCTCAGCAAACGGCCAACTAGCGTGCAGACGGTCAACTCAAGCGTTGACCGGATGTACTATAGCAGTAGGCTTTTTACGGTTACGGACCTGGTCCACTTGAGCCCACGATCCATCAGACGGCCAGTAACAGTAACGGCCCTCCCAGCATCTTCCACGATCCCAGCCGGCTCCCAAAATGGACATTGACAGAATCAGTGCCCTTCCCATAAGGAAGGTGCCAGATTTTCCCAATTCCCTGCCAATTGGGGTCTCCAACGGTAAAATACATAGAAGGAAGGTGAGCAATTTGAAAAGCCACTGACCGCCGTGGAAAGAAGTTATCTTGGTCCGTTTGGCAACTGGCGCCGTCTCTGGAAAGAAGGCCAACCAGAATAACGCAGGGATCACGCCTTCCATCCAAGGCAGATCACTCTGTCAGCATTTAAGTAAAACCCTAGAATTCTCATTCAGGGACACATTCTGACTTACACACACAAGCTCTCGGACTTACGCGTTCTGACTGATACACACAAGCTCTTACATGCAATTTTTGGCATACACGAACGATCTCTTACCGTCAAGCTCTCACATACCCAAGTTCTTGCTTACAGAAGGAACTCTTACATCTACGAGCGCTTACATAGTACTGGACGGAGGCCCATTGCCTCTTCCACTCTTCCGAGCGTTCATTTTTTAAACCCCACCAGAGGCCTCCATCTTCCTGGAGACCCAATCGGCTTTCCGAGGGTCGTTCCTGGAAGCTTTCACGCTTTCGGAACATCGCTTCCTCAGGCTCTCTGTGAGTAGGAAGCGATCGCTCACGTTCTCGACAAGCCAGCACTCCCGACCGATCAACTCTCTTAGTTTCTATTGCTTTCCAGTTTACCTTCCCTGATTTCAAAGGCTTTATCGATTGAAATCGGAGTGTTTCGGTGGGATCCCACCGACACACCGACCTCTCTTGCTCTTTGTTCGTTTTTAGTGGCGTGCGGAGTTCGAACTTCGATGAATGAGTAGCCTCAAACAATCCAAACAAATTCGAATCTGTTCGAAATCGAATCTAGATACGCATTATTATTATTATTTTATTTTTATTATTATTATATTTATTATTATTATTATTCATAAGATATTATTATTATTATATTTATTATTATTATTATTCATAAGGTATTATTATTATTATTACATATTATTATTATTATATTTATTATTATTATTTATAAGGTATTATTATTATTATTATCATATATTATTATTATTATTATTATTATTATTTATAAGGTATTATTATTATTATTATTACATATTATTATTATTATTATTACTATTATCATTATTATTATTATTACTATTTTTACCTTATTCCTCATACTATTCTACAAATCAAACAATAAAATACTAATTCTCACCTTATTCTATTCCAACAACCAAACATAAGAATAACAATTTTAACTATATCATCATCTTTTTCTATTTCCTGGAATAATTATTCTATTCTCACCTTATTCTATTCAAACAACCAAACATACCGTGAGGGTTTATGTCATTCATGAGTGTCTTATAGCTTTCGGAAAGGATAGAAATGGTCAAATAAAACTGTTTGGATTATCCAATAACGATAACCACAGTGGCTTTTAAAACCACAACTGTTTCTGTCGGTCGGCAACTCTCATTGGCAATGGCTACCTGCCTAACCGGCATCGCCAACCCCTCCTATCAGCAACCAAAACTGCCAGTGTCGGTAATATTTATCTCGCATCGTGTCGATAAATCACCATAAAGAGGACGTGGGATAGTAATTCTAATATTATTAAATCTTTATTTTCAAATGGAATAGTTTTCTCTTTATAAATCAAACAATATAGTATTATTTTAACATTATATGTGATAATACTATTACAGGTAATAATTATTCAATTTCTCAATTAGTCATGAAATATGAGTACTAAAATAGTTTGAGGAATAATCGAAAAATGTAAAATAATTTAATATTTTTTTCTTATCAAATACTAAACGGGTCCAAATCAATCTTCAGAAGATCCGATTCAGACCCTCTTGCGGGTCAAACCTGAAATCTTAAACTCCGGAGCTCAGGCTGTGGCCGCCTTGTTAAAGCGGTTTGCCACTATACTAATATTTAATAAGAAGAGAACGGCGGAAACGTAGAGCTGTAACTCGACGCCTCTTCGCCGGCCGGTAGCTATGGAGAACGGCGGCTACGGTGAAATTCCCGATAATGCTAACGAACGTAATTTTCATTCTCTTAATCTGACTTCGTTTTTTTAATACTCCAGAACAAAGTGTTGAGATTAAGATTTCCAATTCGTTTCATGGGCTGCAGAGCTATTAGCTGATTGCGAAGGTTTAACATCTGTCTGATCATTTGTTACTTGTTTCTGTTATGGATATCAGACTGCCCTGGACCTCAGTCAGAGTCTGCCGGGAAATCAGAAGCTTGTGATGGTTGCCCTAATCAACAAGATTGTGCCACTGCCCCTAAAGGCCCCGATCCTGGTTTTTCTCTCTTTCCATTAATCTAGTGCTATTGTTTCTGCGGCATGTTAGATGCTAGATCGATCTAATTTTTGAATTCGCGTAAGTATACCTGATACTTGAATAAAATTCTTCAACTTTGATTAATTTGTAAAAAGGTTTACAACTTGCTTAAGGGAAATACAAAAATTTGGATAAGGAATTTGAAGAATGGGATACAAAGATTGAATTCGTGTTTCCACAAATGAATTCTGAAGCTTTCGTGGCTTAGAGCAATGAAGGATTTGGAGAAAAGGAGATTATAGAAGAGAATCATAGAGAGACAAGGGTGAGAGAAGAAAGAGATTAAAGAGAAATAGAAGATGATAAATAGATATAACTAGAGAGAGGGTGCCATAGTGAAATATGTTGAGGGAATAGAATTGTGTATTTTCATTCGTCAACCATTAATTAAATGCATTGGACTTCAATTCATAACAAACGACTGATACAAATGAATAACTTTTCTACGAACTATACTGGATCATTGCATTTAGTTGTCTTTGCTCTGATATGTTGTTATCAACTCACAGATTATCAATACACAATCTCTTTAGCTAAACTTATGACCTCTCCTTTCTTGAATACTTTCCTAAGCCTTGAGTATTGAGATGAGGAAATTGTGGTTTAATGAAGTCATAATTCTCTCAAAAGGCCTCAACTTCAGTGAAATTTGGTCCTATAAGTTGCAAGATATGGATGGCTATCACATTTGGCCCTAATTCTTCCGTAACATGAAACGATGTGTACATCTGTGATCTTCTGGTAGCTGCATCTTATAGGTGGTAGGATCAACCTTAGCTATAACTGGAGAACAACTGGGTAGGAGTTTTATAGTATTTGGCTATATGGTTTTGATCTATTTGAACTTTGAAGAGCAATTGGGGTCTGCGTAGGTGGTGGCAGCATTATTTCAATACACCTCTTTATTCCATGCTATTTGATTGAAATTTTATCCCTTGCAAATTGTTAAGCATCTTTCAATGGCTGGGCTTGGCTTGATAAAATTCTTCCATAGAATCCATAGAGCTTCTGATAAGTTGAACCAAGATATGATAGGAGTTTTATGAGCATATAAAGCCTCAAAGCTTGTTGGTGGAAGCTGGTTGTATACTACATCTTAACTAAAAGACAGCAAATTGTACTGTTTATGATGTTTGCTTGTACTCATGCACCTGAAGTAGTTTTCCATACATAGCTGTTCAATGTTTAATGCGGTTGGGGGTGGTAGGATGTTTTAGGTTGACTTTCCTGCCCAATAGTTTATCTACCCCACTAAAGGAGAAATTTAAACAACTTATCTGTTATAATACTATGCTCATTGGAATGCCATGGAGTTTGGCCACACCGTACGTGAACAGCTTGGCTACTGTGAGAGAGAAATAAAATGAGCATTCTTTGTCAATCTATCCACCATAACCAATATTGTATCCCCCCCTCCATATGATCCATAGAAGTATGACTCGAAGAATAGGCTGGGATTCACGAGGTTGTAATGATGTGTGGCAAGGCACATTACATGCTTGTATTGCTGGCTAATGTCACCAGCTGACCCATGTCTGTGCTGCTGCTTCTGTACCAGAATAAAATATTTTCTTGTGCAGGTTGAACATCTGATTTAATCAATAGTGCAGTAGTTTATTCTTTATCCAGAGAATGAGTTAACTTGCAAATTGTAATCAGTTACTTCTATCGATCAGGAGTTTCTACTGAAATAGCCTAACAATCTGCAGTTTCCCCTTCCTTTTTAGAATAAACATCAGCTGCTTTGTTCACTGTCTATTCCGTGATAAACAACATGATCAAGTCCAGCGGACTTTGTGATTCCCTCTTTTTATATTGCTACTCTTGTGCTCTCATAGGTGTTTCAATGGCTCAGGATTAGTTTTAGTTATGAGCTCACCATTCTGCAATTAGCTTCCATTTAGAGAGAACCATTAGGATGGCTGAAAACTGTCTCATAGATGGAAAGGCCTATATTCCTGGGTCCAAAGGATTTACTCAAAAAGGCAAGGGAAGACAACTGTATCTGTGTCTGAGTTTTCTGTCTCTAATGTAAAGGGCTGATTGATGTATGGTAAAGCGCAACAGGTACAGTACAAACAGCTTCTTGAGTGCTTTAAAAGCTTTAGGTCTCGTTAGTCCAATAAATTTACCCTTCTTCAAGGGGGTATGAGAGGTGTGGTAATGACCCTTTGCCCTTATTATATGATCAAACCACCAAGGTTTTAAACTCTTGTCCGAGCAAAGTAAATTTTGATTTCTTTGTGCTAAAATTTTTTATATGAGTGTATCAGACGACCAATTTTTGGATTCATGCCACTTCAACTGTTGCAGAAGTTATCTATTGGCTATGGTGCATAATGGAGTAATTTGAAGAAAAAGTGGACCATCATATATTGTTGGCCAATCTCCAGAAAGCATTTAATAGTCTCAATATGATTAGTATGGAAATCTTTTTTTTTTTTTTTTGAAAGAAGGATTTTCCATTACATTCATCCAAGTTATTAAACAAATGCATAATGGAGCTAGCGTTGTTAAATGGGCTGTGCTAGTATTGTTAAATGGGTCATGTCGGCGTGGCCTATTTTTTTGGGCTGTCGGCATGTAATCATGTTGTGCCGATATGACATGGAACAAAAATGTCCCAGTCTAATATGATACTTGGCCTATCTATACTGACCCGGACATGCCTCTTAACTGTGCTGACTTAGGCACAACTATAATAAACAAATCAAAAAATATATATAAAAAATAAAATTACTCAAAGTATTATAAATAAATTACATTTTATTTATCTTGTTAAATATTTTTAGTATTACAATTTATAAAAGTAGGAAAAAAATTATTTAATAATAACTCACTTGTTTTTAAACTTCACTTATATTTCCACTATCGCCACTCCAAGAGTCATCATCTTTATTGGAACTTAAAGTGATCGGATTTCTTATGTTATTTTTTATATCTAATTAATTCTTAAAAAAGACGTACATTTTTATTATTTTTGATATCATTCTACTTCTTTTTTTCGTCAACTACTTGACTCTCGGCACTGAAGGCTAACTTTGAAGACATTGTAATTGTTGTTCGGGTTAAAAGATCCCATGCCATTGTTGCAAGCACAGAAAACGCGTTCTTATTATCTTTCTACTAATCCAAAATCTTGAATACTGATTTACTGCTTCTAAAGCCAGAAATGTGGTTGGATTTCAAGTAGTGAAGAAGTTTAACCGGTATAATATTTTCACTAACCGTTTGTATTTCACCTTGAATCCGTACCAAAGAAAGTAAATATTGTCTATCTGGATGCCCCGGACCATCTTTGCTATATAAATTCATGTAGGGATTTACAATTGTGGCTAAACAAGCTAGTATTAGAGGATTTTTCTAATATTTTAATTTTTTTAAAAAATTAAATATAATATTAGTGAATATATTATTTTTAATAATTGTAATATTTATTTAATATTATTATTTTTTAAAAAATTTATATTTATCTCTATCGCCGATATAATATAGTAGAAATTATAACCAGCCTAATAAAGTGCAAATTTGTCAATAAATAATAACAATTGACTCAATGGTGAATTTTGGGCCGTGTAATAGCTATTTGTAATTTCGTTAGAAGCAAAAAAATCTAAAAATATTTATTCATCTTAATCATCTTTCAATCGACATTCGTAATCAGCTCAGCTGTTCAGATATTTTCCTTGTGGAAGATGGTTAAAATAGAACGATTAAAATAGGCGGTTTCCAATATCTAGTAAGTCGAGTTCTATTGTATTAGGCAATCAATCTTTATCTTCTTATAGTTGAATTTGTTCTATTGATGTAATGCCCTGAATTTATATTTACGAAGAGAAAATATTCTAATAAATATAATAATATTCTCTATTTTTTATACATAAGGAAAATAAATTGCCAAATATTCTTGACACAGAGATTAGTAATATGATATACATATTTTGTATGAATAATTTACTATTTAAAATTAAAGAAAATTGTGATTTAAATAAAAAAAAGGCAGCATTATTATTTGAAATATTGTCAAAATTAATAGAATAAATATTATTAAAAATTTGATATTTATTTCTAGCAGTATTAATTACTTTAAAAATTACGATAGTAGTGAGTGTTAGAAAATTTTAGAATCAATAATTCTTTTTGGTAATTTTCAATTTTTAAAAATTCAATTTGTAGTAATACAAATATAAGGTAAGTTATTATGTGATGATTATATATCACTAGCTAAAGAAATATTGAATTTTACTTGTATTAATTCTAAAACTAATTCTTGTTTAAATTATAAAAAAAAAGGGGGATGGCATCACCTTTAACAATATATCGTGATATTTTATATATTTGGGTTATAATCACTTCTATAAGTACCTTTTAAGTTTGTAATCTTTTATCATGAGAAAAAGGCTTAGTGAGTGAACTATATATTTTGACAATCCTTCTCGGTTTAGCTTCTGATCATACTGAAAAACTCTTAATTGTGTACCACCTGAAAATATTAGTTTAGCTTGAGTTAAAGATAATTGCTATCTTTGTATTTTTTATATGTCGCTTTAGGTGTCCGGTACTTTTAGAACTTTCACAAGTATAATATTTTTTATATTTTTTTTACAAACGGTCATTTCCTGACTATTAATTAATTTGATTTCAAATAATTGCCACACACTTCTAGAATATTTTTAAGGGGGCGGTCAAAACTAGAAAGAGTAGTAGTAGGGATATTTAGGGTATATCGTGATTTTGATATATCAGAATCACTATCAGTATGTGTATATGGTGTAACTTATATGAGAATATCAGAACAATTTTCTCATATCTTTTCACTAAGTAAACTAGAAAAGTTATTTGTCATAATTAATAATTAAGTCTTAAAATGATAATATTAATATATAAGTTATAAATAAAAATTAATAAGAATATAATTATATTAGTATCACATTGTTATAGAGTAGAGTGTAGAGAGATGTTTGTGTTGGTAGAAGAGGAGGGATATTTATAGTTTTTTATTTTATTAACTAATATTTTTTATATAAAAAATGGGGTAATGGCCACATGATCATTATAGTTAAAAAAAAGTTGTGTTAGGTACAGCATGATCCATGCTGCAGGCCGACTAACACAGCCTAGCACTGACCGACACGGTTCAACACTATTTATTACGGGCCATGCTGTGACACGGGTGATGTGGCCCAGTTAACACCTTTGAAAAGAGCAGTGACTTTGCAAAATATATGCAGTGAAGAGTGAAGCTTTTCTAATTATACTTAGTTCACCCCATAGGTCAACCTTAAGCCAATGTGCGTTGGCCATGGATCATTTAATCAAACACGTTTGAGATAATATGCGTTGGTGATTGCAGTTTACTAATGACATAGTTTTGACTGAAATTTCTGTGTTCTGCAAATTACTATTGAAACCTGTGTTGTATCCTTTCCCTACCATAGTACCTTGTTTTTCAGAATTTATGTAACTCTTGGGAGTGTTGGTCTTTTGCAGACTTGGTGGCTATCGCGGAGAGAATGGCAACTGTGAAGCACAAGATACTAGTCTTGTCGGGGAAGGGTGGGGTTGGCAAGAGCACATTCTCTGCTCAGTTGTCATTTGCATTAGCAGACATGAATTACCAAGTGGGTCTGCTCGACATAGATATCTGTGGCCCGAGCATCCCGAAGATGCTGGGCCTAGAAGGCCAAGAAATCCACCAGAGCAATCTCGGCTGGTCTCCTGTCTATGTCGAGTCCAACCTCGGCGTCATGTCAATTGGGTTCATGCTTCCTGATCCAGATGAAGCCGTCATTTGGAGAGGTCCACGCAAAAATGGGATCATCAAGCAATTTCTCAAGGACGTCTATTGGGGCGAGCTTGATTTCCTCGTGGTTGATGCCCCCCCGGGTACCTCAGATGAACACATCTCGATCGTCCAATTTCTGCAAGCAACTGGCATCGACGGCGCAATCATCGTCACAACCCCGCAACAAGTCTCGCTGATCGATGTCCGGAAGGAAGTGAACTTCTGTAAAAAAGTAGGAATACAAGTCCTCGGTGTGGTCGAGAACATGAGCGGCCTGTCCCAATATCTGGAAGATTTCAAGTTTACGAAGCCCACAGAGACGGGTGAACATAGCGACATTACGGAATGGGCTCTGGAATACATGAGAGCCAACGCCCCCGAGTTGTTGAACTTGGTTGCATGTACCGAAGTGTTTGATAGTAGCGGCGGTGGCGCCACGAGAATGTGCCGGGAAATGGGGGTCCCTTTTCTCGGCAAAGTACCGTTGGACCCACAGCTTTGCAAGGCAGCTGAGGAAGGTAGATCATGCTTCTTTGATCAGAAATGCAGGGTGAGTGCTCCTGCACTATATAGTATCATAAAGAAGTTGGTGCCAAGAGAATCAATGGAAAATGGCGCATAAGACTTAGGTGCATTTTCTTTTCCCTTCATCTGATGGATAATTATTTATTTCTTGTCTCTTTTGTTCTTAGAAGAGTCGCTTGTATGGATATTCACTTGCTGTAAAATCGTTGATCTTTGAATTCAGTAATAATCTAGCCCTGCTGCCTTCTATGGACATTTAACCGTGTCAATAGTGTCTCATTTGGTGACTGCTTTCTCGAGCACAATCACCATAAATTTGTACTAATCGTCATCTATAGTAAGTAAGATTGGTTCGGTTGCGTCCGAGGTTTTGATTGTTGTACGGATGAAGAAATTTGTTCGTCGGATCCTTAAAGTCTTCGGTCTCCGTAAGCCTTTAATCAAATCTTATGCAATCACAAACAACAGTCAGAGGATTGCCGGGACTCGCTTCTCGGTATATCATCCGACGCTCAAATCAGTACTTCTCTTAAATATTAAGGAATAGAGAGGATGTAAAAAAGTATAAGAGTCCGAGGAGTTGCGCTCTTTAAGTGGCGTTTTGGTTTGAGAGAGAGTGTATGTGTGCACTCGTGGCGCCTTTGAATACTTTAGTTTAAAAGAATTTAAGTTCATTCCAGTTGTCATTTCTGAATGAAGATGACTGATATTTATAAAAGGTGCGTTGCGGTTATCCATTAGAAAAACTGGCAAATGATTAACCGTTGTTTTTATCACGACAGCGGTTGCAATTAACGTTTGATATCGTTAATTGGGTAGCCGCCTTAGGCCGTTTAACTAACCTCGACCGCATTCATTGAAATGGGCCACATAGGCGCTATAGGCCGTTGAGCCTGGTCCTTCGGCCTGAAGCTGTGTTATGCTTTCTTTGGGCTGTCAGGTATGATACCCATCAGGTTCATTAAAATTACATCAACTAGTTTATATTCTTATGTGTATTATTATATTTTGCTATTTTAATATGATCTTTTTTATTACATAATATGATCTTTTATTTTTTTTTGATTATCAGAGTACTATAAATCAAGTTTAAATTTGACATTACAGTATTCTTAATCAATGATTTTTTCACTTAAAATATTATTATTATTTAATTATTATATGTTTGCACAATATTTGTCACATTATTTTGGAGTATATTCCAAATACTGTTATTATGCTAGTATTATTATTTGTTTGTTTTAATTTTTTTTATATGACATATTAAATTAAATAAATAATATTTAACCACCTAAAACTATCCAAATCAAACCAACCAATCATTAAATTTAATGATCCAATTATCCTTATTTATTTTATTAAAATAATATAAAATATTTTAAAAAAAAAATTATTAAAACATTCATATTCTAAAATGATAATCAAATAATAAAAAAAGCTATCATATTTTTTTTTATTTTTTAAAAATATAAAATAATAACTATTAAATAATTAATTTAACTGTTCAAATCAACATAAAATGTCTTTGATCTCATGTTGTGGATCTTTTATTTTATGTTACAATAAAATGTCATATTAAATTGATATTTGAACACGTGACACGTGTTCTGTATTAGTGGCACACATGTGGCAATAAAAATTTTCATCGATTAATCTAACTTATAAATTTTTAACCATTACAATTTCTATCTTTTATTTCAATTAACACGACTTCCAACCACCATCAATATACATATGTATTTCTTGTATTTTTTTTTTGTCTTTATATAGAATTGTCATCAATTTTGGGTGATTATAAATCATAACAAAATTAAAATTTTCTAAATAATTATTTATTCATAAAAAATAAATTTTTTAATACCATATATTTATATTTTTATTATAGTTTTGAGTTTGATTTTATTAATGTGAAATACAATAAAACAAAGGTTTTGTTATATCACCAAAATGATTCATATAAATTTATTTGTATCTATAGAGGGTGAATATTATATAAAGAATATTGACATTATAACACATTTAAGACGTTCTTTCAAATTGGATGTTGTTACGTACTCGTTGATATCCTCTTCGGAGTTCACTTACTGAACGTACGGGGCCGTAATTTACTATCGGCAGCCGCGGTACCTCCCTCCCCGACCATCGTCGGACACAGACGCTCTCAGACCATCCAACCATCTCTTCAATTTAAAGAATATATTCAACTGGTGCATATGGGTCTGTTAGTGTATGCTACTATTATATTTTATCTGTGTATTCTGCCTACGTGATGGTATATACCCTGATGAAGTCAAGATAGACCCGATTTCATTTCTAGTGTGAAATATAGGCAAATACAACACATAAATTCTTATTAAAATTACATATAATTCTTTTTTCAAATGTTGAAAGATATACAAACAATATTGATTTAATTTACGGTTTGTGATCCGCATAGTACTACTGTTATCGATGAAAAAAAAAATATTTTATAATCTTTTATAGATATTCTTTTTTAGATTCTGCTATGTATGCTTGTCAAAGTATAAAGATAAATTTCTAGAACAATTAAAAATTCATAAATTAAAAGTTGAGTTGTATTGTAAAATGCTGATCAGATGTTTAAGATTTGACTGAGATGATAAGTATAATGACACAATTTTTTTAAAATCTATTGAATCATTTATGAAATTATTGTTCTTAGTAGAAAAAATTAAAGGGATAAGGACCCGATTTTTTTATATTCTTAGTAGAAAAAACAAGAGAGCCGGTATGATGACAAATTTGTCATTGTTTTGATACATAACCAAAATTCTACTACTTTTAATAAGCGATGAAATCTCAAAATATCACTTTTTAATAAAGATGTAATAAATAATGAGATAGAATCAATCATAGAGAATAGAACTCAAAAGTTTGTGGATCTCCCACCCAATTTCAATTTAATTAGTTGTAAATAAATTTTCAAAAGGAAAATAAAAGTAGATGTCATGGCCATGCCCCAGTGCCAAACCTAGAATCAAAATATATATAAATTAGACTCTAATTTAAGACCTATAAATAAATGCTCAATCATTGATTTAAATTCAATCAAATGTCAAAATATGATTTTATAATAAATATCGTTAAATGGTCTGATAATAAATAAATACTAAAATACAGGACCTAAAAATCACAACCTGAATAGACTCAGAGAAATTATCTCCTGATCGACTTAGACTATAAATAAAAAAAGTATCTCAAACTAAAAATTAAAATAATCAATAATAAGATATCTAACATTGTAATAATTCTCTATGCATGGCCACAATAAGACAATCCAAAAATCTAATAAATAAACTCTTAATTGAATAATTAAAATACAATCAAAACATTTTAAAACTATTTCTTCCGTAAAACCTCTTAAATGTCCAAATTTTTTATAAGTATATTCGAGTATTCTAATCTAAAAGGTAAGAAAAAATGTGGCAAAAATGAACCCAATACTCAACGAAACATGTATATATTTTATATGTATGTAAATATAGTGAATGAGCCTAAACACTAGCCAGATACTAAATTTTTTATTTGAAACCTCAATTAACTTTTATTATGATAGCTCTATAATATTATTACAATTTCACTATAGATGATGTACTAAATAAGCTCTATCTCTTTTATTATGTTCCATCTTTCATATTCTTTTTACCTAACAAAAAGTTAGTTCCTAATATTTATCAACTTATACATCAATTGGAACATACAATGTCAATTGAATGTCTTATGTATGCTATAGCCACACTGATCAAGTATAGTGTTTATGGTAGGTAACTTGAATTGGTACACTAATGTTTCGAATAATCATCATTGGATTGTAGTATGGAGAATTTTAAAATATTTGAAGTATACTATAAACATTAATATTAGTTTTATTGATCATCCGGTGAAAGAAAAATATATAGATATAAGTTGAATTACAGATATAAAATATCATACATCTACTTCTGGATGGATCTTTATATTTAATGGGATGAGATCTCTTATTGTGATAAGAAGTAAACATACGTAATTGATTACACCGTGTCAGTCGGATTTATTGATTTAGCATCTTCGAGCAAGAATAATAATGATTAAGGAACTTATTGTATGCCAAAACAACTATCACTAATATCATTATATCGTGACAGTAAAGCTACATGATAAAGGGCAAATAGCTAGATTACAATTAAAGTTTAGGCATGTTGGACTACAATATAGTTATGTAAGACAATTGATATCAAATGATGTGATTGCAGTTGATTTTATGAGGTTCAGTTATAGTTAAGTAGATCTTTTACTTAAAGAATTATCAAGAGCCGCGGCTATTAAAATTTCAAAGGGGATAGATTTTAAGCCTATATTTAAAAATTGACAACGCCGGAACTTCTACTTAATACATATTATTAATTGTTAAGTTTGATGTGTCGAAATATAATATAAAAGTGACTATAAACACTATCTTAACTCTTTTCCATCCCAATGTGAGGTTATTAGTCACTAAGAATCATAATGTATAAGGGATTTGTAAACTTGAAAAGTTTATAAGGGACATATAATAGCTTTTGTTAAAGTACTTTGAATTATAGGTTATTTCTGACAAATTTTACATATATAAATATAAAGTACCGCTACTCATTTATAAAGTATGGATCTAAATTATCTTTTAACAATGATTAATTAAATCAAATTGATAAAAATATCATGGTCAATTGTGGTTTAGAGTCAAATTTATTTTTTGACTAGAATATGTTAAACCAAGTGATCTCTAACACGCACTTAGTCCACATATATGCGTTTTTTGGATAATAGGATTGTATCTAAGGAACGCTTTTGAGGTGTTTGTATATATTTTAAACATATTAGTTATACCTGATATATACTTAATTGATATATATGTGTTTGGAATAAAATAATGACGCGTAATGCTCACCTAAGAAATACTTATGCACTATACGGATTACATTTTGGTACTTGATGTGCCCTTAGTTGATTTTTAATATTTTTCATATGATTCATAAGAGAAGTGAGAGAAGTAAAAAGAAAGAAAAAACTAAAAGAAATTTAAAAATCTTTCTTATATTCAATATAAGGTAAACATATTTTAACATTCTTTCTTTTGTTACTAATCTCTTGAGTATTTATTATTATAAATATTTATACATGTACTATTTTTGTGTATAAAATGTTATTATTTTGCATGCAGGCATTCCAATTTTTATTTTCTGAAAGTTTTATGAAATATATACCTTGAATCCATACATAATATCTTAAGATGTTAAATTTTTATAATATTATTGCTGCATGTCTTTCATTGTTAATTATATACTTTTATTAGTTTTGAATTACTGCATAATTGTACATACATGTTTTTATACTTGAGAAAATCAAAATGATTAATTATTGAATTCTTATGCTTAAATGTCATGTATTTTTTATAATTAAAAAGAATTGATGAAATTATATTAATTTTGATAAATTTCTACAATAATAACTCCACACATTTATAAAATTAGATAACCTTATTCCTACATGTTTTAAATTACAAGTTGAAATTCTTAGACGAATTTGATTTCACTGCATGATATGTATTTAAAGAAATAAAAATAAAAACTCTATATAAGTTTAATAATAAATATATTTTTCTGGTATGAGAAAAATTGAAAAATATTTTGTATTTAAGTAGAGTTTTTAATTTGATTATTTGTGGACTATTACAAAAAATTGACAGAATATATTTAAATTTGTCTTAATATGTTATAAGTAAATTAAAAATCGCACTTATCATTCATGAGTTAGAAAAGTGGCACTCACTCTCGTTTATAGGATTATGATTAGATGGCCTACCTATGGGCTTAAATGATAACTTATGATTTTGATTATGTAAAAATAATTATAACTCAAATTTTAATATTTGTCATTTGTTGGTGAGATTATCACTTATATTTAATTTCCTATATTTTTGCATGATTTGAATATATTTCAAATAATTGTATAGTTTATTAAAATTAATTATCAGTTTTGGATTATACATGATAAGTTCGTAAAATAATATTATCAATTTTTTGAATATTTAATCATGACATTTTCCAACACATCTTTTGATATATAAATGTTTATTTTCATGTCCCAATTCTGATCCCACCATTAATAATTATCCAATATTAATAATTATCCATTAATAATCCAATTAACCTTAAACGTGAACCTCATATTGATATAATGATTGACCAAAATAAAATAAAATAATATAATATAAACATAGGATCCGAATTGTCACGTTATCATGTGGTTCCGATACTGATCTGAATCATGATATCGGTCATTATGTAAGGAATCATGTTTAAATCAAAACGAAAATCAGAGTAAACTGTATCCACATAATACTGACTAAACCAACATTAAACTCATAGCTTACAAACCGATATCCGATTAACGTACATATATTAACTACTATCTGATAATTAATATACAACATCAAATATTTCATAACTCTAATTTTAATTCTTTTGAGCCGATCTTCTTTTAATCCAAATCATCTTGTAAGTATTCGAAACTCTCATCTGAAAAGATAAGTGGAAAACAAAAAATAAGAGTGAGCCGTAAGCTCAGCAATATATAGAATTTCATAATTAAACATAAATAATTTGTATCAAAAATATATCGGAAGAAATAATGCATTAGATTCAATGAAGCACTATAAATTTCCATGATAATATATAATCAGCTTTTCAAATTTTTTTATCTTATTCTTATTCAAAATCATGCCATGAAATCATGTTTAATTATGCAAATTCTTAGTGGTTTAATAGATTTTTACCCTTTACCACGGAAACTTGGGCTCATTTTCCAAATAAAGTTGATATCAATGTTGTATTGGATTAAGAGCCAATAAGGCATCACTGACTGAAGAAGCGGACAATTTATAAGGTATTATTATTATTATTATTATATATTATTATTGTTCACGTTTACATGTGAATTTTGGAACAGCCAACAAAATAACATAACCATACAGCTGGCCTAATCTTATTTGAGATTGGGAAAAGATGGCATTTCTAATAATTATTATCTTTTCAGAGGAGGAGGTAGCCAGGGGAGGGTGATTAATATGTAATTTATCGATTTTACATGGAAAGCCTCTCAATGCACTAGAAATGAGGGGAAAAATCAATAAAGGGCGCAGGCAAAGGCCCCCAAAAACCTCCTGGAAAGGATTTCTCAAATTCCCATGATTCAAAGTTGTTTACAAAAATCAGTTTCATCATAGCTTTAAAAGTACAAGATCAAATATTCTCTTCTTCCCTTTTGAGCCTGTTTTCTTTTTCCACAGCAATCACATACTCAAGGAATGGTTCCAATAAGGATTGTCTCTCTCCTTCAGGAAAAACACCAAATAAAAAGAGCCAAACTCAAGGAAAGTTGACTATAGCGTTAATCAAATTGCAAGCCCCTTTCCTTGTGTCTTCTTCAAAAGTATAGTTAATGGGTATTTATAAGGGAGAACCTAGCCAAAATCAGCATTGGAAGTGCCTATAGGGCTATCGATGCCTATTAGCATGGGCTGGATCTGAGCTACCACTGTCATTCCGCAAATTCTAAAAAAGAACACTTTACAATAAGGAGACTAAACACTTGAACATGACAACCTCTAAATACCTGCTGCCAAAGAATAGTGTTCAACCATTGGACAGAAGTGCCTCATATTTTCCAGAAATTCTAAAATTCTCTTGCATTTAATCAGCCATAAATTCCACATCACTGCCATATATATTGTTCTCCATACATTTCCCTTCTCATATATAACAAGACACACAGCAAATCAATAAGTCTCAAAGTTGCAGCTAGTCCCCAACAGAAAAATGTGGAAAATATTTGACTGCCCATTCTACCCATTAGCGAACCCCCAATCCATGAGGAATTAATACAAGACAGATACCTACAGGATGGAAATGCCAAAATGGATGGGAAAAGGAGCCATGAAATGGGTAGGCTACCTAAGTACTGTTACCAGAATTTATCATCTTTGAAGTATTGAGTGGGAAATGGAGCCATGAAATGGAAAGGCTACACCTAGGCGTACTGTCATTGAGTGTTTATCATCTTGAAGGTGACTTCTTCCAACCAGCGTGCTTTGTTTTATGCACCATTGGCTGCCACACACTGTAGACCCAAATATGTGGATGGTGACAATTCTGCAACCAAAAATACTAACACAATCCATTCGGGCATTCAATGCCAATGAGTTGACTCCAAATCTCCATTCCTTTAAAGTAACATGTTCTAAAACTTGAGCAGCTCCTCCTTTTTCACTTAATTCCCTCAGCATCCAATTAGGCGGCATATGAACGGATATCATGGCAAGCCAACAAGTTCTACTACAAGTCTATTAGAATGAAGATTACTTATAAGAACTTGCATGAAATGAGAAAATCTGCAAATCTGGGTCTAGGAAATAATGCCCTCTTCTCGGACAATGTCATGGAGAGTTATGAAATCTCCTCCGTGTTTAGTTGGAAAGATCCAAGTCATAAATTCCATTATGGGCTGACCTATTTAGTCTTTGGATGAGTCCGCGAACTATACATCGTAGCTTTTGTTTATTTCAAAGTTATTTCAAAAGTAATGCCAACTAATATATAGTAATAGTAGAAATTTAACCCTCATTTTATTTCAAAATTGGTGAAAAGAAACACAAATTCATGGCATTCAAATTGAACTTATAGAACCTTTTTGAAACACAAGTAAACTCTGTTGATAACACAGAGAAGGAAACAACCTATGCAACGGAGAAGGTACATTACAGCTAGTCTAACCTTCTCTTGACTGTCATTCTCCTTAAATAGCATTTGGAGAGGCAATCCATCCCAGATGAGGAGACATTTGCATGTCATATAAAGATATTCAAGCGTGATATCTGATTTAAGGTCATTTTTTTCAATTTGTTCACCATTTCTAAATTCATAGCTTTTTGCAATAGCTTTAAAAATATGGCTATCACAATCCAAGTCGATTCCGCTTAGCAAGGCAAAAGCAAGGGCAAAAGAAATTCAACATTCATTTAAAATGCCTCCAGCAACACAAATTGAATCCCAAGACACCATCTGGCTAACAATTCCCCCAAAAGGAGGCAAATAGCATCACATCTTCATTCTGTTGATCAATTTCTATAAACTTCTAAAGACACACTAACAATGCAACTATTAGATTAAACCTCTCCAAAACACTAAAGAAGATACATTCAAATCAAAATATAAACGTTTAAGCTCATAAATCATTCTTCCCTGCCCACAAGTGATGTTCACAGCCTTTGTTGTGTGATTCAATCTGGTTAGATCTTACTACGTCAGCAAACATATCCATCTGCTCCTCCACACACACGCTAACATTCCAACTTAAAAATTCCACAAATATCACATATTCTCCTGAGGTAGCCAAAAAAATATTTCCAGTCGTACAGGAAAAGCTTTTTGTTTTGAATTGCAGTAACTCCCCTAACAGCACTACAAAAACCAGGCCACAAACATTTAATAAGTACCCTGCTCAACCCACCTCCAAAAATGAAAACACAAATATCATATGCTTGTAGCTCCCTGTAAAGGCACTGCCCAATATACTATGGAATTTATCCCTCTTAATGGATATGGATCCAAAGGCATAGTCAACAATTAGTATAGCAAACCTTGAAAAGTTGTTGCTTTGCACTATTCCATCAAAAGTCCCACTTTTTCCCCTGCAAACCCCCACTTAGAACTAAGATAAGCAAGAACACGGGAAAAAAAATATCATGGAAAGACTCTAGTGGAAAATGTTTTGCAGGCTCATTTTGTCATATATAAAGTCTAGAGAAAAAAGGAACCAATAATTTGATGACATAGTCAAACATTTTATAGCCTGCATGCCATTTCAATGAAATGCAGAGTCATATCCAGACCATATGTCACTAGAGCCCGTTAGGCCTTAGACCAAACTAATTATTATTAGACAATCAATTATATCCATGTAATGCTTTTGTGATATCATATAAAGACAGGGGAGGGGCACCCCCAGTGTATTTGTTTGGGTCTTAGGGCCAAAAAATGTCTTACAACTATAAACTGTATTCACAAGTATCAGACTGAGATTTCAATTGACAAAATGGACAAAACACTGAACAGCGAGGAATGTCCTTCTGCTCGGTCAAACACTAACACAACATGGTGAATTATACTTGGTTTTGAGGAGGGAAATGATTCTTGATATTGGATAAAAATAATAAAGGAATGCAGTCTCATTAGAGCAAAAGATTGAGAAAAATAAAAAGGGACACGTATGTGCACACACTTGTTTGTGTGTATACAGAAGCACACGAGCCCCACTAGACTTTGAAGGAGGAGGATATAAAGCAAAAGGTACAGCATACGATGTTAAGATGTATTTGCAGATGCATTTATGGAAGTGTTTAATGATGTGAGTAGGCTTGTATAACCTTTTAATTTGAAATGTTTAGTCACAAACTAGTAACTGCTCAGGGGACTGGATTAAACAATAATATTCCTGGTCTAGTACCTTTAAATGACCAGAGTTTTTACCCACCAACTACCAGGGATGCCAAACATTTTGGTAACATTCAACATTTTGGTCGCAGCTTATTTATTGAAAAAGTCCTGCCTAGTAACTGGTGCCAGCCATGGTAGTGTTGACAAGATAACTAAACTGCTTCATGCAGCAGCAATTTTGCAGATTATATACTCTTTTGAAATAGGAATGCCAAAAGTTTATTAGATATTGTTACTACTATCTCCAAATGTTTGCATGCCAAAATATTACAAAAAATTATTCCCACGAAGATAGATTAGTCTGAAATCATTGGAAAAAGCACTTGTCCATATACAAATTATCCAAATTTCACAGTACTCAGACCTGAACAATGCCAGTATGGTCTCTGAGGCTGAGGAAAGTTAGGCCACCATGGTCTCGATGCAAGGCAACCCATCCACAAAGCCGGACCCAATTACCAACATCTGCCTCAGATAATTCACCACAAAATGCAGTTCGGCGGACCCATCTAAGGCTATCGTTGCTGGATAATTGTGGTTTTTTATGGTCAGAGATGAGAGATTCAGTTGAAGAATTGGGAGTGGCAGAAGAGACACAAAGATTGCAAAGTGCTGTGTGTAAAACTGCTTCTGGTTTGGATTTTGGAAAGGTGAGGTGGTGAGAGGAACAGCAGAAAGAGAGAGGTCTGTTGATGAGGGTGAAGAGAGGTAGAGCTCTAACGAATTTGGACATTGCGAGAGGCAGAGAGCAACACAAATGCTTAACCTAAACTTTAGACTTTCTTTTCTTTTGGGGGCAGGTTAGGATAAAAAGACAGAGATAGTTTCCTGTGAAACAACATGTATTGCTGGAAGGCAGGACAAGAAACTTGAATCTTTTACCCCTTCCACCAAGTTCTTCAAATTGTTGCCGATTCTTCTGCCTCTATCCCTTAACTGAATACAAATCATGACTCTTTCCTGCACCAAATCATCATAAGCTCGATGTTAGGCTTTCAATCTTTATAATTTCACAAACAAACTCATTTATGAACACTCATTAAAATCCAGTTTATAGACTGTAACTCTAACAAGTCAACTGTTCATGTCTTTTCATTGTGGAACGTCTCAAACAATATGAGATTAGAAATAAAAATCCCGTGCAACCTGGTTCAATGCCCTTAACAAAATCCAAAGAAAAGTCTACTTCAGCAGGAATTAAGGAGTCCTTAAAACACCAATAACCTGAGGACGTTAATTTACTTTACTTTGATGTTCCCCTCTCCTTGACTCTCTCTGCATGTCTACCACTCTCCCTTGGCTACCCACACTCAGATTTGCCCGCTCTTCTTCATGTTGGATTGTCGTCTTCTCACACTCTAGTTTTAGTGACAATTGAAGGAAGAAAGAAAGGTAATATCAACCTTCTTTTACAACTTGTCAAATAGGTTCCACGCATGACCAGAAATACTGAGTAGCCAACTCTTGCGCAGCATAAAAGCCCTTGATAAACCATGATTCCCTTATAATTACGCATTTAAATTAAACATATCTTTCGGTCATTTTTTTTTAAGCATGAATTGAATTCAAATATATAAAAGAATCAATCTCTGAACAAAAATAACTGAGAGGCGCGAGGGTGAGGGACGAGAGAGAGGGAGAGAGATGAGATACCCATGAATTAGAGGAAGACCCATTGATGGAAACGGCTTCAACTGGCAAGCAATGAGCAAAATTGAACAAAAAAATGCCGCTTTTGATAGGAGTATGGCCAAGACAAAAGATTACCCAGAGATCGGCGATGAGAAGGATATGAATAGGATTCCCTTTCGATTTCAATTATACCTTGACAATTTATATGCGCCGCAAAAATTCTTATTCCTCCACCTTCTAAATTTACAAATTTCTGCATTAATTAATTTCAATTCTTGAAATAAAATGTTTGAACAAATTAGTTATAAATTAATTAACGACATTAAAATTTAAATATAACAAAATAATTAATTAAGAAATCATTAATAATAATGTCGAGAAAGAAAATAGGAAAATTGAAGAAGAAATTGAACAGTCTCAAGAAAACTGAATTAAAAAGGTTCAAACTATGAGATTAAGCCCAACTCTTTTCTTAGTTTCCTTTAATCTTTCACTGTCATTCTACATTTAATCCTACACATATATAAAATTAATAAATTATACATCAACAAGAAATTTGAAATACTCTTAATCAAATAATCATTGTGCTTTATAAATTGATCAATTTCTCAGAAATTTCAGATTATTGATGGATTTTGCATATGGCTTACTTTCAAGTCATAATTTCTTTGTTAATTCTTCTAATTTTATTGTTAGCGATTCAAAATTATAATAGAGATAAGATTATTTGGCACTTACCTAATATTTATAGTCATCCAAAATTGATGTCACATATCAATATATAGATAAAAAAGGGTATAAAAAATACATGTCGAAATTGGTAGCAGTTGAAAGTTATATGGGTTGAAATAATTGTTGAAAATTGTGATGTCTAAGAATATAGAAGTCAGATTAGTTGATGAAACTTTTAAAACTGATACTTAAATATATTATATACACCAATAATACATACCAATATATAGATAAAAAAGGATATAAAAAATACATGTCTAAATTGGTAGCAGTTGAAAGTTATATGGGTTGAAATAATTGTTAAAAATTGTGATGTCTAAGAATATAGAAGTCAGATTAGTTGATGAAACTTTTAAAACTAATACTTAAATATATTAAAACTGATACTTCACGGCGGTGGCTTGCAAAATTATCGTCGACGGCGAGGGGGTGAAGGGAGAGGAGAGTTCAGGCAGATAAGAGAGGGAAATTAGGGAGAGCAGAAGGGACGTGAAGCATTCTGAGGGAGAGAGTGAGTTTGAGAGAGAAGGGGAAGGGCGCAGAGAGAAGAACCAGAGAGAGGGAGAGTAAGTGGATAGTGAAAAATATATCCTCCATTTCATTATACTCATATCAGAGTAATATATATGGGACACGGGAAATGAAAAATGGAAAACAAAAAATAGGAAACAGGGTATATACCATCACGTGGGTAGAATACACAGAAAAAATATAACAGCAGCATACACTAACAGACCCATATACACCAACTGAATATATTCTTTAAATTTAATAGATGGTTGGGTGGTCCGAGAGCGTCTGTGTCTGACGATGGTCAGGGAGGGAGGTACAGCGGCTGCCGATAGTGAATTACTGGCCCCGTACGTTCAGTAAGTGAACTCCGGAGAGGATATCAACGAGTAAGTAACAACATCTAATTTGAAAAAAACGTCTTAAATGTGTTATAATATCAATATTCTTTATATAATATTCACCCTCTATAGATACAAATAAATTTATATGAATCATTTTGGTGATATAAGAAAACCTTTGTTTTATTGTATTTCACATTAATAAAATCAAATCAAACTATAATATAAATATAAATATAAATATATGGTATTAAAAAATTATATTTTATGAATAAATAATTATTTAGAAAATTTTAATTTTGTTATGATTTATAATCACCCAAAATTGATGACAATTCTATATAAAGACAAAAAAAATACAAGAAATACATATGTATATTGATGGTGGTTGGAAGTCGTGTTAATTGAAATAAAATATAGAAATTGTAATGGTTAAAAATTTATAAGTTAGATTAATCGATGAAAATTTTTATTGCCACATGTGTGCCACTGATACAGAACACGTGTCACGTGTTCAAATATCAATTTAATATGACATTTTATTGTAACAGAAAATAAAAGATCCACAACATGAGATCAATGACATTTTATGTTGATTTGAACAGTTAAATTAATTATTTAAAAGTTATTATTTTATATTTTTAAAAAATTAAAAAAATATATGATAGATTTTTTATTATTTGATTATTATTTTAGAATATGAATGGTTTAATAAATTTTTTAAAAAAATATTTTATATTATTTTAATAAAATAAATAAGGATAATTGGATCATTAAAACTTAACAACCTATTTTAATTGGCAAGTCATTATTGTTTTTTACGATAAAAATTTTCTTGGCATTGAATTAAAACTTTTCTAAGTAGAGATATATATGGATTAATTTGATATAAATTAGAGCATAGTTGACAACTAAATTATGTAAAATAGTTTGAATTTTATCAGATCAAATCAAATTATCAGTTGGGATAAATTGGTTGGTTTGATTTGGATAGTTTTAGGTGGTTAAATATTATTTATTTAATTTAATATGTCATATAAAAAAAATTAAAACAAACAAATAATAATACTAGCATAATAACAGTATTTGGAATATACTTCAAAATAATGTGACAAATATTGTGCAAAGATATAATAATTAAATAAAAATAATAATATTTTAAGTGAAAAAATCATTGATTAAGAATATTGTAATGTCAAATTTAAACTTGATTTATAGTACTCTGATAACCAAAAAAAAAGAAAAGATCATATTATGTAATAAAAAGATCATATTAAAATAGCAAAATATAATAATACACGTAAGAATATAAACTAGTTGATGTAATTTTAATGAACCTGATGGGTATTATACCTGACGGCCCAAAGAAAGCATAACACAGCTTCAGGTCGAAGGACCAGGCTCAACGGCCTATAGCGCCTATGTGGCCCATTTCAATGAATGCGGTCGAGGTTAGTTAAACGGCCTAAGACGGTTACCCAATTAACGATATCAAACGTTAATTGCAAATCATTGTCGTGATAAAAACAACTAATCATTTGTCGCTTTTCTAATGGATAACCGCAACGCACCTTTATAAATATCACCATCTTCATTCGAAAAGGACAACTGGAATGAACTTAAATTCTTTTAAACTAAAGTATTCAAAGACGCCACGAGTGCACACATACACTCTCTCTCAAACCAAAACGCCACTTAAAGAGCGCAACTCCTCGGACTCTTATACTTTTTACATCCTCTCTATTCCTTAATATTTAAGAGAAGATCGATTTGAGCGTCGGATGATATCTGCAAAAGCGAGTCCCAATCCTCCTCCGACTAATGTTTGTGATTGCATAAGATTTGATTAAAGGCTTACGGAGATCGAAGACTTTAAGGATCCGACGAACAAATTTCTTCATCCGTACAACAATCAAATCCTCAGACGCAACAGAACCAATCTTACTTACTATAGATGATGACTAGTACAAATTTATGGTGATTGTGCTCGAGAAAGCAGTCACCAAATGAGACACTATTGACACGGTTAAATGTCCATAGAAGGCAGCAGGGCTAGATTATTACTGAATTCAAAGATCAACGATTTTACAGCAAGTGAATATCCATACAAGCGACTCTTCTAAGAACAAAAGAGACAAGAAATAAATAATTATCCATCAGATGAAGGGAAAAAGAAAATGCACCTAAGTCTTATGCGCCATTTTCCATTGATTCTCTTGGCACCAACTTCTTTATGATACTATATAGTGCAGGAGCACTCACCCTGCATTTCTGATCAAAGAAGCATGATCTACCTTCCTCAGCTGCCTTGCAAAGCTGTGGGTCCAACGGTACTTTGCCGAGAAAAGGGACCCCCATTTCCCGGCACATTCTCGTGGCGCCACCGCCGCTACTATCAAACACTTCGGTACATGCAACCAAGTTCAACAACTCGGGGGCGTTGGCTCTCATGTATTCCAGAGCCCATTCCGTAATGTCGCTATGTTCACCCGTCTCTGTGGGCTTCGTAAACTTGAAATCTGCCAGATATTGGGACAGGCCGCTCATGTTCTCGACCACACCGAGGACTTGTATTCCTACTTTTTTACAGAAGTTCACTTCCTTCCGGACATCGATCAGCGAGACTTGTTGCGGGGTTGTGACGATGATTGCGCCGTCGATGCCAGTTGCTTGCAGAAATTGGACGATCGAGATGTGTTCATCTGAGGTACCCGGGGGGGCATCAACCACGAGGAAATCAAGCTCGCCCCAATAGACGTCCTTGAGAAATTGCTTGATGATCCCATTTTTGCGTGGACCTCTCCAAATGACGGCTTCATCTGGATCAGGAAGCATGAACCCAATTGACATGACGCCGAGGTTGGACTCGACATAGACAGGAGACCAGCCGAGATTGCTCTGGTGGATTTCTTGGCCTTCTAGGCCCAGCATCTTCGGGTTGCTCGGGCCACAGATATCTATGTCGAGCAGACCCACTTGGTAATTCATGTCTGCTAATGCAAATGACAACTGAGCAGAGAATGTGCTCTTGCCAACCCCACCCTTCCCCGACAAGACTAGTATCTTGTGCTTCACAGTTGCCATTCTCTCCGCGATAGCCACCAAGTCTGCAAAAGACCAGCACTCCCAAGAGTTACATAAATTCTGAAAAACAAGGTACTATGGTAGGGAAAGGATACAATACAGGTTTCAATAGTAATTTGCAGAACACAGAAATTTCGGTCAAAACTATGTCATTAGTAAACTGCAATCACCAACGCGTATTATCTCAAACGTGTTTGATTAAATGATCCATGGCCAACGCACATTGGCTTAAGGTTGACCTATGGGGTGAACTAAGTATAATTAGAAAAGCTTCACTCTTCACTGCATATATTTCGCAAAGTCACTGCTCTTTTTAAAGGTGTTAACTGGGCCACATCGCCCGTGTCACAGCATGGCCCGTAATAAATAGTGTTGAACCGTGTCGGTCAGTGCTAGGCTGTGTTAGTCGGCCTGCAGCATGAACTATAATGATCATGTGACCATTACCCCATTTTTTATATGAAAAATAATTAATTAATAAAATAAAATAAAAAACTATAAATATCCCTCCTCTTCTACCAACACAAACATCTCTCTACACTCTACTCTCTCTCTCTCCTCTTCACGTATTTACGGATGCTGAGATAAATAAGGAATAAATGAGACAAAATACCGAGACAGAACCCTCCTACAAAATCACAGCACAAAAATGAAACGTAACACTGTTCGAATCCGTATAGCACTATAAGTTTTTATACTATAATTTGAATTTGAATATAAAACTCAAATATCGAATAAAAAAACTATTTGTACTGAGTACTTACCATCTTTTCTTTTACTGAGTTCAATAGACTTTAGTGTCTCTGTCTTTCACCAGCATATGCCACTCTTGGAGAACAGCTGATTGAAGGGCACGGTGCTCGGCCTCCTCTGCAGTTAACTTGGAAAGAGTGGAAGGTCCCTCGGTTCTATCTTCCTCCTCATCTCCTTCCTTCTTTTCCTTTTTCTTCTTCCTCTTCTTTTTCTCCCCATCTTGCATTCCTTCATCACTTTCTTCCTCTTCTTCTTCATCTTCGGACTCGTCAGGTTTAGGTGGTGGTTTAGCTGCCTTCAACAGGGCAATCCGTTCCATCGAGGTTCTAAACCTTTCAATGGCAGCTGCTTTCACTTCATCTTCAGGCATGTACTCGACACCACCGTCAGTGAGGTCGTCCAGCCAGCCTTGCAAATCCGATTCAATTTCTTTGGTGATTAATGCATCCGAAGCCCGGACAATAAATTTGCAGATCATCGTGGTTGTCTCGTCACCCAAGTCCACATTTCTGCTAACTTCACTGGCCCCAAAAATCATCATTCCTAGAAAGCCCCCATGCCATGTTTTTGCAGAAAAGCAGAGCTGTTCCAGTACCAGTAATTAGAAGAATCCAATATTTGCAAAGAAAACCAAACCAAACCAAACCACAAAGTTACTGGGTTCCCTAAATTCCCATATGTACGGTGTGCCACAGTACAATGAAAAGAATCTGGGTTACATATTCAATACCCTGTACTTTCCATTAAAAAACCAATCAAGCAGAAAAAATGGGTTATTTTGCGAAAGAATTTTGGACTTGTAAAAAAATAGATTTAGGCTCGTAGAAATTATCGAGTAATTGGAGATGAAACAAAAGGCGTGAAATTTTATGAACAAAGCGGTGTTGAATTTGTCGATTCTTAAATGGCAACAATCTTCAGTTACATAGATATTAAACATGATACTCACTCAACAGAAACTCAGAACCTACATACCGGACTCTGAACCCCATAATAAGACAAAACTACTCGAATTATTTCTGTTATTTTAATTGGGATATGAAAGAAATCAAATTGTAGTTCTCGCCAGATAACACGCAACCCAAACCAAAAATGAAAAAAATTACAACTCAGATGTTCATATGATCTCTGTAATGAAATGACTTTCTATTCAGCATCAGCCGTTTCTACTCAAGACTGAACAATGGCATGAACCAGAGCAATCAATACATAACTAACTTCTAAAGGAAAAATCCATATTTGTAAGGGTAAACCAGAAGTCTGCAAGTAATAACTAGTAAGGTGAAGACTGATGATATTTGCATGGAGGTGAAGTTAACCATACCTGAAATCCTGCTACTGTGCGAATGATGTGTGAGCAAACTTTATGGAAAGGCTTGGAAGTCACTGATTTAAGTCCACTCAAGAAAGGCGAAGACCCATACTGCTGGGCTGCAGTGGCCTCAAAGCCACTTCCCTCGTAAGTGTATGTACCAGTGTACTCCACAATAGCAGGTAGACTGGGCCATAGACGAAAATATTCAACTGGAGAGATTTTGTGTGGAAGAAGAAGCTCTGTCAATGGAATCTTGTAAGGTTGGCACCTCAAAATCACAGGCTCTCCTAGTTCTGGCTTTGAACTCCGTTTTTGTTTCAAGATTTGTGGATCTTCTTCTGCATAATCTCCTTCATAATCAACAACCCCGGTTCCATAGAAAGGATAGTATAAGACTTGAACCCAAAGGGCACATCTCTCAAAATGGGAGACACCCACAGTGACACTGCAGAGCACTGGATCCTGGACAAAAGGTTTAGAAGCAGAAAATCAAACAGCATTTCTTCTAGAGAGAAAAATGGGAGGATATAATAGTTGTCCATGTCTTCAAATCAATATAATATGCTCATGTTTTCAGCATTAATGCTTATTGCAAACAACAACAAAAATGTTCCACCAGAATATTATAGGTTTCATTGCAGAAAAACATAAAATAAGATGATCCACGACAACAAAAGATAAAAAGAGGTGATGAATCTTATATAGAATGGAAACAGTACTAACACGGCAAACTACAGAATCTTTAAAATACAGTACCACGAGGGAAATGCATAGCAATGGATGATGTAAAGAGGGAAGGAGAAGAGAATTAGGAAGGAGAGGGGAAATCAGAGGAATTAGAAGGAAATAGAAAGTTTTAGATGTGAGGGCTTCACTTATCCTTTGGATGAAGGGGATCCAAAGGATGATAATTAACTGTAAAGATCACCCTTGAAATAGTAATATTTTAAAATTTTTTTATATTTATCTTTCATATTTAATGGATGTTAATATTTTAAAAAAAACAATCACAAATTTTTTTAAAAAATACCTACTGTTGGATTTGAATCCAATGGTGGGTATGAGCCTCATAGGCACTGCAACACTTGGAGGGAGGGATAAGAGATGATATGAATAAAACCCCTCTTCTTGCTTCTTAGGCAAATGATTCTCATTGTAAATACCCTATAAAGATTCAGTATTTAAATAAAATAGAGAAGTAGAACCAGGTCAAGATGATAAAGATAAGCCCCCTCTTTTACTTTTAGCACCAAAGATTTTAATTCTAACCTGTTTTTTGTTTCAATTAAAAGTTCCTCCTCCATTTTTCCCCAGTTGATGAAAACTCGCAATTAGTCTTTTATTTGCCCCTTCTATATGTGAAGCAGTTTTTTTAATTTAATTCTTTATTTTCTGTTTTTGTGGTAGTTCTTAATGTTCTCTATTTTCAGATGCACCAGTTGCTCGGGGCATGCCCTTGAGCGTTTTTGTTTTACCTCTAAGTAAAATACTTAGAGTTAAAACTTTCTTTTTGTAATTCTTTTTCTCCCATTAATCCAAACTTCTTACTTACCAAAAAAAAAAAAAAAAAGAGATTTTAAGAAAAAAAATTAGCGATAGAAAAGAGGTCCTCCAGACACCAAAACTCAAAATCATGCAACAGTTACTCTTCACAGGCTCAGATTTTAGATAAGGATGAAACATGGATTTATTGTCAGCAATTGAGTACGGAGCCTTCAGGAACAATAAAATCAATTAATGGAATCTCTTCATTAGCACTAAAAAATCAATAGGCTGGAATCTTCTTACTTCACAGCAGAAATCCCCTTGACTGATTCTCAAACCATGCAAGGGCCAACTCCAGCAGAGCAAATTACAATTGCCTATTCTGCAAGCTGTCTAGCACTAGGAAGAACCAACATGTCTTCTCAAAGTTGCACACTTCAAAATTGTAGCCAGAAGTTCAATGAGGATATCATCACATTCCTCAATCACAAAAGTCATGATGCAATCCATATGCAATTACCTTCAATGTTAATGAATCACATTCAAGATCCAAGACAATAGCTGATAATCTCACACCTTAAAAATAATTTCTATTATTGAAACCTTCTTAGTTCTTACCATAGGATTAATTGTGAGGTCTTGGAGATCCTCAACTCAAATGTAGCTTCAAGCCAAGGTGGGAGTGGATGCAACATAAACCAATTAACCACTTGACCTACCAATAGCATGATCAAATGTCTTTCAAATCTGGTCTTAGACAACCTTAAAAATACTAAACAATGGATCCTTTATCTAGCTACTACTTCAGTAGTCCATCCAAAGTAAGTTTCTATAGATAATGAGGTTCCTGCTCCTTCTATTACCACCTGATCTAATAAGGCACCAACAAGAATAAACTACCAAAGAATCCTGCTTTCTTCCAATCCATGATGCTTTCAAGTTCCAACATTAAGCATTCAAACTGGTGGAGGAGAACTCAAGTCAATGCCCTTCTGTCATAAACCTTCAACTATCAACTATCTTTTCTAGACATGAGAAGAGCAACTTACCCCATATAACCTACTATTGGGCATTGATTAGTATGTTGAAGACTTCCCAAAGATGACACGATCAATTGGACTTGGAGGGTATCTCCGGGAAATCTTCGTATGATTGAAATCTTCTTATTACAGAATTCAATAGACTAATCAAAAAGACTCATCAGCATATGGAGAATCTGCATTAGTAATCCTAAGAAGCAGCTACAGACATGCAGACTCTCATGGTTCAAAAGCTCTTCAGCAACTAATGCTTTCATAAAGGCCTATGGTGTCATTAATCTTCTTTGATGGTCAACTAGAGAAGAACGAGTAACAGCTTCAACTAACAAAATTAACAATTTGGAAGTGGGATTAATTACCAACCTTGTAAACGTTGTGATTCTCAAGAGCCATTGTGGTTTTAACAACAAATTTTTTTCTCAATGTATTCAGTCTAACACATTTTTCACTTTTTTTCCTGCTATTCCTTTTTTTTCCCCACTTTCTTTCGCACTTCTTCTGACTGTATTCTCTCTGCTTTTCTCCACTTTGATTTTTTCCAACTTTTTTTAACAATACTTCAGAAACAAACCACAAGATAACAAAACCTGGAGGAAACTGGAAAGTCCTAGGCTTGAAGTGACAAAACATGGCAGCCACGTGAATGGGGCGTAAATTGATGAATTTAAGCCCCGAATCATCTCATGTGTGAACAAGCACAGAAAGATCCAAACGATCAATGATTTGACATAATCCCGATTTTGTTTCATCATTTTCACTTATTAAATTAAATAGTTTTATTTATGTTTTAATAGTATATGCAAGTATACAAGAAAAGAGAAGAACAGAGAGAAGCCATTTTAACTTTGGGGGTTAGATTATCCTCTTATATATATATATAGAGAGAGAGAGAGGGTGGGGGAGAGAGAGAGAGAGAGTTATATGTACAATTTAAATTACTAAATTACCCCTACAATGAGAGAAGCCATTTTAACTTTGGGGATTAGATTATCACAACTAATGACCACAATATCATCAACATACACAATTTGTATAATGCTACCAGTATCAAAGTGGGATAGAAAATTGAGTGGTTAAGGTCACAAGTGAAACCAAATTCAAGAATGACCTTACTATATCTACCAAACTAGGCTCGTGGTGACTGCTTTAGTCCATATCATGACTTCTTTAGACGACAAACATACCTAAACACCCTCCTGAGCAATAAACCCAGGTGGTTGCTCGGGATAAGTCTTTTCCTAAAGATCACCGTGAAGGAAAGCATTCTTCACATCTAGTTGATATAAGGTCTAGTGATAAGTACCCGCTAGAGACATAAAAATACGTATAGATGTTAGTTTGGCCACCAAAGAAAAGGTACCAATATAGTTCACCCCATATGCCTACGCATAGCCCTTAACCATTAGTCGGGCCTTTAGTCGCACTAAAGAACCATCAGGATTACCTTTGACTATATATACCTATCTACAACCAATGGGTTTCTTACCAACCGGTAAAGGGACCAAGTTCCATATTTGATTTTGCCCAAGGGCAATTATCTCTTTCTCTATAGTTGTCCGCCAACTTGGTGAGAAAGTGCTTTGACGATAATTTGAGGCACAATATGAGAGTCCAATGTAGACACAAATGCACATAACGAAGGCGAAACATGAGCATAAGAAATAGAAGTAGATAAAAATATGCAGCACAACTATGATGATCTTTTTGTAAAGCAATTAAAACATCCAAGGCAATAGTCAAAGGAGCTGTATGATTTTGAGATAGGAGGATCGGGTTGACAGGGGTTGGCTCAGGAACATCTATGGAAGAGGAACCAAACAAAGGACAAGGACCACGAATGTAGATTTGAGAAATAGGTAGCAGTAGATGACTGGAAGACGTCTCAGAATGTGTGACACGATAGACAAGGAACTTATCATTAGGAATAGAGGATGGAATGTTTGCAGAAATGTCCCGAAATGAGAATGGAGTAGACTCTCAAAATTAGATATCATAGGACACTAAAAATCGTCCCAACTCAGAGAAAAAACATCATACCATTTATAGGCGTGGGTATACTGTAAAAAAATATACTTTAGTAACTTGGCATAGAGCATAGTGATGTGTGGTTGAATGTCGCGAACGCAACATATACACCTAAAAACTCTTGGTGGAATCAAGTGTAAGGATTTTTCAAGGAATAAAAAGCGACGCAGAATTTCACCCTCAAGTATAGCCGATGGTATGGGATTAATACGATAACATACGGTCAATATAGCATCACTCCAAAAATATCTAGGGACACAAATATGAAAGAGGAGAGCACAAGCAACTTCTAAAAGATATCAATTTTTTTGTTTGGTAATGCCATTTTGTGGTGAGGTATAACATGAGGTTTCATACAGAATGTCATGCTACAATACAAGGGCAGTAAATTGAGTAAATAAGTATTCATGGGCAGTAGCACTTCGTAAGGTTTTTATTAAAAAAGAGAATTGATTCTTAGCCTCGATATAAAAGGTACAAAAGATCAAAAATAATTTGGAATGACTTTTCATTAAGTATAACTAGCTAGTTGGAGAATAATTATCAATAATAGTTGGAGAGTACAGGACACGAAAGTTTGTTGATAGTTAGAATAACTATCAATAATTATTGAAGGCCTATTTTGGAGGATATAGGACACGGACCCCAAATATCTAAATGTACCACTTCAAAAGGAGTAAAAGCTCGTTAATTTAACTCTTGGATAACATGTGATACGATAATATTTGGCAAATGACTGCATTCACAAAATAAAGTGGACATAGAGTTAAGATTAGGACATAATTGTTTTAAACTGGCTAATAAAAAATAGCTTATTTGACAGTGGATCTTGAGCAGTAAAGAAATAATAGTGGAGCAAATTGTGGGGGATGGTCTTGCATTAAGCATGTAGAGACCTCCTAAATTGCAATGACTCCTACTAATGATTTTCCTCGTCATAAGATCATGAAATTCACAACCAATAGATGCAAAGACAACACAACAATGATTTTCACTAGTAAACTTGCTGACTGACAGATAATAAATTAAAGGGAAAAATAGCAAATGCAATACAGATGATAGAATAATTACGGATTAAGGAAACAACGCCAATTCCTATAACCATAACTAAAGAACCATCAGCCAGAGCAACAGTAGGGATAATAGAGCAAGGTTGATAAAAAGAGTATACTTGACGTTCTTGTCATATGATTAAAGGCACCAGAGTTAATGACCCAAGTCTGAAAAACAGTTAAGATACATGTGGTGGGGTTACCTTTCTAAATGAGAGTAGCAATGGCAGAGGTAGTATGGCCAGCTAATAAACAAGAATGATCATCAGCAAATGGAGTGACTATTTCAGCCACTAGTGTTTGCAAAAAATTAGAATTGTCTCCAAAGTGACAATAGCAAACTACTTAGAAGGCGTCGTGGGCTTGCCATATATCTTTCAGCATTTGTTCTGTGTATGACCCATGCCACCACAATAAAAATATGAGTTTTCCATCTCAGCCATAGCTATTGAGACCCATGACCACCACCTCGAATAGTAGATGAAGTGTGACTCACCAATACTATTTGGTCTATGAGACCAACAGATGGCGAGGCACTGGGATCAACATGGAGAATGCATGAGAATACATCAGTTATGGAGGTAACCATAGTACCAGATAAAATTTGAGAACAAACAAAGTCAAAATCATGTTGAAGCCAACTAAGAAACACATAATAGCTAACCGTTCATATTATTCCCGTATTTTCATCACATCAGAGGAGATTGGCATAAAAACATTTAGCTCTTCAAAGAGCTTCTTAAAATCAACAAATTAGTCAGTTACACTATGATCATTTCGATCCACACAAAAGAATGACATGGACATGTTAAGTATTTTGGACATATTAACCCCCTAAAATACAACACAGATAGATACTCCCATAAGTCTTTGAAAGAATCTATATGAGCAACATAAACAGCCACCCTTGCTCCATAGAATTGATTGAGTGTACAGACGTGCATTATCATAAATCCATACTTTTGCCCTAAGCAGATCAGTCAGCAAATTTGGGAGGGGGGGTCCATCCGTGATATGAGCTTCTTTGACTATGCCTCATAAGACAATGAGGACAATCTTCCTCCAATATAGATAATTCGTTCCATCAAGACATAGGCCAGTAATTCAAGAGGATATAAAAGAAATAGTCTCAGAGGCAGCATAGTGGGATGTACTCAATTCATCTTTCGTAGTCATGAAATAGAGACCAAAACAAAATATTTAAAGATTTGTTGAATAAAAGTGGAGAGTGCCATGGTTGCCTCTAAATAATCTTAAAGAATATCATGACTGCCTCCAAACAAATATCATGATTCCTCCACAACCAGGAACAGTGCCACGAAATCATAAATAGAGCAAAGAGGCTCCCGACCACCAAGAAAGTGGAACAGAACCTTCTCCATTCTTGTGATCTCCACAAAATCGGAAAGAAACCTTCTCCCCAATGATTACAAGCATGACAGATCACGCAACCAAAAGGAGGAACAAGGCTCGTCCATCATGGCTCCCGTGACAGATGACAACCACACATGCTCAAGACCACATGAGCATTGGTTGAACCCATGGCCAATGAGGCCAGAGCAGGTACCAACGAGTGCCAAGTGGTCAAGAAAAGAGGTGAAACACTCCAAAACTCCTCAAATCAGGTAGGCAACACCAGATTTAGGGTTTTAAATGAAAATTCGGATTGCCATCAAAGTTGAGAGGTTATATGCAACAGCTGAAATCATTATGGGGTGTTGATTCTAATCGATGAGGTGCACCGGATGCCAGAGAAAAGATCCGCCGAAAGCAGCAGCAGCAATGACGGTGGCAGTGGCAGTGACTCATAAAGCTCTAATACCACATAAGTATAGAGGAATCGAGAAGAATGGAGAGCAACCCCCTTAATCTTTAAGGTTAGATTATCATCATATATATAGAGTTATTTGTATAATGTAAATTACCGAATTACCCCTAAAAATATACCACAAATGACATCATTTAGCATATTCCAAACAAAATATTCTCTTTCCATTCTAACAATGTGGAAATGCATTCATTACTGTTACATCGATCTAATTTATAATACTATCAAAGTTTCTTCTTCCAGCAACGTAAAGCCTTGTTCTTAGCAAAAAGAGGGCTAGTCGCATGGAATTCATGAAAAGGCAGTAGAAGTGAACGCATCGGCTAACAAACAGTGACCATGTGGTTGGTCACAGCAACACACGACGACCAACAGCAAAGAAAATCATGAATCCAAAATGGCACCAGTGACGAATTCCAGCTATTCGAAAGTCAGGGAACAAATTTCTCTCTCACGCACTTGTTCTCTCTCCTCACTCTGTTTTGCTTGTCTCAGAATCACTTAGCTCACACACTCGTTTTGATGAATTGATCCCCCTCTGTTCCTATTTTCATTTTGCTTAATCTCACACACTTCTCTTACAGTATTTATCCCCTCTGTTTCTATTTTGTTTTTTTCACAAAATCACTGGGACAAATTCTTTTGGAACAAGGTGATGCAGTTGAATTTGCCGGATTCCAGGACAGTGATCGGTTGGTGATGGTGACACTGAGGAACTGGAACGATGGTTGGCAAGCAGGGCTGTGGAATCTCATGTAGTTTGAGAAATGTGGCTGGCATTTGGTTATTGTAGCAGATGGTCAGTGGTGGTGTGCAGGAAAGGGCTGTTGTGGCACAATATGATGTTTTACTATTGTCAGGTGTACTGCAACAGGGTGGATGGCAAGTGATGAAAGCAGAAATGGAAAGGTTTGTGCATCAATCGGAGGGTGTATTCTGGGTTGTGAAACCAAACCGTGGTCGAGTTCAGCTGAGTGATGTTTGGCTCAGTGGGTGACAATTGCAGCAGTTTCGGTGATATTTAGGGGTAATGATCACAGCGGCTGTATGGTGTAAGATGAAGAATACAGTGACTCGTGGTGATCATAGAACGTCGGTAGCAGCCTGTGTTCTAGTATAAAGTGATTCTTGAACCTCTACACTGGGTTCAGAGATAAATGATCACCTTCTCTATCAAATTGATGTAAGGGAAAGAGAATGACAGATATGCGAGGGGAAATCATAGAAATCTGGGGGAAATAGGAAGAATTTAGAAGACAGGAAGCGGAAATATCACAATTCTTAAAAATCGATTACTTCATCGAATCAGAAGAAAAAAAAAAAGATTAAGATTAGGGGTCGTATGTAGGCAACCAACAAGAGTCCTGATTGGAAACAAAATCATACCAAAAAATACTCTCTCCTATGAATATAAAAAACTTCCCAGAGTGAAAAATAACAATAATAATAAAAATTATTATTTATATCTTAAATATCCTATAAAATCTAATAAAATAATAAACATCAAATTTCTAACTTCAATCTTCCATAATCATCTTTCATCAATGGATACACAAATTAAAAGAACAGCAATATGTTTCTTCAAGTAATCCCAATGTCATAATCAAGTCCTTCACTTCAATTTTTTTTCCTAATCAAATTGCTTGAAAAAGTTATTTTTCCTATATCATATAATCTTGTGCATGATTTGGTCCGCAGACAAATCAAATATCCCAACTAAGTCTTTCAACTCATAGTTTTCCTAATAAAGTCCCTCATATAAGAAATTCTCTACAAACTCTCTACAATGATTTTTCCGTAACAATAGATGCTCATCAGACTGCACCACAAAAAAATGATTAGACAGTGGATTAGCACGAAACAAGCAATGCCCATAAGTAGAAATCTCTAACAAGCCCCTCAAAGATCAAACAGCAGAAGACAAGCCACATGTAACACAGAAATAGAGATGGACGTAACCAATTCATCCACAAGAATATAGTAGTTGAGGTTTGGTATAGAGACTTAATTGAAATGCCAAAGTGGTATTGAAAGTTCTGATAAAATCACAGATAGTGCCACGTTAAATGACAAGGAAAATGTGTGGCCTAGGGACTTTTGCTTCATTTGTTTTGTTAAGATGATGTGGAAATGCATTGCAGAACATGCTTAATAAGCCAAAGGACGTGCTTGTGAACATTAAATATGTGGTATCTAAAGATTGGACTGATAGCATACAAATGATCAGATAAGTTATAGTTTGCATTTTAGAGTTAGCAGATTGATATCAAACAAAATTCTCACATTAGAGTTTAATAGGAAATGATGTTCAACATTTTCGGTCAAGTATGACCAAGTGAATATAACTTGTACGGTTCAATAATTCTTACACTAGATTGTTGAAGCCTAATGGTATAGAAATAATAGACTTATGGATTTCCAATGCTGGTTTTCTAACAACCAGTTTCCATGGAAGCTCTGTGAATCTGGAAACAAGATGTAAACAGAAATCAAGTTTTCTTCAGAAGAGAACTATCAATAAATACATTTTGCAAAAAAAAGCTCTCTCTAGCAATGATTTGCAACCAAGTTAAAGACATTACATTGATACTTCATGTACTTACAATGTAATGTTTATTTTCTTTTATCACAAAATAACAGGGATAACCATTTTTTTTCTTTTTTGTTCAAAAGCTCTGTTATTTTCCCAAGAATTTTAGTTCTGTGCTTTTAGCCAAAAGTTATGGATCTTAGAGTTGATCATGTTGCCTACATTTCATTCCTGTTAGAATCTAAAAAGCTTTTCTTTCCTTACATTAGCAGCCATCTTTGAAACACCTAAATGAACAATTTTCCCTACATTAGCCGAGCAGCAACAGGAAATATGGCTAACAAATCCTTCCTTCTTCACCATGATAGCAGATGCTTTTCATCGTCATGCTGTCATCCTTTGTCTAACCTGAATCAACTCATTGTCATGGATACATTTGTCAAGCTAATTAATTCCCATCACCTTGATAGAATCCTAGCCAAATCTTGCACGCTTGCCTTTTAAACTCCTGTCAGTGAGGTCCAGTTGTCCACTGACATCTTGCACCTTTATGATTGAACTGCATATATGGCATTGGATCTCATAATTGCAAAACCAATTCCAATTGCGACAAAATTAGAATTGGATCAGACAAAGAACTATATAGTTTGAGGCAAATAAAATTACAGTATGATGTTAGAACTCTCCACAAAATGATAGAATTATGGACCGTTAATACTTAAAAAAAACTCCCAAAAGCATCAATGGAGCTCCTATAAATAGATTTATATCCATCAAAGTCCTCCTTTTTCCATGGTGAGCAAACAAAATTTTGAAGATGAAAATCAGAGTGAACCAGAATTTATGCTTGCATAGACCATGATGGAGTTCTCACTTTTGAAATAGATCCAGATGTATTAAACGGATTTGCAAAAAACATAAAAGGAGAAAAAAAAAACAAGAACACCAAGAAAGAGATAACAAAGATATGAAGCTCAAACCAGATCAAATTTAATCAGTTTTCAGGCCAAACAATAACAGAAAAGAATAAAATACAGAATGAGATCTCAAACTTGTAGCAACATGAATGGAGTTAACAAAGAAAACCAAATATGGACCAGAATTGCTTCAATCAGTTGAAAAAAAAAAAAAAAAAAAGAGAAACCTAGGACCCAGATCTTAAGTTCATGATAACAATTACTGAAAGGTTGACGTAAATCTCAAAGTACGGAAGTGTATTTGATTGAGCTGTCCAAATATCAGCTCATGTTGGTACTTCGCCAGTGGTCAGTTTGGAAGCACATACACCTCCTTTGGGGATCTATATCCAAGTCCAACACGTGTTGGATAACTTTCAGACACACGTCAAATATTTTATTTTTGTGTTAAATCATACACGACTGGACATGCTTAGATTCTGGAGAAGCTCACGATGACGACTGTTAACAGAGATTTAGTATTTGGCTAGATCTACTTTTGTTCTCTAATGATAAATTGATTGCTTGTGTTTGAAACCCAGTCTTACTCTTTTTTTCCCCCTCTAATTTCTCTTCTATTGTGTAGTGCATAGTTTTGTAAATACCCTAGGTCAGCAGATGTTGAACATTGCCATTTTTTATGCCCTAACTTTGTTGTTAAATAATCGTTTGAATAGTTTCTGTGTTTGTTTCCACCCCAAACTCTCTTATTCTCTTGGTTGGAAAGGGGATTTTAATCCTTACCTTATGCCCTCACTCTTTCTACCAAATCATAGGAAGGTGTTTGGTTGATTATTTCTACTCTTTATCATTTCTATTGTGAATAATAATAAAATTTAACTATGTGTAATATTTTTGGTTCTCCTCCTTTTTCTTTTTTTCCTGTGAACTGTATCATCTACCATTTCCCTGAATGCTCATCTCTTTTTTCTTTAGTAAATTGCATATTTAGAAACACTGGCTTATAACTAAACATTCTTGGGGCAATTAGAAAGTGCAAACTCAAATATCAATTGTTAATTTCACAAAAAAAAAAATCGTTGTTCGATCATATAATATTTCCATATCTATAAAAAAAATTGCAATTTTCAATTAACAGCATGTTGTCAATGTCATATCGTACTAGTGTTCTGTGTGCCTGTCCATGTTTCTTAGGTGGTCCGTCATATAGTTGTCAAACACTAGGGGGCAGCATCAAGTTTGAAAGAGCAGTTACTACCGTCAAGTTAGGAGGAGTTTGCCAAAGGTTGTGATGGGACAGTAAGATGGCATATGGAAATGATGGAGGACTCAAATTTAAGCCCAAGGGGCAATTCCTTGTATGTAGAACTGTAATTCTTATGTCTCCCCCTAATGATGGAAATGGTGATCCTTGCTTTTATTCCACAGATTTGAACCCTGGAATTGAGGCTCCAATTCTAAAAGAGACAACAAAGAAGAAAACTGGAATCAGATAGCCCAATTCCAAGACCCAAACACTACCTAAATTAAAATGATTCATGGTTCAGCAATCCACACTAACAATGAAAGAACAGTCCATGGCACAAAGAGCATGCAAGTAAAGTGAGAAAATAATATTGGAAGTAAGGTCTTAAAAGAAAGCCTGTGAAACAAGATTACGCAACTGCCGCACTGCTTGAGGAGACCCATCCATGAAGTACAGTGCACCAGTCAGTCCAACTCGAATATCTACCCGGTTGAGTTCAAGTTCAGTTAAATTTAAAACCTGAGAGAATCTCTGAGTTACGTTTCATCCAGAACATGCTAATTTTGAGGGGGAGGGGAAAATTATCTTGAGGCTGCCAGAAGAAGCATTAATTTGGGCTGTCAATAAACGACAGAAAAAGAAAAAGAAGAATTGTCAACCTTGAGATGCAGAGTGACCCTTCCATCACTTGGGTCTATCAAATGATAGGCTTCAACATAGCATGGGTCACTACTGCCAGTCAAAGGATAAGCTCTTGGTGGAACCTTGAGGAGGGTAGAATCTGTGTTCTCCGAGAGCAAGAGAGTCAGTTCACTAGGATCTGGCCTCCAGAGCTCTAAAATTGCCTTATGAACCAATCCTTCCAACTTCCTATCCTGAGCTGCAGATACTTCGTAAAACTGTATTGTTAATTTGTGGTGGCTGAATGGATAGTCTCCTCTGGCCTCACTAACACCAGCCCACCTGAAAAGGCACAAATTCAGATCACAAAAAGTGTCAAAAATACAAAGCAAGGACAACCTCGGATTGGCAGTCCAGACAACAGGTTATTGAAAGTTAACACAAACAAGGAACCAATAATGCAATTAAAATGTGATTGTATTCTTTATGGGGAAAAGAGTGTTACAATGCAAGGGCAATGATGAAAGTGCAACATTTAAAGGCAGACAAATCTAGTACCTCAACAACTGGCCACTAAAGCTGCACCTAAAACACTACCAATTTGCATAAGAATCTATTGTCCTGTAAACCTTCCATATTCCTACAACAAGCAGCACCAATAAAAATGAACAGTATTCTTGAATAACTATCCCTGTCTCAGCTTAGAAAAAAAGCAAGAGACTGGAAAAAAGAAAGTGCTATTTACTAAGCCTTAACAAATTAAATGCTGTGCTGCCACTGTAATACTCGTACATGACATTTAGTAAATGCAAATAGATTTCTTAAGCTCTCCAAGTTCAGGGTGCTGGCTTAACCTAGATGTCATAAGTATGACGCTTATTTAAGTTCCAGCTAAAACCAGGGCTTATGCCACCACATCTTCAACCTACTTGGTCATACTTAACTAACCAAGCTAAGGAAATGAGAAATAATGCTGTTCAACCTACTTGGGCATACTTATCCAACCAAGCCAAGGAAATGAGAACCAAGAAGACTACAATAAGACCAGGGACATAAAAACTTGGACAATAACTCAAACAATGGAGCTTCCTTGAAAAAAAGGAAAGACAATAATTACAACATTAGCACATCCCTGTCTCACAAAATTGTCACCAATGAACACTTTAAAAACTCTTGCAAATTGAAACTTTTTACTTTTTTTTTTTTTTGATAAATCTGTCTATTGAACAATTAATAATAATAAATGAATGCCGCAAACTCCTCAACTTGGCAAACACATAATCAACAAATGAAGCCAACAAAGTTTATAGGAATGCAAATCTTTGTTACACATTGTGTGCAACGTAAGCATCGGGGGAAACAAGAGAAAGAATAGGATATGACCTGCTTTCAGGATGCAATGTAGAATACTTGATTCTCTGCAATATCAAGCGGCACTGGTGCTTGTTGACAGAATCTGCACTTCCATTATTTCTGAATTCTTCAAGCTCTTTAATCAGCAACTGTCCTGCTCTAGGGTTTCGAGATCCCAGCCTCTGAGCACTAAGAAGAACAGCCTGGACATCTTGGAGCCTATTAGTGGTTGTTGCAGGTGAATCCATGTTGAACAAAACCTTGTGGATGTTTGATACAAGGATGTTCAATGGATCATCAGGATCATCTGCCAATAAAGGGTCTAGACCTTCAAGATCAATGTGCTCCGCTAGTGCCCAAATGAGGCGGGCACATATTCTGGGTGTATTAACCTGCCATATAAAAATGTAATGAAATCCACAGGAGAATATAAATCATGAACCTTGTTCCCTTAAAAGTGAAGGGGCTCCTCGAAGTCAAGCAAAGTCACACATGACAAAATAAAGCTCAGCTTTTACATAACACAGTTTTCAAATAATTTTTCCAAAGAAAAGACTCACAATTTCATCTAGACAGAAGCTTGTATTCAGGAACCAAGATGGATAGTTACACAATTAACATGTTTAAGATCTTTGAAAATAAAATTAGGATCAAGTTACCTGAAAAAATGGCTCAATACAAGGAGCATCAACAGGGCAAAAGTAACTGAGATACAAAATAATAGATGAATAATCCAAAACAGTGAACTTTTGAAAAAGTGGCCATACGGCTGCTACACACACTGCTCTTGCTAACCGTAGTTTATTTGTCAATTTAATAGAGGTTTTGGTCAGTGCCCAGAAAAGGGAGATTAAAAGAGATAACAAAACCAAATAAACTCCTGCACCTACACCATCTTACCATCTATATTACGGCAATTAAATATTCCTGGTCATATTTAACCCTTCCCGCAACCAAAATAAAGAAAATATTAGAAGACGATAAGCCATGGAGTCCAAAGGAAACAATGAGAATAAGTTAATACTCAAACAAAAACAAGTAACTGCATGGCCTTCCATGAGCCATAATATGTTTGCTGTCATATGCATGGAAATATGAATCATGTCTAAAAGCTTAACAGCCGGCTAATTTACCATTCAGCCTTTCAGCTGATTCATTGGCCATAAAAGAAAAATAAGTTACAAATAAATCATATTAGAAAAGACTGAAACTCATGTAAAAAGAATGTCATTACCTCACCAAATCAATCAGTTTTATATATGGCAAATATATTAAAAAAATCAAGGCAATGAGAATAATAAAAGTTTATTTTGCATCTTTTATGCCTCATTTCACCACACCATTCAGATCACAAGAAAGTTGTGGAGTAGCCACAAACCTCACGCAGATCTCTAACAAGTTCACGCTGCAGGTTTTGCAACCTTGTTTCATTCAAAATTTGATCCTGTGAAGCACCATCTTTCACTCTTTTCACTCCTCCTCTCGTATCATATATGTGGCAAAGTCTAACAAGTAATTTTAAATAGCAGTCAATTGCATAAGTTCTGCCTTCACAGTCCCATTTAACACAAGGACTACAAACTTCCACTACTTCAAGAGCTGACTCTGTCCAATTTAATGCCCCATAACCAGTACCATAAGCAAGGGCTCCAATAACTCTGCTCTCCATGCCTGAATTCCTTTGTTCTGGCAAAGGTAGAGACAACTGAAAGCAGCTCTCTACCAGTGAGGCAACTAATTCCTCCCTGAATAAGCTTTTGCTTGTCACACTATGAAGGTCTTCTTTTATTCTCACGTCTTCAAAAAGAGAAGCAATGTCAGTTCCAGCAAGTGGCTTCTGACCTCTTCGAACGCTTTCCTTTGCAAAGAGATCAACACAGAGAGCAGTACGGCAGATACAAGCCAAGGCATGCATGCGATCTGATTCTGCCCTCAAGTTTCTTACCATAAGAAGCAGCCTCTTAAACAATGAAACCTACCAGCAAAGAAGGTATAATGTCAAAACATTTGTCATCTTCATTTTGTCAATGGCACACAAAACTCAAAAAGCAATTTACATCAAGGTTCTGCAAGCCACTTCAACTATCACAGTTCATAGTCAAGAACTCGACGCCTAGATAATGACATATAAAAGCAATTATTTATATGGAAAAGAAGTATGAAACCATGTCAATGTCATTAGTTTTTTAAATAATTGAAATATTCAGGGGACCACCAGAAGTATATTACAAACAAGGTATCTGATTATGCTACCAGACAAAATTCAATGTCAATCCTCTTCCTCAAGATCACAAGTGCAAATGATTGATGGCTGTTTGTCATTCAAAGAATACAACCTTCTAAAAATTTCATTTCAATCATTTTTCCATGATGATCATTGTTTGAATAACCTAAAAGAAATTCATTATAAGTTTATCACGGTTGCTAACTAAAGAATTGCTCCTCAAATGAAGGAAAAAATATGAAACAAAAGAAACAAAAAAGAAATATAAAAAGCAAAAGCAAGATACGTGATAAACTAGTGGGAAAGATAATATGGCCCAACATCTCTAGAAGTCAATTCCAATATTTTTTCTACCAGAAAAAGTATACTTGAGGGTAATATGTTTAAATAGATCCTTCCATTACATACATTAGTCATACAGAGGGCAACACGGTGATATCATGATGGCCATTTTTTTGTGCCAAATAGCATCTATAATTCCCTAACAATGAGGTATTAATGACACAATGAGGTATGTCTTCTCAAGACACACACAACATGACACATTAAACTACAAAATCAATCCGTTTACAATGCATGGGTAAAGTTGCCTAACATCTAACCATCCCTATACCCTACAATATGGGTGTCTGGTACAATGGACTGTCTCTTTTTAATTGCACAAAAGATTGCATGCTGAATTCGTTCAAAAACAAAAAGAATGACTAGCATTTCATATTTAAACATGTTCCATCCTGAGATTAATGAAATCACATTCAACAACACTTCCACATATTGCTAAACAAGCTGCACATCATGGTTATTTTATTTTAAAAATGCACATAAAAACAGCATCTAGATTCCGAGAGATGTTCTGAGGCTACTATATTACATTTATGCGGATCGGAGAAATTAACTTTTGAATAAGAATCAACACACAGAAAAAAAATATTATCTTTAACAAGTACCTAACCTTTTGATAAGAGACACAGAACACAGCTATATTCTTACCAGTTTTGGTAACAGCTTTGAAAATAGACAAATGTAGTGAATTCTTCTGATATGGAAAAAATAGCTAAAATGTCTAAGTTATGAATCACAAACCTGCATACTGAGATCAAGGAGGTGAAGATTAGTAACCACTGCCCTCACAATACTTTCTCTGGCAGACGAAAATTCCTGCCTGTCCCATAGTGTCAGAATTGCGATAATCGATGCTGAAGCCCACTCAGGCTTCCCACCGGGCACGTCTGCCAAATACAACAAATTAATCCCCACCTCAAAAATCAATGCCGGGTCCAAGGATTCCAAAAATGGCACCAAATGAGTAACCAAATCAGAGACTCCCACAAACTTTTCAGCATTCCCTGAAATCAATACATTGTCACTTGATTCTCTAGTACTAGACTTTGAAAGCTGCCTAATCACCTCCACAGAACCCGAAGCCACTGCTTTAACCGCGTAAACAAGCGGAAGCACCGTAGTCCTAAAACTCTCCACCGGAAGGGTTAATGACCGAGAAATTAGCGAATTCCTCTTCTTCCAGACAAAGTCGACCATCGAAGAGACCCAATTCGACCGAATTGCTACAGAATTTTCACTGTCGACAAGCTTATCTCCAGCTAATCTGCTCATTTTTTTCGATTCGAATTCCTTTAACAACTTCCCAACGGACTCAAATGCGATCTTTGAGACGGCATCGGATCGGTCCAGCATGTTCATCCCGATCCTCTTCCACCAACTGGAAACCCTGTCCAACAAATTCACATTATTCTCGCACAATGTGACCAGATCGTCTCGAGCTAGTATACAACCTAGGGTTTCGGTGATAGAAAACCGGAGATTATCGCTGGGAGAATCGAAACAGCTGGTGATTTCCTTGTTGCAGTCCGTAATGAGCTTACCAAGGCGATAGGAGGGGATGGCAGCCAGAATGGAGACGGCGGCGGCGGTGACGTCAGGGTCGGGAAAGTCGAGGTCAATCTTGATGCCGGTGCATACGGTGTCCCAGAGATCCGAGGTGAGACGAGAGGATCGGATCAGGTCGAATGCAAGCTTCTTGCAGACAGCGGACGCAGGAGCGGAGACGATTTCCTCGACGGCGGTTTTTGCGATGACGGAGATGTCACGGCCGGCGGCGGATTGCTGGAGGGCTTGGAGGAGGGCGCCGGACTGTCGCAGGGCATCGTTGGAGCGAAGGTCCGCTTGAATCTGAGCAAAGAGTATGTCCATACCAGCTGAGAGAGAGTAGGGACTGTTAAGAGGTTGGTCACGTGGGGATCATGGACGGATGATGAAGTTATCGAGATGGGACGACAGCGGAGATGCAAAATAGTGCCGGCACCGGCGACATATTCCGGTGCAGTAGTGACGTCGATTTTGTAATTCGCAGGTGGAGTTTGCCAGTCCGTGAGCTTGTTCACGTATCAACCTTCACTGTTCTGTTGCCCGCGCTGAATACGTCAATCGCCCCAGTTCATATTTTTTTATACGTCACCTTAATCATTATCATTATTATTATTTTAAAATTTTTCCCTTAATTTTTTCATTAATTTGGTAAATTTGGACTCTTATATTTTGTTTTTAATTTTATTTTAGTACCTGCTTACGACCTATCAAATTAAATCAAATTTATAGTATTTCAAATAGTAAATTCATTAGCAAGTGACCAAAAAACAAAAATAGAACTATAAAATTTTCTAAATAGTTATATATTTTATTGAATACATCAAAAATATCATACTACAAAATTAAAACAGCAATATCTCAAATTCATGTGAATTTCTCTCACTTCTCAACCAAATGGTTTATAAATTCTAAACAGAGTCAGATATATACAGTTTTATCTTAATATTATATTAAAATCGTAGCAAAAAAGATTTCTTATTGCAGAGCGGCCAAATGGTGATTTCCAACAAATAAACTAAAGATGCATAATCAATTTAATGTCAACGAAGCGAGCATCAAGAGATGACCCAAAAGAGAGAAGATTAGTCGGCCGTGTCAGTGCTGGTTCTCGGAGGTTCAGTCGGGAAAGAAAGATCCTTCAACTGGCGGGGATCCACCTCGGCGGGTGCACGAGTAAGGGCACACTGACCTGTGGTGGTCTTGGGGAAGGCAATAACATCTCTGATGGAATTGGCACCAGCCAGCAGCATGACCAGCCTATCCAAGCCATATGCAATGCCTCCTGCATATCCAATACGTTATATTGTGAAAGAGTTGCAGCTACTACACAGATAGGGATGCAACTTAGAGAGAGAGAGACCATGGATGTCCACAGTGATAGCTTCCAAAGAAGAAAACTTCTTTCCCTTAATAATGAACAAGACAACGCAAAAGCAGAGGGAGAAAATAGCTGTTCCTAAAAAGCGAGGAGCTTTTATAAGAGTTGTACGAGTATCATTACCCTTAAAAATAAGCATTCGAAGCAGAGTATAACCAACCAAAGATGACAAAATTCAAGCAGTTCCTGCCTTCAGGGATCTAGAGAGGGTTAGATATGTGCATTCTTATTGGTTCTTAAAATGCGCGAAGAACGGAACCTTATCCTTGTATAATAGGACTGCATAATTATGACACTAACAAAGATTGGATGGAGGAATGTATGTCGATGTGACCATTTTGCAGCAGTGTTTCAGGCACACACGAATGGCTGAAATAATGCCAAGAAGACGCTGTAAACAGGAGGATTGAAGGATTTGCATACCCCACTCCAAAATGTCAAAGATGATAATTACAGTGAATTGGGGGTTTAGTAGAGATGCTAGTGCTAAATGCAGATTTTAGAAAAATGGTAAAAAAATGATAACCCAGTATATGAACTCCTGCTATGCACGGCGTTTGAGGAGAGGTCATGCTTGGGAAACTTTAGAAAGGATGCGGTTTGAGGAAAGATCGTGCTTGGGAAGCTTTAGAAAGGGCTTCATCCGGCTGTAAAAGGCACATCAGTTTGATAAAGCTCAGACTCTACAATGATGCAGGTGTCTAAACCAATAGGAAAATAAAAAAAAAAAAACCAATATGAAGTCAAAGAGCTACTTCATATCAAGATAATCATCTAGCTCCGGGGCTGTTTGAAAAAACAAAAACACCTAATCAAAATAGTCTGCATGAAAGCATTATTGAATGAATGAGATGACGGGCCGGTCAATTGCATTACATAGGAGATATAGGACCTATCTTAACCATAGGTGCATTTGTCATCCCACCAAATTTGATTCTAAAATGTGTCTTTTCTTAAGTGAAATAGAAGTAACTAAGGGTATACAGATCACTTAGGGTTTATGACACATAGACTTACCTCATAACAAATAAGAAATAGTTTTCACTATTCAAATCCGTGACCACTAAATTACACACAATAACTCTACAATTGCGTCAAGGCTCCCCATCACTTTAGGTAAAAGGTACCTCAACCAAAATTGGATGCATGGTAGAGCCAATCCAATTTGGCTTGTGTATCTCAGAGAGCTAGTCATGAGAAAATTGGGTACCGAAAACTGAAATTCAGATACTTGGAAAGTTGAAAAGCACATTCGGCCCTTTCATGAAAAACCAGTTCACATAGTGCAGTCAGATCACAGCTTGGTTCTTGGTTACTATACTATATTTTAATATTGAATGTATGTTTACTTGAAAAAAGTAGTGTTCGATTTTCCATCTCAATCTTTCCTGCTCATTTTCTAATCTTTTTACCTGTGGATAGATAAATGTAGAGAGCATTTTTTTCTCATTGAATTTGCTTAAGTGTCACCTGAAGTTAAAAAGCTGGAGAATGAGTTTAGAAGGAAATTTTTTTTTTTTTTTTAAGGTAGGAAGCATGTTATTGGTAACAATTATCATATTATTCCGACTTCAATGGAAAGCTAGAACACTATGAAGAAGTTATCTCCACTGCATGTAAATAAACAAAAGGAAAACATGGATTTCCATTTTCTCAATTCTAGTTTCTCATATATCGAACAAGTCCTCAGCTGTTCTTTACTTCTTAATGAAGTTTCAAGGAATCATAAAAATTTCAACTAACATAGTAAATATGTGCATTGAGGTTTCATACAGGAAAATCAACCCCGGCACCCTAAAGGCTTGGGGAGCATCTTTAGGAATACTAAAAGGGAATGAAGAGAATTTTATATATTTGTTTGCTATCAATTCAATGGTTGTTTTAACTCCAAGAAAGAATGGAATGAGTGTCATTTACTTGAATCAAAGAAGCATGGACGTGGACATAGGTTAGACACGGCATAAACACAGTGACACATAATTTTTTAAAAAATAAGACAATACGCTGATGAAGCATTAACCAAAAATTATAGTTTCTTATTGTTATAAGAATACAATTGATAAAAACATAACAAAATTTTACACTAAATGAGCTCTCAAAACTTCATACCCATGTGAATAGCACAATCATAGACTACAAGATTTCTCCACCTATCTAGCTTTCTTGGTTAGCAAAAAATATTAACCGAAGATACTTTAAATCTCTCAAGCTCTTTGGTTTCTAGGTTGAAGAATTTTAGAACACCACAAGCACTCTCTTTCTCTATTGTTGTTAAGCACTAGGTCCAACTAGTTAGTGCTCTTCAACAAGTCTGTTGTATGGATTTTTATTTTTTTTTGTTAACTAACACAATTATTTAAGTCATGTTAAAACCCCTTTTTGTTTTTAAAAAATAAAAAAGCATTCAGAATGTGTCCTCAACATGACCTGAGCATGTTCAAAAATTTCTTCAACATGTTCCCCATATGTCCGTGGCATATTCCCAAGCTATCCAAACATGCTCCCATTGAGTCCAAACATGTTCTCAAAATCTCATTAGCATGCGGATTAAATTAAAAAATCCAAACACGTATCGCATTCAAAATGTATCCAAGCATGTCGTGGCAGATATGCATAGATAATAAGGATTAAATTGTAATCAACACAATGAAAAGGCTATTCATAGAAATGAGAAAATTATCCATGCGGAAGCATTCACATAACAACATATTGTGGCAAGGATAAGAGGTGGATACTAACCGTGTGGAGGAGAACCCATGTCAAATGCCTCCAAAAGATATCCAAATTTTGCTCTAGCCTATAGACAAACAAAGATCATAACATAACCAAACCAAAAGCAAACCGCATCAAGCCAATAAGTGCAGAGCAAGAAGGCAGTGTCAGCACTTGTATATATGTAAATATCGGCAGATATTTTCAGATACTGCAAAATATTGCAACATATCATATTGGTGATATATCATCTGATACGGCTCTGTCAGCTTACAATTATTAAAAAAAGTTTTAGTCCGACATATCCAACATTCAGTACCGATGATATGTCTGGCATCGATATTGCCATGACCAATACCAACACCGATATTTTCATTCGTGGCCGAGAGATGAAAGTTTAGTAGCATATTCTATTGATGGGGGCAATATCGCTAAATCTACGGCAAAACAGTAGCCTACTAATCCCTCAATGCCACAATAGATTTAATGGCCATTCATCAAAGCAACATCTCCAACTTACATATGCTGTGCACTTTGATCCAAAACCAAAGCATTCTTCTCGATTTTAATCACTCTTACAAAAAAGTTTCAACTGCAATCAGCTGTGTTCTCACTATGATTAACAAAAAGGTAGGCCAGAAAATTAAAATTATTCCCATCACCCCAAAAGATTGCTAGAAAATAGTGGTTTTTTGTGATACTAATACATAGTTCCGCGCTCTTTCAAGTTAGTGCAATCAGACATTTTGAGAAAATCAGACAATTTTTTGTGCTTGGGTTAAGTTTGAAAGGAAAGCACAACCATCATCAATCTAACTTCATTAAGTGAGGATGGCAATGGGTTGTTGACATGCCCAAAAGAGGGCCAGTAGGTTAAATAAGATATGTAACTATTGGATAATTGTTGGAGGCTCAAACAATAGACATACAAGCATGACAACTTATATGTTATTATGCCTAAATCTAATCGGGGTTTGCGGTGGTTAAGAAATTGGATAAAAAAAAAGAGAGATTCTAATTATAAGATATCTGAGAAGTTGTAGCTGGAACTAAGATTTCATTCAAGAAAGTTTTACAAAAGCAACAAGAAAAAATACTTAGATACTAGTTAATGAGGCTTGTTTGGGTTGTTTTCATAGATAAAAATATCAGCCTATATAAATTGGTATCAGGGCCGCCAATATCGATATTCTTGATATCTCAATGATATCACAATATGTTTCTGAATCGACCAACACTGCTTTATCAACTTACAATTTTTAAAATTTTTTCGTCTGACATACCTAATATCAATATATATTATCCTATACTGATATGAACACAGCGGACACCTATATGGTTATTTTCAGCTATAATCATGTTTTAAGTGCCCCGGCCAAATCTAAAGATGACCCTCCATGGATTTACCTATATTAGTTATAAATAAAGGTGCAAAAATAAGAGCCTGAATACCACTTGGAAATAATCCAAGGAACATGACATGTATAGGAACCACTGGAGGTTCTAAAGAAACAATGCACAAGCTTTTTGTTACCTGTTCAGGTGAGATGCCCACAATTTCCAAAACCCTTTCTTGAACTTCACGCTTATATATTCTCAAACTTCCTCCACCAATCTGGTAACATCACTTATCGGTCACAGTCAAAATCTAAGCATAGCAGATGAAAATAAAAAGTATAAAGGTACCTCTACTCCATTGTAAACCATGTCATAGGCCAAAGCGCGAGCAGAGGATAGGTCGGTCATATCTTCAGGGTTTGGAGCAGTAAAGGGATGATGCAAGGCCTGCAAAGAGATATATAGTGGTATCCTAAGACATGCAAGATCCAATTATACAAATCGTGCATAAAAAATGGGCATTCTTCAATACCCATAACAGTTTTTTCTTCTCCTTGCCTCTAATAATAGCAAGTTTTTATGTTCTCTTTATTATAGCAAAATAAGATAATAGTTTCAAAGAAGCATAAGCAAAATAAAAATCCATATACTAAAAGAATAAACAACTTTTCCTTTTCCATTTTTTATCTTATTTATTTCCCCATTAAATAAGGACAAATTCTAGCTAAATTACATAAAATAAAATGCTTAGTATTTAGCAACTAATGAAAAATTAAGTCTATCTGAACTGAGCATTACAAGAATAGAGAAACAAACACATCCCTAGAATAACAGAATAGAGAAACAACAAACGCTAAGTATGGTAACTTAGAAGGATAGAGAAACAAACACATCCCTAGTAAGACAAAATTAGAACTTGTGCTATATAAGATTAGTGAGGCGACATGGATGCATTTAAGATGGAGGGCATCCACAATGCACATCAAATGACTCAGCATTAAGAAAGTTTTTCGTCTCATATTGCCATGAATTGAATAGAATAACAGAAGAGGAACCATATAGTGATGCAGAGGCTGAACCACTAAAACAGATCAAGGAAAAGCAAATTTACAGGTTATGCAATAGTTTTTAGTTGCTATTTTCTGAAGGAGCAGATATGGAATTCTGCAATTTCCTAATTTGATAATAGTGAAATGCTGGAATTTTTCTTTTTGATTTTTATGAGATGTAAAATCAGGATGTATTTTGCTAGATTATATTTTTTAGCCAATGGTCAATATGGTTCTTGCTTCAGTTGCTTAATATGGGTTTTGCTAATCCAGGTAGTTGGATTTTTTTTTTTTTAATTTAAGACTTCTATAGTTTCCCAATTTTAATTCCAAAAAAGAGGATTTATCTGTCACTAAGAAAAAAACATATTTACTGAGACTTTCCAAACAACAGTTCCCTTGTTTTAGAATTTTGCATTGCAATTCTACTTATTGATTTAATACAGGCTGAGACATGGACGATGACCATTATGATACAGCCACAATGACACAACAAACCTTATTTGTTGACAATACACCCACAGCACCATGATTCTACATTATGATTCTACCCAACTAGTGAGATGACTAGAAACCGTAAAGAGATCCTATGGATTATCTCTCTCTTGTATTTTTACCCTTTTAATTCCAGTTTTAAACCTGTATTTCAAATCTATTTCTCACCTTCAAAATCTACAAAGACCTCATAAAAATTAAGTTTCACAAACCTCAAGCCTACATCATATAGTCCACACCCTCACGAGGGAGGAGCCTTTTTGTTGTAGTTGTTAATGGTGTACAAGGATGGATAAGATTAATTTTGGGAAGAATTTACGTAATCAATTCCACATGATGGGACTTTCTACTTTGTTTTAATCCACTCCTTAATAAGTTCCAAACTGCCAAGTCTTAGATTGCCCAACATTCATAAACACCCATCACCCTTAGTTTCTACATCTGATACTTCTAATTTGCTATGTTAGAATTCATTTCTTATTTTATTTTTCGGAGTTACACCATTCATCCATCAACAATCTCCTCATTGAATAAGCAACACTCATGGATTAAAATATCAATATCGGTCTCAACTATATTAGTATTGGATATATCGGATAATACATGTTGGTATCAAATATATAAAAAAATTTTGAAAATCATAAATTGATAAGACCGTATCGGCTAAGCATCAACTATATTGGGTGATATGTTGAATATCATTCAATATATTATCAAATATCGCCGATATAGTAACATATTATAATATTATTACGGTATTTAAAAATATCAATATCGAGGTCTTTGATATCGATACTTGCATCAATGGCAGAAGTTCTAGAAATAAATTCCAATTCCCCATGTAGTATATCATCGCTTGATACCTCAAAGCAAGCTAGCACCCCATAATACCTAGAAGCAAAGCCTTCTCACCCAAAAATTAAGGGTCAAAACACTATTTAGTTCTGAATAGTCTTGCTCCTCCCCTCCAATTATTTGATCCATCTCATTGCCTCACCATGAATGAGCGAGTACAGGTCACATAATGAGAAGGTTTCATCCATTACTCCAAACCTCTCCTGCCTTGTCTAATCGTGCAATATATATGAACTAATATGTTGTGTAATTATGAAACAACAAGATTCGATGCTAATTTTGATCAGAGTTTGAGTTCAAGGCTTTCTTTTCTGACTATTTCTCAAGTATATTAATAAAGATGACTACCAAGAAGAGTAACATCTCATCAGAATTGAGGGGGTAATTAGCTAATAAATACAGTAGCTATATAGTCAAGCAATAATCTATTACGGTACGTTTAATTGTTGGAATGGAATAAGGTGAGAATATAATAGTTATTCCAGGGAATAGAATAGGATGAGAATAGAATTGAAATTGTTATTCTCATAGTATTCCATTATTTGGTTCGTAGAATAGTATGAGGAATAAGGTGGTAATAGTGATAATAATAATAATAATTAAACATAATAATAATAATAATAAAATATATAATAATATGTAATAATAATACCTAATAATAATAATAATAATGCCTAATAATTAATAATAATAATAATTAAACATAATAATAATAATATGTAATAATAATAATAATACCTAATAATTAATAATAATAATAATTAAACATAATAATAATAAAAATAATAAAAAATATAATAATAATAATAATAGTTAAACATAATAATAATACCTAATAATTAATAATAATAATAATTAAACATAATAATAATAATAATAATAATAAAATATAATAATAATAATAATAATAATAATAATAATAATATGTAATAATAATACCTAATGATTAATAATAATAATAATAATAATAAAATGTGGGAATTGTAATCAAACGGAGGAATATCTATTCCCAGGGAATTGAAATTCTATTCTCACCTTATTCCCTCCAACCAAACGTGAGGTTAGTGTAATCCAGCATGCACTGGAATTCATACAGTAAGATAGAGCCATACTAGATTGAAGTATTGAACAGAAATGCAAAGGGACAAATAGAGGTAAAAGACAGACCTCAAGCCTCTGTTCCAAATCATTCCACTCAAACATCGGGAAATCAGTCACCCACAGAAATCGAATGCCTGACTAATTATGGAGCAAGGAAAATAAATTATGTAAGATTTCAAATTACTGAGCAACAGTGAAAAGGAAAATGAGTCATGTTATGTATCAAAAGATTGTATACCAAACATACATGGTCAACCAAACCCAACTCATGAGCCACCAATACCCTGAGTTGGTCTAGAGTTCTATTAACCGACTTATAAGGGCCCACTGCAAACAAGATTAGATCACCAGACCCCATGCAGCATCGACTCATTAGCTTATCCTTCGTTGCTGGACTCAAACTTGAAACTAGGGCAGGAGGCCCTTCCAAAATCCCTAAGCAGCAAATCAAATACTGTCAACTACTAGACTCTCTCTCTTCAAGAAGGAACAAATGAATCATTGAATGCTTACATACCATCACTTGATACTTTCAGGAAAGGCAAACCCTTTGCCCCAGATTTCACAGCTTCATTGTAGATATCTCCTTTCTTTAAAGCTGTGTTGGAATAAGTTTGTGCACCTGAAGGTACACATAATGCCTTTACAACACCCCCACTAGCCAAGGTATCAGCAAAAATCTTGAATGTTGAATCTTGAAACACATCGGATACCTACAAAAAAAAAAAAATAAAGAAAGAAAATTATCCCAGTGATTCCAAACAAATGAACTCAAAACAATAATTCCCCTTGTGCAAGGCAATTACACGATAAAACTCGTTTTTCCCTTTTAACTTGCATAAAAAGTACGTTAATTAACAGTAAAAGATGTTAACTACCAAGTATGGCCTTGGATATATTCCCCTGAATTTATTAAACAATTACTAGTGACAACTTGTAAAACTATCTGTCAATGTACGGGGTAGACAAAAGGGTTTAAATGCTTATATCCTCATCTTTTCTATATTCAGCCGAAAGGAGTCAAGTTACATTTATACCGTGATCAAATGGTCATGGAAGTAAAGAATTCCACGTGCATAGGCATCTATACAGAGATGGATGCTTATGAACTGCTTAATTAACATTGGTGGAGCTGATTAAAAGATAGGTACATAGGATACCACATTTGTCATCACAAGTCAACTATTTGGGCATGACAAAGTACGAGACAAGCAGCTAAACATTGCGTTACAATCTTGCATTTTTCAAAGCTTATTTCTTGACAATCAACAAAAGTTTTCAAGTGAGAAGAAATTCTTACGTCTTTTAACTCCAAATCAAAACGAAGATCTGGTCTATCTGATCCATATCGACTCATAGCTTCAGCATATGTAAGCCTTGGGAAGGGATTTGGCAGGTCAATGCCATTTATCTCCAAAAAAACCTGTAGCACAGTTAAACTTATGTCCAGTGAGAAGCACTAGGTCCCTAAAACTCAGAAAGTATAGAGGTGTACTCACTGTAATACGTTTCTTTTCTCTTACTTGTCATCAATATTTTACTACATGTTTCAATATAACAGATTTGAATAAGCATGAGAAATCAAAATACAATAAAACCAGATGGATAAAGGAGAGGATCCAAGAGGTCAAGCCATCCAATGTTCATGCACACTAGATAAGGAAAAAAACAGCCAAAGCAACAAAAGATGTAATAAAAACTGCAAACACGCCACAAAAGATTGAAAATAAGGCACACTAATGTCTTTGCATTCCTCATTTGACAGCAGCATTGCTCCATGGTGACCCTGATTGTCAGTGGTCATGGGATCAAGGCAGCTTAAAACAGCCTCATTTGCAATGCAGGGGCAAAACAACATAAATATATAATGCACATTAGAAATCCATAATGTGTGAGCGTTATGCTAGGCAGCCCCTTTTTCCTCCAAGATAAATCCATTGCACTACCCCAAAAAGAGCATACTGCCGAATGACCTTATTCTTCCTAAATCCCCAGGCTCTAATTTGGGGAGCCTCTGAACTCACGTGACATATTAAAACTCAAATGCAGCACACTTGTTCTTCAAAACCATCAACTCCACTCCAAGGAAAGCAATGAATGAAAGGATGAGCATTAGTCCAATCTCTCCCTTGCAGATGATATGGATCTGGAGAAGGCACCTCAAACATCATCCTCCACCATAATGAATCATCACTTTAAATCATATAAACTGCAAATCAACAAAATGCCAAAGCTGATAGAGGATTTTAATCTTCTGACAACAATAACAAGTCAAACGGTGCACTAAATGGGGTTTGCAGTTTGCTATATAAATCCTCTCCTACTATTTCACTCTATCTAGAGCAGCATTCTTTGATAGTTGAAGCATCTGTAAGTCTCTTCTTTTATCCAACTCCAAGTTGTTTGTAGGACAATATCTCCCCTTCCTATGGCCTCTACCCTTAAACAAATTTATTTTTTAAAACTTGCCAATAAATCACCAGACATCTATTGCAGGTTTCCAAACAATCTTAAGCACATCCTCTCTTTTCATCTATGAATGCTACCTCTAATTTGCCACATATAATCATCAAAATTATAATAATTTGCCATAAAAGGGCACATTTGTTATTATATCTTTTAGAGCGACTTTGTGGTCAAATTCTCATTTTCAGTACAAAAACGTTCCGAAATGTTTTTGAATTGTCCGGTATTCCAATCCATAAAAGGTAGCTGATTTTACATCACTCTTGTAATTTAATTTTTTCGGAGGTGTTTAACGATCTCATGACTCTGAATGAATTTCTCCATTAAGGTAAGCTGAGCAGGTTAGACGCAATGCTACAGAGTCACTCACTACAAATTAGCCCATAGCTTTTTTAAAAGCAGACTATAAACTAAAAGGCTGAGAACAGGGAATGGACAAAGCAGTTTCATCTCAACAAGTCTAAGAAATGAACAGTTCAGTTCATTCAGCCTATCATTATCCTTATATTTGAAATTCTCTTAGGACAAAGAGATAGGTAACAATCTGAGACAGACAAATAGCAAAGCTTTCCAATGAATTGGAAGATGTTATTAACTAAAAGGATATGAGAATAGGATACCAGCAAAGCTCTGTCATTTGAACAAGGCAGACATCAGCAATCATTCAGTTTAAAATTTTAAATCACTAAATTTCAGTGCACAAAACACAAGTCAATCCTACTATGACATTATATTGGCAATTTTTTGAATTTTGTATTGACAACGCTAAGCAAGGCTCAAGTCTCATCCCAGCTGCATATCACAAACCAGCCAAAATACTTGTTTAAACCTAAAAGACAAGAAGGCTTTATGCTGTTTTGCATGCATTCATTATCAAATTGCTCCAATGATTCATAAATAAATGTCGAAAGAAACCATATGAAGTGCATATATCTACTAATTGAACATCTAAAGCCACTCCAAAATTGATAGAATCATTAACTTGTTACATTATTTAACAAACAAAAGTATTATTCGCATATGACCGTTTAATCCAACAAAAAAAACTTTTGGTGTAGGACCAAGTTCTAACACTATAGGACAACCCAAACAATTCAATTATATTCCAAAACTGAATAATATTGAAAGTACAACGTGATATATAAAAGAAAATGCCCACTTGTTCCTGAAACAACTTCCTAAATTACCCAAATTTCTAAATAATTAATTGTACTTGAACTATTACGTTTTCTAGATTTCCAACTACTACCAATATGAGAATAACAATAATTAGTTAAGCTCACTTTAATGTGGTTTGGGACCCTAGGACTTGACTTCGCTACTCCTATGAGAAAGAATGTATTTGTAATGAGGCAACATTCTCCGAGGCTTCTAAAATGTTTGACCTTCAACTTGAATGGTAGAAACCAAAAGTTCGAAATGAAAATAGAGATCAACTCACATTCAACTTTTTCATAGTTCAGCTTCATCACTGGTGCTTTGCAAGGCATCCACAATTTGATTTTCTACCATATCCACAATTTTATTACACCAGCAAGTTTATCTTCACCTTCCTTTGTCATTTTAATGTTCATACCACACTTTTCTACGGTCAACTTCTGTGCATATGTCCATACATTCTAACCGCCATTTTAATACTACACTTTATCCGTAAGTTGCATCTCTAGCTGCTTCGACGTATCACTAACAGATACAGTGCACCTTCGAAGAGGATTACTTCAAAAGTTAGGCTTCTTTTCAGCATCTAAGATATGGGCAGCACCATGGGTAACATATCGACAAGGTCAACCTTTCCGTTCTAATTCAATGTCCTCTTGTAGTCAACCAATATACTTGATAATGCTCTGTGCTTCATTCTCCACAAAAGACAAAAGTATACAGTTGGGAGTATAGGGCACATTCATAATCACTTAGAGCTTCTCAATCATTAGCTCCCTCAGATGGGCCCCACTCCATTACTAGGTCCCGTTTACAAGCTCTGCAAATAGTTAACGTTACTCTGCCAAAATCTAATGCAATGTTCGAAACACATGGCAGCCATATTCACCATCCTGTTTGCTCACACTCAAGAAGAAAAAGTAATCTCCATTTGAACCGCTTGAATAGCACTTCTAGGTCTCCTACAAAATTAAAGTGTGATTTGGATCCCGTAACTTGAATGTGAGGAGGCTGTACAACAGGAGGCACAGGCGATGCACTATGTATATGAATAGCAGTTGGTTTTCAGCTCTGGACCATTACCATGCTTATCAACCGAAAGTGCCAAATCAAGTCCAACTTTGAATAAATATCCAACTTCCTACAATGTTTATCAATTTTTGTTCAATCTGACGTATTTTTTCACCTTCCAGTCCTACAGCATCAAGCCTATGAACAAGAGTAATTAGTGGGTCGTCCATGTCTATGTTTTTTTATGGTTAAATTGATCCTCAGGCACTAGACTTACAAGCTGATGGCTAAGAAACAAAACTAATTAAGAGGCCTAAGGCTTAGGTACACCAAGAGTAGTCAATGAAGAGGCATGTAGTTGTTAGATGTCTCACATTTGTATTTTTCTGAAAAATAGTACAAAATTTGCATTCTTATGAATCGTCCTTATCAAACTTAATTTGTTTTCTATATGTCCTATATGAAAGAAAAAAAATAGCCAATTCCTTTCAGTCTTACACTATGGCAGGCCACTTCCTTTCTACCGTGCCATGAGATAATACACTATTATGAGCCACTAAATACCAGCAGCACAAAAAAGGAGCTATTCACCCCCCCTCCAAACAAAAAAAAAGGTTCACTGCCCACTACTGCGACAGGTTTTAAAGTAACAATTTTTCAGTTGCAAGATAAGAAAATAGAAGAAAAGAATAAGTGATATGACTTGAGCATGACCAAGTGCACAAGACTTCCGGCATATAGACTCCATGGATGGTCAAATGTATGCAAGTGGATTGAACCCCTGACCAGCCAGCCACAATTAAACATTACCTTCACATCATCTAACTAGGGGTGACCTATCGCAAGAAACTTCCTACATTACCTGCTCCTGATAATCCAAAAAGTGGCCCTAGATTATAGGTCATGATTTTGAATAATGACCTCAAGAAAGAACATGATCAAATGTAACATAGAAATCATTATATTGGAAATAGGATGAGGCCATACATAACTCAATTAATGCATGCAATTAACCTTTAATTCAATTTAAATGAATTATTTTCATCTAACTATAGCTAAGTGCTTTGATAAACTGAAAATTATAGAACTATATAATTTTTTAAAGTTCAACTCATCATCTTTCTTGGGAAAGAAAACCTACTTAGATCAATTGACTAATACTTGTTTCCAGCTATATAGGCCAAATTTTTTGGGAAAAAGAAAAGAGTACACTTCCAGTACATTTCCATATCTTAAAGACACACCCAATTATTTGAGTGTATCTTTAAATGAATAAATTGGAATTAGAGACAAACATGCCCTTTTCTATTTAATTCCTACCCCCTATTGAACTAATGTTGCTATATTGACCATAATTTATCCCTCTTCTAGCCCTGTCTCCAATTAATTTGCCTCACTTTTTAATTGTCTATCCTAGGATATTCAGCAAGAACCTCTTCTAGCATACAAACCTTCCGAATCAAATCTTCATTAAGCTTTAGCATCTCCTCCAAAGGAGTGAATGCCAATTCCATATCCAGCTGTGTGAACTCAGGCTGCCTATCAGCTCTTAGATCTTCATCTCGAAAGCATCTTCAACAAAGAAGGAACATTTTAGCAGGCAGCACAATTTCTTCAAAAAGTTCTCATAAAGGAACCAGCATGATGACAACTGTTACTGCACAACGACAGTCAAGTACTCACCTTGCCACTTGATAATATTTATCAAAACCAGAGACCATCAGCATTTGCTTGAACAACTGTGGACTTTGGGGCAAAGCATAGAATGTTCCTGGCTTCAAAATAAAAATCAAGTGAATAAGAACTCAAAGCACAAGCCAAGTGCACAATGACCCCAAATTGTGAACTCTAAGAGTATCATATTTATGCAGCCGTACACTACAATAAAAAGATGTTTTCATAGCTTAAACCCATGACCCCAAGCCACAATGAACACCAAAACTAGTTGCACAAGGATCACCCTCTAAAACAGCACAACAGACATTAGAAAAAAGCAAAAATATTACAGAGCAGTAGTAGTTGTCCTTCTAAAAGCCATCCAGTCATCAGAGCAAAATTGCTTCTGTAGAAAAGCATGAACAGTTAGGAATGTAATATTCCATCTCTGCGTAGATGGTCAGGGGAAAAACAAAAGCATCCCCATCAGCACCATCATTATTTCCATGATTATGTTCAGTGCAATAATACTTTTATTCTATTGGAAAAACAAAAGGCAGGTTTGCTTTGTTTACTTTTAAGATTTAAATGTAACTACATTGTCATTCAACTGTATCAGTTTCATGATGGTGTTCACCAAATTAGAAAGGGCCCAACAAATATTACAAGAAAGTTGTGGGAGCTGTTTCTTTCAGAAATGGGAGGCAAGGACAAGAAAGAAGGAATTAAAGGTAAGTACAAAATGAGCATCTACAAAAGAAATTATCATCAGTGGACTCCTTTATAAAATATAAAGTCCAACCCAATTCTGGAGATTTAGATAGAACATTGACACCAAGTGATGCCAAAGGTTATCAGGACATCCAGACTATGACTTAGATCTCTGACAAATTCAAGAGCATAACAACAGGTAAGAAGCCTGAAGTTTGAATCATCATCAGTTCACAAAAGGAAAGCAGAAGAGTTCTAAAACCTGGCATACATCAATTGCAAGAATACCAAAATCACACATTTCATCCAAATTTGAGACTACACTAGAAAAATACCTTAAATGAGAAAAATGATTAATCCCAGATGGCATGCACAAATTACCTTAGACAATAAAACCAAATCTAGTATGGAAGAAAATAGCAGAAGGGAATAGAGATCATAACAGTAGAGTACCTGAACTCTTGATGGCACCAAATAATCTCGTGCACCTTCTGGGGTAGATCGAGAAAGTATTGGAGTCTCAATCTACTTTATAACCATGACAGGGATCAGGATAATGCCACATACAAAAATTGTAAGAAAACCAGGAAGTAGCATATGATAACAGATACCCAAAAGTGACATGAATAAGCAGGACAGTACCTCCACAAAACCATGTACATCTTCTAGGTATCTTCGAATGAGTTTCACAACTCTATGTCTCAGAATTATGTTTGAATTCATTTGATGTCGGCGTAGGTCTAGGCATCGATATCTAAGAAAATGTGTCCAGGTTCCTTTAATCACTTTGAGATATGAAGAGGCATAAACCCGAAAATCAATTTTAGTTTCACGGTGGTGTTATAAATCCGAAAATAATCACTTTGAGAAAATTTTGGTTCCATTTTTCTAAAAATAGAAAGCTAAGGAGGCTATATTGGCCGTAGCAACCGTTATTTAAATATCGCCCAATATATCGTGATATATTATCAATATGGCAACAAATTGCGATATTGTCGTAGTATCAAAAAATATTAATACATATCACGAGATAGTTGCATCAGTACATACAAAATATAAGTAAACTCAACTCAGCTGAAGCAACGCAACAGCCGAAAGCAACAAAACAAAATAGGTAGAAGAACAAACCAAAGCAAAAGAAGAAGAGGCCAACAGATAAGCCACGCCCTCCAAAACAAGAACATCAGCCGCAACAATAAAAATCAATGAGAAACCCAAAAATAGAGCCGCGAATTTCAGCAGATACATGAATAGAGAAGAACAATAGAACTAGAGCATTAGCAGATAGAAAACCGAACAAAACACTGTTAGCCGAGGAAGCAAATGGGGAAATCGAAGAGATTTGTAAGATCCAACAGGCATCAAATACCTAAAAGTGATAAACTGTCATCGATTTCAGGTTGATGGAACTAGCGTCACATGGTTTTCTTGCGAACACAACAGAAGCAACTGCAAAAGAAACAGCAACTGCAGAATAGCAGAAGCAGCAAGCCAAGGTTTGCTCACTATTAACCCAAGGCTGCAATTCAGTGAGAAGGAAAGGATACCGAAAGAAATTGATATTGAGGTTTGATTAAGTGAGAATAGCCACTCCGATTAGAGTTTCGGCTTACTCGTACTTTGATACCATGAAGTAATATAACAATAGAAGGTAGTAAGAGAAAATTCCATCCCAAGGGTTGGCACTATTCACACAGATATATGACTACATACATAAATAACAAATACTAAACTACCATTATAAAGGAATATATCATAGTATATCCAAAAATATATTTTAATGGTATATTTTAACAGGTGCAAATTGGTTAGATACTGCATTGGTGCCCATTTTATCAACGCATAAAGACCATATGAGACATGCATATGAGAATTCATATTGACTCCTAAGGTCCACCATGCAAAACAACAAAATAAACTTAGAATACAAGAAACCACCCACATTCATCTATAGATTGATTCTATAATCGGTTAGGAATCTGCATTCACACAGATTTTAATTGGCATATGCCAAATTACAGCAAAATAATGAGTTCATATTGATTACAATTTAACTTAAATGACATTTATTTCCTCGTCATATTTCTATTGCTGATACATCACGAATGCCTTGTCCTGAAATACCCCTTTAACTTTCCCGTTACAAATAAATGACCAATGCCTTGAATTTATTTTTATATAGCCAAGTGGACAGTGATCAAACATAAAATAACTGATGAAATGATGGGAGAAACGTTATATCACTGAAATTATATTTCCTCTGGAAGCAGGATGGATGGGATGCAATGAACTACACTGCCACTAATACATATTTAGCACAAAAATGGTGTATAGTGTGAGCATGGATTAACCAGACACAGAAAGAGATGGATTTTAGTATTATCAGAAGTGTTGAACAAAGATTAATTAATGGCTAAAAAAGTATCATTAGTACTAAATATTGAACTGTCAATAGGGTTGAGTATCATTGCGCACATTCAAAATTCATATTGATTCCACAATCAGCAAAAGATTGCTGAAAGAGTTGTGAAGTGCCAAAAGTGTATCCTGGAACAACTTTAGTCAAAGCTTCCTATGACATGCCACCAAATCACGGGCCAATGCCATGTGTCAGCATGCGAGGCTGCAGACATATATATTAGTAGATTATAGATAAGAAACTATGTTGTAAGGTACTGTGGAAGTAAATATCGACCAATACAATGTATCAGCTGATACAGTGTGTATTGGCCGATATATCTTGGTATCAAATCTCTTCGATATTATATAAGAGAAAATCCAATACTGATAAAATATCGTAATATGTTGTCGTATTGATACCATATTATGATATATCGGTGGTATCAATCTGTATCAACCGATGCACCAATGCAAGCCAATATATTGACTAATATATTCTATCAATTTCTTTTTTAACTCACACCAAATACCAGTTAAAAATACCCATGCCCTGCTCTCTCTCTTTACTCAAATCACTTCTCACCAGCAGCAAAATTACACAAAAAGGTAAAGGCCAAATCACAAGTATATTATTTACTCATACCTTTTAGTTATTAATAACCTAACTGCATGTTATCTAGTAGTCAGTAGAAATTCATTTTCTTTATTTGGTTTTATTTTTATTCTTTTATTATTTGCTAGTGTATAATTTAATATTAAAATATTAATTTAATAAGAAAAAAATTGTCTAAAATACTTGAAATATGTAAAATATGATTAAATGTGTTAAATTTTAGTATTTATATCAATTTTGATATGATTACAAAAATAAATTTGCATCCAACACGGCTAATACCAATAAGTATAGCCGGATAAGATTGATACTTGCCAATACAATCACAATCGATACCGATACTGATATTTTCATCCATGGGCACGAAAAGCATCAAACAACAAAAAAGTTTGGAGTTTTATTGAGTTTTCTTCATAGTATAAGAAATTTATCTCACTAGTCACAATCTTATTTCTTTCCAACAAGAGAGAGCAATCAAATGATAGAGCAAACAAGTTTAAACAAGACAATTTAAAATAGGAAAAAAATGAAGAATGAAAAGCGATCAACCAAATCTCAGCTTCAAATTATAGAAAGCTTGTACCACCTAAAAAACATGGACAATGACACAAGATACGAATACGACAAGACACCAACACACTAATGCATAATTTTCTAGAAATGAGAACACGACACATTAGGGATACGTTAGCTGAAATCATAGATTATTATTTTTACAATTGATGAACACTATTTTTTACCAAATTAGTAATAAATATATATATTTCTTGTCTGGTTGCTCAAAACATTTTATATGAAAATATGCAATTAAACCAACATGGATGAATTATACTATAATATTTTAAACAAGTTATTTTAGTAGAATAATAATAATGTTATAACTTAACAAACTAGACAAAGCTTAATATAACAAATTTTATATATTATCAACATCTATATTGGAATTTACTACTTTGGACTTTGTAATTATCAAAAAATACAAAATATGAGCAGAAATCTTAACAAATAATTGTTTAAAACATGTTCAAACATGTCCCAAGCATGTCCGAATGTGTCAAAGCGTATCATAATTTTAAAAAATAAAATGATCTTGGACATGTGTCAAAGCGTGTCGGGAGAGTGGTGGTATCTGATGCATGTCCGACACATAGTGTAGGGAGAGTATCCATGATTCTTAGAGTACCACAACAACTAGGAAACTAGCCCAACGACAATAAGGAAGCCAATCAAGAACCATTACACTTTTGAAAAATGGAAAATCTCAACCGTCAAATGAAACTTATCAAGGGAGGTACCTCAACCGAATCTCCTCCTTCACAGAATCTTTTGCATCATCCGCAGTTGTAACTAAAAATGGCAACCTGGACTGGACAGCATTTAAAAGCTGAACATGCTCTACAGCAACCTGCCAATTGTAATCAGCAGCATGTTATTATGAGCAAAGACAAAAGAATTTGTTCATTATGCAAACATATTGCCAAGTAAACAACATATGAGTGGCCTAGTATTTGAAACTCTCACGTAATGGGGTCTGAGGAGGATCAAATGCATACAATACTACCCTTGTTTTGTATACAGATTGTTTCTGTAGTTTAAACCCATGACTTTCATGGTCACACTTATCATACATAGATGCTCACCATCTTTGGGTAAACACCACAAAAGTAGAAAATTAAATGGGGTAAATATAGCTCCCTGCCTCTTGTCTGCCACCTTAAGAAGGCAACAAAAAAATCTCAGTGGCAACTGTTCTTCTATCTTACCAAACACGTGCCATGTGCATTTTGACACAAGATTGCATAACACAAGTCAATTTAAATTTTAAACAACGTTCACCAAAATTTCTGATAAAACCTGCACAAAAAGAGTACAAGAGTATAGAGCTAGGTAATTTTGAGGAATTTATAACTTCTACCTGAAAGCACTTTTGGTGTATTCTTGAAAAAGTAACAAATTAAAACTTGTTAAAAAAAACCATAGTAACTTGTAGAGAACCAGCCACCTTAGGAAAGATCCAATTTCTAGCTTTTGTTTCAAAGTTATTTCAAAAGTAATGCCAACTAATATATAGTAATAGTAGAAATTTAACCCTCATTTTATTTCAAAATTGGTGAAAAGAAACACAAATTCATGGCATTCAAATTGAACTTATAGAACCTTTTCGGGAAGTAAACTCTGTTGATAACAGAGAAGGAAACAACCCAACGGAGAAGGTACATTACACTGTATATAAAGATATTCAAGCGTATACAGATTTAAGGTCATTTTTTTCAATTTGTTCACCATTTCTAAATTCATAGCTTTTTGCAATAGCTTTAAAATCTGGGCATAGCAAGGCAAACAGTCAAAAAAGAAATTCAACACAATCAACATCAATACTCAGCACAAACAAAAAAGTTCACAAACTATACTGCATGATATGAAAGTTACTCTCCTTTACTCCATTCTGTGCTTCCTTAAGTGATCTATGACCTTCAAAATATTCAACTTCTTCCCCCTACATTCCCTCTCTTGTTGAAGAGGGGATGACTCATTGAACACTTCCACTAATAGTAGGGGCAGTAGCATGTTCACAGAATACGTGATAACTTACACCCTCCCACTAGTACAAGTAGTATGAAACTCCTGCATGCCCTGCAACTTAGGTATCCTTTATATCGCCTCCTTCAGTTGATCTCCTCTGATACTGTGAAGACAGAACCCTAGCACATTGTTGAGTAATTATGACAAGAATTCAAACACACAAAACACCAAATTCATGTAGTCTACTCTTGGGATAGGAGCCACTTCCGGGGCAATAAGACAGTGATGATTTTTACTAGTAAAAATAGTACAAGGGATTGAATCACTCCTATCCAAGTTCCAAAGTGATGAAAAATTCGATTAAACTCTCCTTCGCCAAGCTATCATATAGCTAACTGTGATTGCCTAACACCCATCTAATGCGCTTGCTAGTGTGAATACCTTCAATCAACCACATTCATCTCTTTAAGTAGAGATATGGATTTTACTGCTTAGTTAATTACAAATTTGGGTTTCCAAGACAATATAAATAGCATTCAAAGACATTTGTCTTTGATTGAAGGCACTTCCTCTTGTCATCAAGTTATCATAGGCGTTTCACAATTTCCATGGAGATTGCTACATAATCTTTCATGGCATGCCATTAAACCAAATGCATTATCCATGCATCAACTGGATGGATCAATTGATTGTTCCTAATGACTGAATTGCATCAACCAATGCCAATAATGACAACATTTACATTCACCTACAATTATTTCAATAGCTTCTGGTCCTTGGAACATGAGCTTTCTTGTGACCCATCATACTAAAATTATCATACAAACTTCAAGCTCTCCAATCATCCTCAATCTCTAGCTTCCATTCTTCAACATTTGGCCAAGGCTTCTTAACCCCAAAAGAAGCTTGGGCGTATTCTAGCAACTCATTTTGTCTTCTTAACCAAAACTCTAGGATATCTCAGTCTTTCCTCATTCATCATTAATCTATCATTTGTAAATGTTTACAGGCAAGCCTCAATATCTTGCTCAACAATCTTCCACTCCAAAAAGCCATCCTGAGTTGGCAACTTTAACATAAATGTTGCACTTCATCTCCAAACCAAATTTGAATAGAGAATATCCAGGTTCTATTGTAAAAACGTCCAATATAAACCCAACTGGGCTCATCCTGAAGTACCAAAGAATTTCGTTCCATTAAAAGGGGATGAAGATTTAAGGCATACCTCACTATTGAGACTTTCCTACATAAAATCTCTGACTAAATTGCTTAATCAAATTTCCATCCATAATTGTGAGAAGGCTCAACATAATTCAACTTAAATCATTACTAGCCTGCCTATTCTTTGCAAATAGGCTTGCCCCCTCCTTTTCCCCCAAATGAACAGATTTCAATTCCTTATGCTATGAACCATCTTTGGCCACTATTTGCTCATAATTCAGAAGAATAATCACAAGAAATTAAAGATCGTGCTCTTGGCTCATTATCCCTTGACTCCACACATGCCACTGCCATGTTACATTGCAATGGTAGATGGATATCTTTTTTGATACATAATAATGTTATATGTATACTTTGATGCATCTAAAAAGGGTCCCTAAACCCTTCCCATTTCTCTCTGTCTTGATTGAAGAACATTTGGTACACAAGGCTCTCACATTGTAGCATTTGGAAAGGGTTAATTTTATCCTGATTTACCCTATATTGCAAAATGGTAATTTACGTGGTCTGAATCTATGACCTTCAGGTCACTATATAGAAAGCTTACTACTGTGCCAAACTTCATCGTCTTCTTATCTTGTGATTAAAGTATAATTTTTCACATATTTTATCCAAATCAGCACCACAGTCTAATGTTCATAGAAAGCAAGGATGGCAAGTGCAATCACTCTTGACCATATGATATTACCATTTAATTTACCCATGTTTCCATGACCATTACAATCATACATAGCTTACCTTTTCCAGAAACAAAAAGCATTATGATCGCATGGTTATCAAATACTCCTAAAACACAATTCAGTACTATAATAAGCAACTTTTCACTAAGTACTAGCACATCACTCACTGCACTAGATTACCAAGCAAGGCTACAGATTGTCCGTTTAATAGATTTTTACCCTTTCTGGAAACTTGTCGTTAATATGCAGCAAAAAAGGATCAACTAGGCCACCAACTTTCAAATAAAAAGCCATGGATCAAGTGGAATTTTGGAAAAGGGCTCATTTAGCCAGAATTCATGTTGAGACCAATGGCTTTGTTGATATCAATGTTGTATTGAAACATGTTGATGGTATTGTTATTAATCAGCAGTTTCATTGTATGAGCATCAGGACAGCCATGAACTTCAAACGCCAAGACATATAAATACTTAATAATTTATACATTCTGCAGCCATAGATAACATTGAATAAAATTTGTGTTGTAGCAACAGGTGAATAATCTGCAATAGTTTATTTTATCCATAAAATAAGAATCTCTTGCATTGTAGAATTCCATAATCAAAGTTCAAGCCCAACAGAAATAAATATTCCAGGCTATTAAAACTGTTATACTACCCTTCAACATACATTAGTGCTAAGCCATCAAAGTTACATGTGAACTCTTGATCAGCTAATCCCACAGAACAGCCAACAAAATATGTCAGAAGAGGCTGCATAACCATACAGCTGGCCTAATCTTCTTCAGCAATCAAAGAGACCACATCAATGAGCTTGGGAAAAGATGGCATTTCTGATAATTATTATCTTTTCACGGGGAGGGGAGGTAGCCAGGGGCAGTAAAGGAAAAGAATCCAAAATAAGCTCACTGATATGTAATTTATCATAGTCTTTGTAAACTACATGTTTCTTAGAAGTCTGAGGATGAGTCTGAATGCACTAATGAGTGTGCCCCTTTGTGACCTCTAGAGGTCATGGTTTCAAATTACGAAAATACAATAAAGGGCCAATGCACAAACATATGACCCTTCTGAAGCCCCCAGCGTGGGAAACCTCCTGCATTGGGCTATCCTAGTTTTCTTAGAAGCCTTCTTGTTCTCAAATCTCCCATACCTCACCCCTAAATGTCCTTACACTATCAAAACCCAAGGCATTGAGGAGGGAGAGCTTTGCTTAGTTTAAATCAGTTTCATCATAGCTTCAAGGCATGAAGGATGATACAAATATCAAATGCTGATTGAAAGAAGAAAAGAAAAAGATCATGGAAGATGGTTGATCTAGCCAAAACTTGAGCAGTTCAGCTTATATCAAAGCATTTGAAGATAGCATACCTCTATCATGCCTGTTTTCATAGTTTTATTGACAGATTCGCCAGGCCGCAAACGCACAACACCCTCCACAGCAATCACATACTCAAGTCTAAACTCATTTGCCAAACGGTGTGCATCTGGATATTTATCAGGAAGAGTTGTAGCCTAAAAATTTACAGCACATCATTAAAATAAGGATTGTAACATTAGATGCAGACACACTTCAGGAAAAACACCAAATAAAAAGAGCCAAACTCAAGGAAAGTTGACTATAACGTTAACATCAAATTGCAAGCCTATCAACTAAACAAACGAGAAAAAATGGCAGTCGTCTCTCTCGCTCTCAACCACCAACCCAAGCACACAAAAAGAAAATGTTATTACAATCTTATACTTCCAAAGAAATTTCAATGTTCTATAGTTAATGAATGTTATTATTAAATATTTTTTCTTTAACTATCAAGGCTGGCCTCTAGCATGTGTAGAATGACACCGAAGTACACATACTACTGGCAAGAAAGACACCAAACACAGTGCAAAGCAAACCTACACAAAATCAGCATCAACCATCCTTTTAGTGTAAGATTAAAATCACCATGTATACGACAAATTGATCACTGATATTATTCTTACCATTAGGAAACCTTTGCCATGGTAAATTTATGCACTTCTTTTTGTTTCAAATATAACGATAAAAAAGTTCTACTAGAAGTCTATTAGCATGGGCTGTTAAAAGATCTGAGCTACCACTGTCATTCCGCAAATTCTAAAAAAGAACACTTTACAATAAGGCCCTACTAATGTACTACGGCACTTGAACATGAACTTTACTGGAAGAACATAAGGAAAAATAAATACCTGCTGCCAAAAGAATAGTGTCCAACCCGCATGAGGACAGAAGTGCCTCATATTTTCCAGAATTCTAAAATTCTCTTGCATTTAATCCCAGCCATAAATTCCACATCACTGCCATATATATTGTTCTCCATACATTTCCCTTCTCATCGCATATAACAAGACACACAGCAAATCAATAATATCCATCCTCAAAAGTTGCAGCTAGTCCCCAACAGAAAAATGTGGAAAATATTTGACTGCCCATTCTACCCATACCACACTGAAGCTGAGGAACCCCCCAATCCATGAGGAATTAATACAAGACAGATACCTACAGGATGGGAAATGCCAAAAATGGATGGGAAAAGGAGCCATGAAATGGGTAGGCTACCTAGGGTACTGTTACCAAGAGTTTATCATCTTTGAAGTATTGAGTGGGAAATGGAGCCATGAAATGGAAAGGCTACACCTAGGGTACTGTCATTGAGTGTTTATCATCTTTGGAAGAGTATTGCTTCTTCCAACCAGCCAACCTCCTCTCAATTTTATGCACCATTGGCTGCCACACACTAGCCCTCATGTACTTGGAACCAAGCAGTAGACCCAAATATGTGGATGGTTAGAGGACAATTCTGCAACCAAAAATACTAACACAATCCATTCTCTGCACTTCAACGAAACCAATGAGTTCTGATAACCTCCTCCAAAGCTCCATGAACCAGATCTTTAAAGCCTTGGACTGTCAGCCACATGTTCTAAAACTTGAACGCTCCTCCTTTTTCACTTAATTCCCTCAGCATCCAATTAGACTGGCATATGAACAGATATCATGGCAAGCCAACAAGGCAGTAGTTCTGTATCGAATGAAGATTACTTATAAGAACTTGCATGAAATGAGAAAATCTGTAAATCTGGGTCTAGGAGAAGAATGTCCCTCTCCAGAAAATGTGAAGGTGAGGTTATACATTTAGGCCACTTCAAAACCTGAAGTTGAATGATTCCAAATTTGAAATCTCCTCCAGGTTTAGTTGGAAAGATCCAAGTCATAAAATTCCATTATGAATTGAGCACGACTCCATTGATGACTCCTGTCATCAGAGATGTAGCTTCATTAAAATCTCCCCTGGCTATAGTGAACAGCACATTGCCAGAAAAAATTCAAGCTCTAGAGTTCTTTTCAGATGACATTTTAAATCCCACGCTTGCAACTACTCCATCAATTCACTTCCCTCTATGCCTAAAATCTTCCAAGCAAATTGAAATGAAAAAGGCCATAGAAACTGAGGCATACAGAAATGAGTCCTCATTGCAAACGTCATGTTGACTTTTAAACACTTTTTTTCAATTTAAAATCAGGACAAGGCAAGCTCACTTGTTTTGGAATTCCTCAGTAAGGAATTGAGATCAAGATGGTATCAAAGTACCTTCCAGTCACGCCCTCTTTTGTCCGAAACAACAATGCCTAAGTATGACAAGGTCAAATGCATAACAGAATAGGATAAAAAGAGGCTTACCTCAGAACCTAAAAGGATCGTATGTATGTTGGAACTCTACAGCCCATGGAAATTGACAATGAGATACTTGTCCAACTATTTTACCGCAGTTTGAAACACAAAAACATAAGCTTGCTCAAGCAAAAAAGCAAAATCAGTCTTTACTCCGAGGAAGAAAGTTCCTTGCTTCTTAAACTAACACAAAAATTAAAGAAAAAGGGAGTTCACGAAATTAAGACGATGGGGCTATGCTGGAAATAAAACTCCTTGCTCTCAATTACTCTGTCTACCCATCCCTTTAGCGCGAGCCTTGGTGCATACCTTCAAGGTTGAGCTAGTCTAACCTTCTACTGACTAGTCATTCTCCCTTAAATAGCATTTGGAGGGAGGCAATCCATCCCAAGATGAGGAGACATTGCATACCAATCATGCCAGCATTTTTTGTTGTTTTTAATTTAGGTAATAAGCCTGTAGGTCGTAAGCCAGCCATAGTAGCTAGACTTGTGATAGCCACAATGATTAGCTATTACCAATCCTTAAAAAAAAAAAAAAAAGGCCTTTGGTTTATTCTTGAATAATCCAACGTGTTAAGGGAGTTTACGTTATCAGTATTCACCACTGCTGGTAGATTTTTCAAAATTCTTCCTTTAAAAGAGGATCTGTCCTTGGGTAATAATGCCAGCATTCTCAGCAAAAATGGAAGTGAAATTCCCAACCTAAGAGCATATTACACAATAATGCCCTTTGCACCTGCCTATGGTTTCGAGATGCAAATAATAGTCATCTTTCGTACCTTTCCTGGGAACAACCATGACAAGGAGCTGAATCTGTGGAGTGGGGGAAGGTGCTTTTTGTAATTACTTAGTTCAACAAATCCTTTCTTTTCTGTCCTTCTTAGGCGGTCGCTATCACAATCCAAGTCTGATTCTTACTTCTGGGCTCTAATTCTTTGGCATTTTAGAGAAATGGGATTATACAGTAGACAAAAGCAAGGGGCACCTTAGTCCTACTTTTACTTTCCCCTGCTTTCATTTAACCATTTCCTGGTTCGAAAAGGAAGTGAAGGTTGGCCAGATTATCAATTCCTTCTAACATATAGGTACAGTTTTGTAGTAAAAGCAACTTCGTTACTTTCATTAATGCTGATTGTGAGGTTTTGAAAATCAAAAGAAAAGTGCTTACTGACCTCTCTTTCAAAAACCTAACAGAACCTTTCGGAAGTCTCCCTCAAGCTAATCTCGATGTCTAGTCCTTGAATATGCATGTATTTGCCTCTCAACAACTTGACTGGCGAATTTATCGTTTGCATACACACGGCACTGTAGCAAGTTGGGAATAAGGAAGGACATACTCAAAAGTAACGACTATTGGTTGGGGTTGTGCCACACGTCACGATAAAAAGTTCTGACATGCTACTCTATCATGAGGCCAAATCCTTGGGTATACCACACAATTAATAGACACATGAAAAAGCCAAGTCTTCCTGCTGGCTAGAGAATTAAAATCTGCAAACATTGAATCATCAAGTAAATCATATCAACACAATAAAATGCCTCCAGCAACACAAATTGAATCCCAAGACACCATCTGGCTAACAATTCCCCCAAAAGGAGGCAAATAGCATCACATCTTCATTCTGTTGATCAATTTCTATAAACTTCTAAAGACACACTAACAATGCAACTATTAGATTAAACCTCTCCAAAACACTAAAGAAGATACATTCAAATCAAAATATAAACGTTTAAGCTCATAAATCATTCTTCCCTGCCCACAAGTGATGTTCATAGCCTTTGTTGTGTGATTCAATCTGGTTAGATCTTACTACGTCAGCAAACATATCCATCTGCTCCTCCACACACACGCTAACATTCCAACTTAAAAATTCCACAAATATCACATATTCTCCTGAGGTAGCCAAGAAAATATTTCCAGTCGTACAGGAAAAGCTTTTTGTTTTGAATTGCAGTAACTCCCCTAACAGCACTACAAAAACCAGGCCACAAACATTTAATAAGTACCCTGCTCAACCCACCTCCAAAAATGAAAACGCAAATATCATATGCTTGTAGCTCCCTGTAAAGGCACTGCCCAATATACTATGGAATTTATCCCTCTTAATGGATATGGATCCAAAGGCATAGTCAACAATTAGTATAGCAAACCTTGAAAAGTTGTTGCTTTGCACTATTCCATCAAAAGTCCCACTTTTTCCCCTGCAAACCCCCCACTTAGAACTAAGATAAGCAAGAACACGGGAAAAAAAATATCATGGAAAGACTCTAGTGGAAAATGTTTTGCAGGCTCATTTTGTCATATATAAAGTCTAGAGAAAAAAGGAACCAATAATTTGATGACATAGTCAAACATTTTATAGCCTGCATGCCATTTCAATGAAATGCAGAGTCATATCCAGACCATATGTCACTAGAGCCCGTTAGGCCTTAGACCAAACTAATTATTATTAGACAATCAATTATATCCATGTAATGCTTTTGTGATATCATATAAAGACAGGGGAGGGGCACCCCCAGTGTATTTGTTTGGGTCTTAGGGCCAAAAAATGTCTTACAACTATAAACTGTATTCACAAGTATCAGACTGAGATTTCAATTGACAAAATGGACAAAACACTGAACAGCGAGGAATGTCCTTCTGCTCGGTCAAACACTAACACAACATGGTGAATTATACTTGGTTTTGAGGAGGGAAATGATTCTTGATATTGGATAAAAATAATAAAGGAATGCAGTCTCATTAGAGCAAAAGATTGAGAAAAATAAAAAGGGACACGTATGTGCACACACTTGTTTGTGTGTATACAGAAGCACACGAGCCCCACTAGACTTTGAAGGAGGAGGATATAAAGCAAAAGGTACAGCATACGATGTTAAGATGTATTTGCAGATGCATTTATGGAAGTGTTTAATGATGTGAGTAGGCTTGTATAACCTTTTAATTTGAAATGTTTAGTCACAAACTAGTAACTGCTCAGGGGACTGGATTAAACAATAATATTCCTGGTCTAGTACCTTTAAATGACCAGAGTTTTTACCCACCAACTACCAGGGATGCCAAACATTTTGGTAACATTCAACATTTTGGTCGCAGCTTATTTATTGAAAAAAAGTCCTGCCTAGTAACTGGTGCCAGCCATGGTAGTGTTGACAAGATAACTAAACTGCTTCATGCAGCAGCAATTTTGCAGATTATATACTCTTTTGAAATAGGAATGCCAAAAGTTTATTAGATATTGTTACTACTATCTCCAAATGTTTGCATGCCAAAATATTACAAAAAATTATTCCCACGAAGATAGATTAGTCTGAAATCATTGGAAAAAGCACTTGTCCATATACAAATTATCCAAATTTCACAGTACTCAGACCTGAACAATGCCAGTATGGTCTCTGAGGTTGAGGAAAGTTAGGCCACCATGGTCTCGATGCAAGGCAACCCATCCACAAAGCCGGACCCAATTACCAACATCTGCCTCAGATAATTCACCACAAAATGCAGTTCGGCGGACCCATCTAAGGCTATCGTTGCTGGATAATTGTGGTTTTTTATGGTCAGAGATGAGAGATTCAGTTGAAGAATTGGGAGTGGCAGAAGAGACACAAAGATTGCAAAGTGCTGTGTGTAAAACTGCTTCTGGTTTGGATTTTGGAAAGGTGAGGTGGTGAGAGGAACAGCAGAAAGAGAGAGGTCTGTTGATGAGGGTGAAGAGAGGTAGAGCTCTAACGAATTTGGACATTGCGAGAGGCAGAGAGCAACACAAATGCTTAACCTAAACTCTAGACTTTCTTTTCTTTTGGGGGCAGGTTAGGATAAAAAGACAGAGATAGTTTCCTGTGAAACAACATGTATTGCTGGAAGGCAGGACAAGAAACTTGAATCTTTTACCCCTTCCACCAAGTTCTTCAAATTGTTGCCGATTCTTCTGCCTCTATCCCTTAACTGAATACAAATCATGACTCTTTCCTGCACCAAATCATCATAAGCTCGATGTTAGGCTTTCAATCTTTATAGTTTCACAAACAAACTCATTTATGAACACTTTAAAACCCACCAAATTTGTTCATCGTTGTAAAAATCGAACGTCTCAAACAATATGAGATTAGAAATAAATCCCGTTCTAAAGATGCCCTTAACAAAATCGAAAGAAAAGTCAAATTAAAGTCGCTTAAAACACCAATAACTTCGGGGGACGTTAATTTACTTTACTTTGATGTTCCCCTCTCATTGACTCTCTCTGCATGTCTACCACTCTCCCTTGGCTACCCACACTCAGATTTGCCCGCTCTTCTTCATGTTGGATTGTCGTCTTCTCACTCTAGTTTTAGTGACAATTGAAGGAAGAAAGAAAGGTAATATCAACCTTCTTTACAACTTGTCAAATAGGTTCCACGCATGACCTTCTTGAGTAGCCAACTCTTGCGCAAGATAAAAGCCCTTGATAAACCATGATTCCCTTATAATTACGCATTTAAATTAAACATATCTTTCGGTCATTTTTTTTAAGCATGAATTGAATTCAAATATATAAAAGAATCAATCTACGAACAAAAATAACTGAGAGGCGCGAGGGTGAGGGACGAGAGAGAGGGAGAGAGATGAGATACCCATGAATTAGAGGAAGACCCATTGATGGAAACGGCTTCAACTGGCAAGCAATGAGCAAAATTGAACAAAAAAATGCCGCTTTTGATAGGAGTATGGCCAAGACAAAAGATTACCCAGAGATCGGCGATGAGAAGGATATGAATAGGATTCCCTTTCGATTTCAATTATACCTTGACAATTTATATGCGCCGCAAAAAATTCTTATTCCTCCACCTTCTAAATTTACAAATTTCTGCATTAATTAATTTCAATTCTTGAAATAAAATGTTTGAACAAATTAGTTATAAATTAATTAACGACATTAAAATTTAAATATAACAAAATAATTAATTAAGAAATCATTAATAATAATGTCGAGAAAGAAAATAGGAAAATTGAAGAAGAAATTGAACAGTCTCAAGAAAACTGAATTAAAAAGGTTCAAACTATGAGATTAAGCCCAACTCTTTTCTTAGTTTCCTTTAATCTTTCACTGTCATTCTACATTTAATCCTACACATATATAAAATTAATAAATTATACATCAACAAGAAATTTGAAATACTCTTAATCAAATAATCATTGTGCTTTATAAATTGATCAATTTCTCAGAAATTTCAGATTATTGATGGATTTTGCATATGGCTTACTTTCAAGTCATAATTTCTTTGTTAATTCTTCTAATTTTATTGTTAGCGATTCAAAATTATAATAGAGATAAGATTATTTGGCACTTACCTAATATTTATAGTCATCCAAAATTGATGTCACATATCAATATATAGATAAAAAAGGGTATAAAAAATACATGTCGAAATTGGTAGCAGTTGAAAGTTATATGGGTTGAAATAATTGTTGAAAATTGTGATGTCTAAGAATATAGAAGTCAGATTAGTTGATGAAACTTTTAAAACTGATACTTAAATATATTATATACACCAATAATACATACCAATATATAGATAAAAAAGGATATAAAAAATACATGTCTAAATTGGTAGCAGTTGAAAGTTATATGGGTTGAAATAATTGTTAAAAATTGTGATGTCTAAGAATATAGAAGTCAGATTAGTTGATGAAACTTTTAAAACTAATACTTAAATATATTAAAACTGATACTTCACGGCGGTGGCTTGCAAAATTATCGTCGACGGCAAGGGGGTGAAGGGAGAGGAGAGTTCAGGCAGATAAGAGAGGGAAATTAGGGAGAGCAAAAGGGACGTGAAGCATTCTGAGGGAGAGAGTGAGTTTGAGAGAGAAGGGGAAGGGCGCAGAGAGAAGAACCAGAGAGAGGGAGAGTAAGTGGATAGTGAAAAATATATCCTCCATTTCATTATACTCATATCAGAGTAATATATATGGGACACGGGAAATGAAAAATGGAAAACAAAAAATAGGAAACAGGGTATATACCATCACGTGGGTAGAATACACAGAAAAAATATAACAGCAGCATACACTAACAGACCCATATACACCAACTGAATATATTCTTTAAATTTAATAGATGGTTGGGTGGTCCGAGAGCGTCTGTGTCTGACGATGGTCAGGGAGGGAGGTACAGCGGCTGCCGATAGTGAATTACTGGCCCCGTACGTTCAGTAAGTGAACTCCGGAGAGGATATCAACGAGTAAGTAACACATCTAATTTGAAAAAACGTCTTAAATGTGTTATAATATCAATATTCTTTATATAATATTCACCCTCTATAGATACAAATAAATTTATATGAATCATTTTGGTGATATAAGAAAACCTTTGTTTTATTGTATTTCACATTAATAAAATCAAATCAAACTATAATATAAATATAAATATAAATATATGGTATTAAAAAATTATATTTTATGAATAAATAATTATTTAGAAAATTTTAATTTTGTTATGATTTATAATCACCCAAAATTGATGACAATTCTATATAAAGACAAAAAAAATACAAGAAATACATATGTATATTGATGGTGGTTGGAAGTCGTGTTAATTGAAATAAAATATAGAAATTGTAATGGTTAAAAATTTATAAGTTAGATTAATCGATGAAAATTTTTATTGCCACATGTGTGCCACTGATACAGAACACGTGTCACGTGTTCAAATATCAATTTAATATGACATTTTATTGTAACAGAAAATAAAAGATCCACAACATGAGATCAATGACATTTTATGTTGATTTGAACAGTTAAATTAATTATTTAAAAGTTATTATTTTATATTTTTAAAAAATTAAAAAAATATATGATAGATTTTTTATTATTTGATTATTATTTTAGAATACGAATGGTTTAATAAATTTTTTTAAAAAATATTTTATATTATTTTAATAAAATAAATAAGGATAATTGGATCATTAAAACTTAACAACCTATTTTAATTGGCAAGTCATTATTGTTTTTTACGATAAAAATTTTCTTGGCATTGAATTAAAACTTTTCTAAGTAGAGATATATATGGATTAATTTGATATAAATTAGAGCATAGTTGACAACTAAATTATGTAAAATAGTTTGAATTTTATCAGATCAAATCAAATTATCAGTTGGGATAAATTGGTTGGTTTGATTTGGATAGTTTTAGGTGGTTAAATATTATTTATTTAATTTAATATGTCATATAAAAAAATTAAAACAAACAAATAATAATACTAGCATAATAACAGTATTTGGAATATACTTCAAAATAATGTGACAAATATTATGCAAAGATATAATAATTAAATAAAAATAATAATATTTTAAGTGAAAAAATCATTGATTAAGAATACTGTAATGTCAAATTTAAACTTGATTTATAGTACTCTGATAACCAAAAAAAAAAGAAAAGATCATATTATGTAATAAAAAAGATCATATTAAAATAGCAAAATATAATAATACACGTAAGAATATAAACTAGTTGATGTAATTTTAATGAACACGATGGGTATTATACGGATTGCCCAAAGAAAGCATAACACACTTCAGGTCGAAGGACCAGGCTCAACGGCCTATAGCGCCTATGTGGCCCATTTCAATGAATGCGGTCGAGGTTAGTTAAACGGCCTAAGGCGGTTACCCAATTAACGATATCAAACGTTAATTGCAACTGCTGTCGTGATAAAAACAACGGTTAATCATTTGTCAGTTTTTCTAATGGATAACCGCAACGCACCTTTTATAAATATCAGTCATCTTCATTCAGAAAGGACAACTGGAATGAACTTAAATTCTTTTAAACTAAAGTATTCAAAGACGCCACGAGTGCACACATACACTCTCTCTCAAACCAAAACGCCACTTAAAGAGCGCAACTCCTCGGACTCTTATACTTTTTTACATCCTCTCTATTCCTTAATATTTAAGAGAAGTACTGATTTGAGCGTCGGATGATATACCGAAAAGCGAGTCCCGGCAATCCTCTGACTAATGTTTGTGATTGCATAAGATTTGATTAAAGGCTTACGGAGATCGAAGACTTTAAGGATCCGACGAACAAATTTCTTCATCCGTACAACAATCAAATCCTCAGACGCAACAGAACCAATCTTACTTACTATAGATGATGACTAGTACAAATTTATGGTGATTGTGCTCGAGAAAGCAGTCACCAAATGAGACACTATTGACACGGTTAAATGTCCATAGAAGGCAGCAGGGCTAGATTATTACTGAATTCAAAGATCAACGATTTTACAGCAAGTGAATATCCATACAAGCGACTCTTCTAAGAACAAAAGAGACAAGAAATAAATAATTATCCATCAGATGAAGGGAAAAGAAAATGCACCTAAGTCTTATGCGCCATTTTCCATTGATTCTCTTGGCACCAACTTCTTTATGATACTATATAGTGCAGGAGCACTCACCCTGCATTTCTGATCAAAGAAGCATGATCTACCTTCCTCAGCTGCCTTGCAAAGCTGTGGGTCCAACGGTACTTTGCCGAGAAAAGGGACCCCCATTTCCCGGCACATTCTCGTGGCGCCACCGCCGCTACTATCAAACACTTCGGTACATGCAACCAAGTTCAACAACTCGGGGCGTTGGCTCTCATGTATTCCAGAGCCCATTCCGTAATGTCGCTATGTTCACCCGTCTCTGTGGGCTTCGTAAACTTG